>CM061139.1:89329591-89917675 GCA_030789695.1 Scilla litardierei
CCGGCCAGGGCCAGGGCCAGGGGGCCCTGGCCACGGCCAGGCGAGGGCCAGAGGGCCCTGGCCGTGGCCAGGCCAGGGCCTGGCAGGCCCTGGCCGGAAGCCAGGGCCCTGGCAGAGGCCAGGGCCGGCGCCTTGGCCTCAGGCCAGGGCCTGGCCGGCCCTGGCCGGCCTCGGCCAGGGCAGAGGCCCTGGCTAAGGGGCCAGAGCCCCTGGCCGAGGGGCCAGGGCCCCTGGCCGGCCAGGGCAGAGGCCCTGGTCGGCCCTTGGCCGGCCTCGGCCAGGGCAAAGGCCCTGGCCGGGGGTGCCTGGATCCTTGGCCGACCAGGGCAGAGGCCCTGGTCGACCAATCGAGGACTTTTGGTCGGCATTGGTCTGATCGACCAATCGGAGATTTTTGGTCGCATTAGTCGGCCTCGGCAAGAGGCCTTGGTCGATGTAACACGAACATGTCGACTAGCCCATACGGGGCCAACGACAGTCATCTGCGGCAAAATTCTCCTATACGGGGGGAAACGCCTGGATCCATACGGGAGCCGGCGACGATGGCTTGCAGAAAAATCCCCAAAGGGGGGGATCCGGCCTTGTCACGGCTACGGCTCATCCCCGGCAAATGGCCAAGAAGTGTCGAATATTTCACTAGTATCATAAGGGTACTAGGTTGAAATATAAAATTTTTGAAAAATACGTTTTTCGTACGTTTTGAAAAATACGTTTTCAAAAACGCTTTTCCGCTGCGAAGTACTATACGAGTACTTTTATTTGATAAAGTGATGGGGAAATTTCGAAAGTTACTCTAGATGGTGATTGGAAACGTAGTGACCTTTCCGATTCTAGAGTAACATCTTCAATATTTTTCGAAAGTAACTTATCAAATTATAAATATCATTCCAAGTGGGAGTTGAAATTAGAACTATCCAAATGAGATATTCTATTATCATTTCAAATGGGAATTATATTTTAAGAATTTTCAATGCAACGTTTTTGATCAAACCTTCGGTTTTGTGTCTTTTGCAGCATTTTAAAAGTAAAATGTCTTCCGCTTCAAAGAATATCGTCGCTGAGTTAAACAGAGGTGAAAAACTCAACGGCGATAATTACAAACTTTGGTCCATCAAGATACAATACGTTCTAAAGGAGCAAGAAGTGGTCGAAACTCTAAAGAACGTAATGATTGAACCCGAGTTGGGCACTACGGCCCAATACAGACGAGACAAGGAAGCTTTTGATGCTTGGCCTCGAAAGAATAAGATAGCGCGCATTACGTTATTAAGCAGTATGGATGATGACATAATGCGCATCTTCCGAGAGCATGACTTAGCCATGGACATATGGTCCACGCTAGAGGAGAAGTTTGGTAGCACATCGGTGTCCAAACTTCGCGCCTTAACTATAAGATTTGATTCATATAAGAAACGTCCAAATCATTCTATAGGGAAACATCTGCGACATATGGCGAATCTTATCTCAGAGTTAAAGGATGCGGGTCATGTGCTCACTGATGAGCAACAAATCCAAGCAGTCATACGTTCCCTACCAAATGGGTGGGACCAAATGAAGATGCATCTCACTCACAATGAGAGCATCAAGACCTTCAGCGATGTTTCCAAGCACCTCGAATTAGAGGAAGAGCGGCTTGCGGCTGCCAAGCCAAGTGCAGAAGTGCACATGGTTGCTAGTTCCTCACACGGAGGAAAGAAAAGGAAAGATCATTCGAAGTCTACCAATGAACGTAATAAGCAACCTGAGTCTACCAAGAAACCCAAACATAAGGGTGGGCACAAGAAATGGCACAAGAAGAAAGACTTGAAGAGGATCAAGTGCTTCAAGTGCAACAAGCTCGGTCACTATGCTCGTTCGTGTATGAGTGGAGGCGACGAGGTAACTTGTAATTATACTAGTTACATATGTGTTTCTAGTTCAATATTTCTTGTGGAATCTAATCCATTTTGGATAATTGATTCAGGTGCCACCGACCACATAGCAAGGGACAGACGGTCCTTCGTGGAGTATCACTGGATACCCCAAGGAACGAAGTGGATCTATGTAGGAAACAACACACGTGTTGAAGTGAAAGGCGTTGGGACTTGAAAGCTAGACTTGGACAACGACCGCACTCTCCTACTTCATGATGTTCTCTTCGCTCCAGATATTCGAAGGAATATTATATCTATGGTCGTGTTAATGGGTCTTGGTTATAGCTGGTTTTTTCATGATTGTAAAGTGGAATTGTGTTGTAATAATTCCTTAATTGGTACTGGATATGTATTTAAAGGATTTATTGTATTAAATACAATGTATGACTCTTCATTATGTAATGAAAATTTCCTTATTGCAAATTCTTCGACTTATGAGTCCGATATAATTTGTTGGCACGTAAGGCTTGGTCATATTGGACCAACACGAATGGATAGACTTGCCAAACGTGGCCTTCTATCCAATGTTTCAAAGGTTGAAATGTCGACCTGCGAACATTGCCTTGTGGGGAAATCTTGTCGCAAGCCGTTTGGAACCGGCACAAGGGCCGAGGTTCCATTACAGCTCATCCATTCGGACATATGTGGTCTGATGAATGTCAAGACAAGACGCGGGAAGTCCTATTTCATCACTTTTATTGATGATTTCACCCGATTCGGACATATCTATTTGATATCCCACAAAAGTGAAGCATTAACCTGCTTTAAAAACTATATGAGTTTAGTGGAGAATCAATTAGATCGCAAGATTAAGGTCTTGCGAACCGATAGGGGAGGTGAATATCAATTAACAATTTTTAAGGAACTTTGTGATGAAAAGGGCATAGTACATCAGGTAACTATGCCATATACTCCTCAACAAAATGGTGTTGCTGAAAGGAGAAATAGGACTTTAATGGAAATGGTCCATTCAATGATGGCGCAAGCTAACTTGCCAATCACCTTTGGGGTGATGCATTAGTAACGGCCACTTTCATTTTGAACCGCGTACCCTCGAAATCAGTTAGCTCCACTTCTTATGAGTTTTGGAACCAAAATTCTCCTGACTTAAACATTTTAAACCCTTGGGGATGTGCATCCTACGCACATATTTCCTCCCATAAGTATGGCAAACTTGGGCTAAGGGGAAGGAAATGTATCTTTATACGATACACAGAAAACTCCAAAGGTTATGTTTTCGTTAGTCAGGAAGACAATGGAGGTCTAATTGAGTTTGAGTCGATGGATGTCACTTTCTTGGAAAACGAGTTTCCAAGACAGGGCGAGATAAGTCAGGACTTATCTCTATTTGAGATTAATGATCAAGAAGGATTACCTCATTCGAGTGGGAGAATTCTTGGTGAAGAAGAAAATACGTTTCAAACTTCACCAATGGATGATGCGAATGACATTAATCCTATTCCATACGGGAATAATGATCCAAGTGGGAGCATTTCTAACGACATTCCATGTGGGAGTGATATTAGAATTGATCTAAATTCGAGTCAACAAGGACTTGAAGAATATCAAATACGACGTAGTAGTCGTACAAGGTTGGCTCCTCTAAGATTTGAGGATGAATTTCCGCAAACCTTTATGACTTTACTACAAGATGATGACGAGCCTGCTACTTTCAAACAGTCCGTATCATGCCCTGCGAAAGACAAATGGATGGAAGCGATGAAGGAAGAGTTGGAATCCATGAAAGTTAACCAAGTCTGGGACTTAGTTGACTTACCCAGAGGACGTAGAGCAATTAGAAACAAATGGGTTCTCAAGATCAAGCATAAGGCTGATGGCTCTATTGACAGATATAAAGCTCGCCTTGTCGTGAAAGGTTTTACGCAACAGGAAGGGATAGACTACGAAGAGACCTTCTCACCTGTTGTCCGTTTTACCTCGATTCGCCTGATTCTGGCAATGGTAGCTCGCTTAGACCTCGAATTACATCAGATGGATGTAAAGACTGCCTTTCTCAATGGAGAATTGGATGGGGAGATCTATATGAAACAACCAACAGGGTTTGTAAAAGAAGGAAACGAACATAAGGTTTGTAAACTTCGTAAATCCATATATGGTCTTAAACAATCCTCGAGGCAATGGTATATACGATTTCAAGAAGTTGTCTTATCAAATGGTTTTTCCATGCTTGATGAAGATAATGCGTATATATCAAGAGGATTAAAAGCAAGTACATTATTATGTCTCTATATGCAGATGACATTTTAATAGCCAAAAATGACAAGGGCTTTGTGATGGATATCAAGGCTTGGCTTTCATCAGTTTTTGAGATGAAAGACATGGGAGAAGCCGCATATATCCTTGGAGTTAAGATCTCAAGGAATCGTTCGAAGAAACTTCTTTCTCTTTCACAGGAGACTTATATAAAGAAGGTTTTAGAACGTTTTAATATGCAGGACTGCAAGTCCATTGATACTCCTATAAGAAAGTGCGACAATTTATGTCTGAAATCATGTCCAAAGAACCAAAAGGAAAAGGAAATTATGGAAAAGGTTCCATATTCCAGTGCAGTTGGTAGTCTTATATACGCTATGATGTGTACAAGACCGGACATCTGTTTTGCCGTTGGAATGGTAAGTCATTACCAATCCAACCCAGGGCAAGTACACTGGAAAGCGGTTAAGAGGATAATGCGGTATCTCAAAGGAACTGCAGACTATGCTTTATGCTATCAAGGAGATGCCTTGAGGCTCGAAGTCTACACTAATGCTGATTGGGCGGGTGATCTCGATGAGCGACGATCGACCTCAGGATATGTTTTTCTACTCGGATCCGGTGCAATATCCTGGAGTAGCAAGAAACAATCCTGCATCGCACTTTCAACTATGGAAGCCGAGTTTGTAGCATTTAGCATGGCAGTCCAAGCGGCTGTTTGGCTTAGGAAGTTCTTAGACAGGCTTATTGATGCAAATGACTCAGGTGATGTACCAATACACAGCGACAGTCAAGCATCTATAGCCTATGTCAAAGATCCTAAATTCCATTGTAAGACCAAACACATAGATATCCGCTACAAATTTGCAAAAGACTATGACAAGACCAAGAAGGTAGATATAAGGTACATATCTACACATGAGATGATAGCGGATCCGCTTACGAAGGCGATCCCTAGAAATGTGTTTTACAAACACTTATCATCTTAAGGATTGCGTAAGAGCTGAGTTGTACAAATGTAAATTCCCATGTCTGTAAATGATCAAATTCAATAAAAGAATAAGTTCTTTTTTCAACATTGCATATGAATTTCTTAAGAAATATTTGTGTACATTTTTGAAATCTCAGCTGAATTTTAGTATGTCGGACAGATTAAGGTTGGCTCTCTCACATGAGCAACCGCCTTTATTTTATCAGACGGGTAAAATAAAGATGAGACCTGTTTAAAGTCAAAATCATCAGACGGACGATTTAGAGTCATGACTTAAACAAAATGGTCGTATGAAAGATCTGCATCATATGGATGCTTTTTTCAAATGATCTAAGAGGATTTTGAAATCCTATCTGTCTTATGCGGGATGTGAGTCCAGAAGATTATTTGAGTAGTAAAAGGGACTCAAAGTTAGACATTGTGGTGTCTAGTTATCATCCTTACAACATCATTAAGACATACGCTCCTTGGGAAAGGAGTGATGTTGTAATACGTATTCATACTACGTATGCATTTTGACCATTGGGTTAGAATAGTAATTGTGTTTACTATTATGTGAGACCCAAAGACCACATGGGTCTTAACTCGTTACCCTTATGGACTCTAATTGGTTCCTTAAGATTTGATTGGGTGATTGCTATCTTAGCATGTTACTTATGGACTATGGTTAATTCGGTCCGGCGGGGCATGTTAGAAAAGCGAGTCAAGTCAAGATCAAAAGGATCGCAAGAAGAGGAAGATTAATTTCATATTCACATTTGGACTTTAGAGATTCAAAGCTGGCCAGCCAATTGTAATCCAGATGGGATTCAATTGTTGAATATAAAGTATAAGAAATGTGAAGAAATAATCTCGGGTAAAGCATCCGTTGATCTACTCAACTTTGCACCTCGATGGGTGTTGTGTATCTCTAACAAGTGCACAACAGCGGACTCTATGCGTATGACGGTCACACGGCCTATTTCTCGGTATGATAAACAGAATAGTTAAAGGAAAGATGTTTCCGTACAATCCCCTCAAGTGTGAGTGGGAGATGTTGGATATGGACGACATGAATACACCCATGACGGGATGTATGAGGATATACGGACCTCAGATGTCGCGTGCACGAAAGTGTGCACGAAGGAAACCTTTTCTCGTGTGAAAAGGAACACTCGATAAGTGGAAAAAGCCACTCGATAAGTTGAAAAAGTCACTTCATAAGTGCATAAAGGCACTTGATAAGTGAATGAAGAAGAGGATAAATGAATATGCTTAAATAGGCTAATAAGCTTATAATTTGTTATTTCCTACAATAACCACCCCTAAAGCCTATAAATAGGACCCAAGGGTAAGGCATTCATTCCACACTTTCCATGCCATAAGTTTGCATAAGGCATCTTATGTTCTTCTTCTCCCTTCCATTAAAATCCTCTTCTAGATAGAGATTTAGGCGGTGAAACTCTGCTTCGATCCTTTGTGACGAAGTATCGACCGTTGTGGCGAATCCGAGGGCAAATTTCAGAGATTACGGTGCTGCATACGCAAACGTAAGTCTCTACTTTATTTCGATCCTAACGTCGTTGTTTTGTCAGGATCCTACACGCCCGCCCAAGGTAAGGGAGGCAGGCCGCCCGCCCGCTGCTGCTAGCGGGCTGCGCCCGCTGTGCAGCCAGCAGGCCATGCCCGTTTGCCTTTGCGGATGGGCTTGTTAGCCCAGTGTGTCTAACCCACTTTGCCTTGAACTTTTTTCACGTTTCTGGGCTCGTTTGAGCTCTGATTTGGACGCGGTTTAAACCTGTGTTTAGACCGGGACGATCCCGTTAACCAGGTAACCCTTTCCAATGTATTTGTTCCTACAAATATTATCGTAACCAATTTACGACACGTTTAATCTTTGTTTGCATCATATGCAACATTGTCACTATTGCATCTACGACTTATTATCACAACTAGCTTTGTGAATATTAACCATTCAATAAAATGAATGTCTCTCATTTAATCTTCCTATTACTAAGACACGAACGCTACTCTGTGTGAGACCCTACAGCCTGACCTTACTACAGGTTGGGGCTCGGAACCCTTAGACGACGGTCACCACGAGCAGTAGTTGTCGTCCCTGTTTCAGAATCATCATAACGTGATCGACCCATTGACAAAAGCATCGTTGGGTTTACTTTAGCTGTGTCTGTGATGAATGCCGTTAGCTATAGTCCATTCGTCAAGACTGTGTCCCTGTTGGCCTAGGGTATGGTTTAGTGTCAACCCTATTAGACAACATTGGTCTGTATACGGCGATCTTTGTTGTATTCACGTTGTACTCCATACAATGTACCCCGACCGAGGATTAACACAAAGATCATACTGAGCCTGTGACACTAACTTCCCTTTAACGGAAGTGACGAATCCCATCTTAGTCATCTACTCGCCTCGAGAGCTTCAGATGAAACCCAATCTAAGATCTTTCAGCAGGCTTAGCCTCAAAGCTAGATCATAGGTCTAAGCTATACTGTTCACTCACAGGTTCGTACAGATGACTTCAGGTCTTAAGGAACAGCCTACCTATCATCACCCTAGAGTTATTTTAGATAGTTTAGTTAAAGTTAACCATTTAATAACTCTAAGTTGGTCGTTCAGTGAACTCATTCTCCAATGAGCACCTATGTCTTGTCTCCGACTTCGTCAAGTCGAATGACTATGAGATCATCATTACCCTAAGGTAAGACTAAGACACAGCGGTCTATCCGATGTGTCGATATCCAGTTATCGACACATCTATGACCACAAATCGTTTAAGACCTACGTTTCTATTCGGTCACTTACTACTCATAATCGAGATCTTATCTAGATACATAAGGACCTAACTATAAGTCTATGGACATTATCTAAGTATATTAATCCAAACAATTTCATACTTAGTATAATGGATACCATATACAGTATGAACAAGACGTATACTTTGGGATAAATCACCTTATGGGCATATATCTTCCTACAGAATGTATATTAGATATTGCAAACATGAGTTAATGTGGTATGGCGTGATTACATGTGTTGTTAAGATTGAATGTACACTAGGAGATATAGGGAGTAGTGTATCCTTGTTGTTTTGTTCATAGGTAGTTATCTAAACGTGAAGTACTACAATTGTATTTGCTGGTGTGAGCTATTTAATTGTATGAAAGTATGTGTGACTTGGTTATGAGATAAGTGTTTAATAGTTATATAAGGATGTACGTGATTATATGAATGATTGAAGTACGTGTATGAATTTGACTGACTATGATAGGTGTAAGTATAGAATGGGCGTAAATATATACATGTTGGTAGTAATACTGCTTGACTACCTAGTACATATATAAGCACTTGTAGTGACTATATCTGGCTTGAATTATAATGTGATATGACTGGGGTAGTTACTAGAGTGATGAAATATATTTATAGTTAGAAAGTCCGAGGACAGACTTTATTCTAAGGTGGGTAGGATGTCACGGTCTGTTTTCGATCGTACGCTTTTCGTGCACGTACTATTGTCCGTACACATATTTATTTTGGACCTTTCTTGTATCCGAACCCTTTGATGTAATATGCCATTGTGATCCTCTTGAAGAGTATTAATTTGTGGAATTATTTTGGAATGTTATTTTACGGGTCCCCCACAAACTAACTTTGTTTGAAGAGGCGTCATGATTTTCACTTTTACCGTGAGACCTTTTTATTTTTAGTTTTGTCTCTAATCGCCAAACTTGTGATCAGTCTTCTTAGCTATGTTTCTCTCGTCGACACAGTCGCCCCGGTATTTTTCTCATAATGATCGGGTACCATTTGACCCACTTGTGCACTAGTTTTCCCCTTAAACAACGTTTAGGCCTAAGTTTGATATGTTATTTTTTTCCTAAGCTAGTCTCTCCCTATTTTTCCCCCTAAACCATACCTTACCCTCTCACTTTCTCTCTCCCATATACCCACAACTACCCTAATCCTATTGGTGTTTAGCAAATGAGAAAATATATTTCTCTGCTATTCACCACCCAAAACCCCTCTCCATCTTATTTCCACTCCTCTCCTAACCCTCTTAGGTGCATCCCAATACAAACACTATAGCAAAACCCTAAATTTTATAATAGCAGCCAGCCCTAGGGCAATTTCTACTCACACAAGTTATCCCCAGCACCGCAAACTAATTCGTGTGTGCAACTCTCTCTTGTCCGCGCAGTAACCCTTTTTCCACCGACCTGAACCCTCGCACGGCAGCCTATCACCATCGTCGGACCACTCTACGGCCTTCTCCCCACCGTGGAATGCCACCGAACGCCGACCTGTGCCGATGTACTTCCCCAAGCATCGGCGCACAGTAGCTGCAGCGTCACCCCGCACAGCACGGCGCCGCCCCGCATCAGTCGCCCCCTCCGGTGTTGCAACGCCACCCCAGCACTCCCCGCGACTTTCTCCACCTCCCCACGTCGTCTCCCCACCATTACAGTCATCGAATCCCATCGTCGCGGCCCCATACTGACGCAACAGCATCAACCACCGCCGCAGCGGCTGTCAACCACCGATGTCGTCGTTGCAAACGCTCCCCTGACCTTTCCCCGCCGTAACCCTGCCGGAGACTGCCGGTGCCCGTCACTTTTTCCATCGGAGAGTGCTACCCTAGCACTGCCCTAGCACTAACCGCATCAGCAGGAGCACTGATAGCGTCAACGGCTTCTCCTTCGCGCACATCGACGTTTTTGTCGTGTCACAGCGACGCTCGGCCGTCCTCTGGCCGTTGACGACCCACGACGATCCCCAGAAGTCTCGAAGAGGCTCTCCCTGCTACGAGTATCAGTCGTTCCATACCATTCACACTGCTAGAATCCAACCCCTGACGTCACTACCAGACGTCAGAGTAGCTCTCGCGTCGTGTTGGGGTAAGTCACTCTCCGTAGGAATCCCCACCTTGCCTGTTAATCAACTTAAAACTCGTAGTCTTTGATCACTTTTGTAACTCACTAATCAAGATTAATAAATTGGGACTGTAGGCTGGACTGTGATCTAAACACATAGGTAGACTTGGACTTGATTGACGGATCGCAACTAGGTTGTTTCAGGCAAGTGATACTTGCCAGTTTTCTGTTTAGGCCACGTCTTAGGCCATTTTTGTACAGTAGCGTAAAAGAGACTAGGCGGTGAAATGATAGTCACCTAGACGCCCCTTTTAAATCTAGCTTGACAATGAAGCTAGATCCGACACCTTCATCATGCTTGCATTCATGCTACCATGCCATGTTTAATTTCAATTAACGGTACGCAAATTATCTGCTCATTGCCATGTCATTGCATGCATCTAATGTTTCATCATGATTACGTAGCACACGCTACATTTATTGTAATGGTTGAGGCTAGGCACCTGCTTTGCGGGCACAACCCTAAGCCAAAAACACTTCCTGGCTCGTGATCCAGAAGATGGGCGCCAGTCCATAATGAAAAACACTTCCTGGACTCGTGATCCAGAAGCGACTCATGTACTTGGGAAACCAAGGCTCGACACACGGGGATGGGTAGGGTTAAGCTGTCACGCAGCATAAAAGGATGCCTGATCCACTCCTTCAGCTGTAAGGAGTAAACCCTGTGCACATCGTGAAATGATAATGTTCGTGACTCGTGAAAACAATGTTTTTCGTAGCTTCTGCTATGACGTGCATGTATGTCATCATGTCATCTTAAATTGTTTTATTCCTTAAATGTCATGTCATGTCATTATTTTAGAACTGCTAGTTGCCTTTTTATTATTTGTATCCTTGCATAAAAGTTCTCCATTTTCTGTTGGGAGACTTTTACTGACATGTGCCATTTTCTCTTTGGGTGTCACATGTCAGTTTTGAGCCTGACTTAGTTGCAAAGAACGACAGGTTGTTGACGTTCAGTTTGAAGATTCCGGTCTTACCCTTAGTCTCAGTCGGTGACTCTCTTTTAGTTGTTGTTACCTTCTTAGTAGCTGTTGTTAGGTTGTTTGGTGCGCAGCACCATTACTTGTTGTAGTTTCGACCATGCTTTAGGCCTATTTTTCAGACTTGTAGTTTTTGTGACTGCTCTTGATGTTGGAATAATATTCTGGATGTTGGTGGATGTTTTCTTTTATATCTGCTTTACTATTATCATTGTTGTTGTTTTGTCGCAATGTAAAGGACCTGCTACTATTTGAATTTTTTTACAGTCGCTTATCAGACTGCAGCTTCACATCTCCACGTCTGAGCGGACCTCCTCACGTCTCGCTGTCCATATTAGGGAAGCGGGACGTGACAAAAACTTTCAGTATCAAATCTGTAAGAATGATCCAATGGTAAAAAACATCGATGAAATGGGTAGACGACTTTCCTACTGTATGGAAGATGAATGCTTCATGTCTGAAGATGACATTGAGGACATGCTGTATATCCATGTGTCGACCATCCAGATAATATGCCATACGCTGGGAAGTCATTAATGGTCCATAATAATACTACACGTAACCTGAAGTTTGTATTTGTCGCTGCATCATATGTCTCCATACCACTTTCAAATAAATATTTTAGTTGATCGATTAGCGGTTGGAGATAGACATCAATATCATTTGAAGGTGAGTCAGGACCATCAATAAGGAGAGACAAAGTGAAGTAGGATGGATCCATAGCCAACCATGGCGGTATATTGTAATTCACTAGTATTACATGCCATGTGCTATGATTAACATTCGGCTGTCTAAAAGGGTTAAACCCATCACTAGCAAGGCCAAGCCTGATATTACGAGGGTCTTCATTAAATGTTGTATTCACCAAATTGAAGTGCTTCCATGCCATAGAATCTCTTGGATGGCTCATTATTCCATCCTTACTCGGAGCAGCAGAATGATGCCAAACAACCGCCTCTGCTGTTTTTTGGACCTGAATAGTCGTTGTAACATTGGTGTTAATGGAAAGTACCTTACTACCTTGAAAGGTATATCTGTACCTTTGTCATTTTCTTTCATTTTCTTATATCTATTTTGTTTGCATACAGGACAAACTTTTAGACTTCCATGTTCTTTTCGGTATAACACATAATTGTTAGGGCATGCATGAATCACCTCAGATTTTAGACCCAAGTTAGACATCATTTTTTTTTCCTTGTACCAATTCGAAGGGACATTATTATTAGGTTGCATTGACTCCTTTAGAAACTCCAAAATCATCGTGAAAGACTAATTGCTCCAACCATTCAAGCATTTAATTTGAAAAAGCCGAACAAACCATGATAGCGTAGAATAACTAGCATTAGGATATCAAGTACTTCTCGTACATGTCTGTATTCTCAGAATTATAGGCATTTTTTGAAGGACCTGTCTCTCTAAGGGAATTAGATCCACCTATGGCATCCTCTATCATAGCTTCCATATCACCCCCATCAAAGAAAGTTGCATTATCATTTTCCTTTCTTTTTTCATTGGACCGATCATCAATCTCTCCATGATTCATCCAAATATCATAACCTCTCACAAATCCATGTCGGCCAATATGAAACTCAACCGTATTCCTTATGTGGTAGTAAACATTCTGACAATTGGTGCATGTGCATGCTATTTGAGTGACACCTTCTGGAATGTTTTTAAATGCAAAATTTAAATATGCATCCATTCCTTCCGAAATTGCATTTTCTTTCGGTGTGCTAAGTCAAAATACATCCACGACTTATCACTGACATAGTCAAATTCCATGGTTCTACAATGAAGACAACAAAGAAACACAACCGAAAATTCACAATTAAGACATCAAGGAAGCAAAGAAATAACTTTTCTAATTAAGCATAGCTTAAAGCAAGCACTGGCTTAAGCTTTGCTTCAATTTACCTTGTTTAAAATAGGCAAAGAAAATGATGGATAGATATTAAACAATATATTATTAGCACTGATCGATATTCAGTGCCACAAAAATGAAAAGATTACGAAGGCAAAGCCTATGGGACAAGTCAATCTCCAAGCTGACATTATAATTACTTGAAGGAACAAATAGCAAACAAACAAGTACATAGATGTTTCGAGGTGCAGCATCCAGAATTCCCAATTGCCAAAACCTACAACAAGCTCAAATGTGGAGCTGTTCAAATATTTTAAGATGGCAAAGGATCAAGGTTCACTGAACACTAAACAAATAGTACAAAAAATAATAATAATGATTTGTTCTTAATTGGATGTTCATGAACAAATCAAACCCATAAAAGACAGTGCATGCAATTAACAAGTGATTTAAATTAAGCGTAAGAATTGCATGCAAAATATATCAACAAATTCAACTAATGTGTAAAATTACACATAATGAGAACAAATTTCACCCAAGTCAAGATTTTTCTGTACATAATTCTTGAACCGACAAAGGAGTAACAATTTGGAGAATAATGCGGAACATTTATCTTGAAATGAACTTCAGTAAACATAAACATGAATTATTTTCAATGCGAAAGATGTGTAGCATAATGAAATTATTAGGATTCATCAGAAAGATGATATTTTTGATAACAGAAGATTAAAGAAAGCGATCGAGAGGAGATTGATTTACCTAACTCTTGAGGGTTTCCTTGAGGATACCAAAAATGATTCTGATCTACGGGCTTGATCTCGACGCGATCTCATCTGAGGTGAGCGATCCTGTTAATGGACGATCTCGACGCGGGCGTCAGATGTGAGCGATCTCCGGGCTTGATTTCGTTAGGTTTTCTAAGAGATGAAAAGAGCGGGGGGGGGGATTGGTGGATGAATTGAGGGATTAAAATAGAAAGGGGAAATTGGGGGGGGGGGAATTTGGTGAGAGCGCGCCGCGGAAAAAGTTATTGGGAAAAAAATTTATCCAACTCACACAGACCGAATTACTGCGTTATTCTTTAATGTACAGGGGCAAACGTTTTACAAGTATTATACGTTAATATTTTGAAGTAAAACACAACCCCCTAGTGGTGGTTAGGACGTTGGGTTAAGCCACTGGAGGTCCTGGCATCAAATACTGGTGCTGTCTTTTTATTTATGATTTATAATTATTTGATATTTATTATTTTGTTTTGTAGGTTGGATACTATTTATTTTAGTTTTGTATTTTTAAGAAATAAATAAAATCTACCTTATTTTTATGTTTCTATCTACATGCTTTATACTTTGATATACCCCCAAATTTGTACCAAATATGACAAGATGACATGATGTAACTGGCTAAAACAAATATAAAATAATAATAGTTAATGATTAATAATTTATGTTTAATTTTTAAAATACTTGATAATTTATGTAAGAAAGTATATTTAATTAGATCATTGCATGTTATTTCTACATGTTTAAAACTGAAGTTAAGAAAATAAAACAAAATTATAAAATCTTGTATAGAATTGATATAAAGAGAAACAAAATTTGGAGAGAAATGAACTAAATGGATGGATAATTTGGAGGTAAAAATTTCTTTTACACCTCATCTGACACGTCATCTGACACGTCAGATTATGCAAAATAGATAATATGAGCTCCAACTGTCTTTACCGTTGGTGCTGTGATTACTCATTATTTTTTAAATTTTAATTCAATTAATTAGAAATAACACAGCACCAACTGTTGGTGCATATACAAAATAGCACCGACGGTTGGCCGAACTGTTTGTGCTGTAGGGTTTTCTAGTAGTGCTTGGTCAGTAGATGAGTAACTTTGTGCTAAGTGGGTATATGATTAAGATCCTTTGTCCTTTCTATTTATGATGAAATGATATTTTACTTCAATACATTTGACCTTTATATGGTATTTGGCATTTTTGAAGAACCATTCACCATTATGGTATCACTTAAGAGTGTGATTGGACCCAATACATGTGGGACTAAATCAAGTTCTTAAATGAAATGCCTTAGCATGATAGCCTGATATGCTAAAACTACGCATGCTTGATATTCTACCTCTATAGTTGATAAGGACACTATCATTTGCTTCTTGCTACATCACACGATAACTTTTGAAATTATGCTTCAAATCCTCAATCGGGGTTTAGCACAGTTGTGCCAAGCTTGCAGTTCAATTGGCACAGTCATGCCAATTTAGCAGGGAGGTGCTCATGAAATGGCACAGTCATGCCAAAGTTATAGTTCAATTGGCATAGTTGTGTAGAGTCAACAGATACTTGTACAGTCTCCAGTGCGGAAGTGGCACCATCGTGCCAGAATTGGTGCGATCGTGTCGATAGGCAGAAAAGTCAAATCACCTAGAATTCGACTTTTGATATGATCCATTGATCTTTTTTGAATCAAAGAAAACGACCACGACTCCACATGACTCTAATGACTATTTAAATCCATCTTAGGGGTTGTTTTGATGAGAATAGAAGAGAGAATAAACGCGTGCACGAGTCATCGTCAAAGTTCTTCTTCTTTGCGTGTCCTTGAGATTGAGCACATGATTTTGTGAGTGAATTCCATTGTAATCTTATTCTTGGGATCTTTCTTCGATTTGAGAGATCATTTGAGAGAGCTTGGTGTTTTCTTCTTATGAGAAGAGTTTGAACTCTGGGTTCGAACTTGTTTGATGCTCTTGTGTGTTGAAGAAGATTGAAGGAGTTAGATGTCTTTGCCCTGATCTTATTAGTGGAAACCGTCATTTGGAAGTTGAACGTATGCAACGTTAGCGGGCCAAATTAGGTTAAACTCGGTGTCGTTCTGTGCATGATTTGTTACTTTCTTATTTAGTAGCATTTATATTTATTTTGGTTGGATGGATATTTGCTACTATTGTTTCTCTATGTAAGATCATGACGTAACGATTAATTGGGTCGATGTCCGTCAGTTTTTACTGCACAGGGGAACCCCAATAATAACATCGCCTTTAAGTAAGAATACATAAGTTAATGTCAATATATGCTCATCCAGACTTCTAACTTGGTTTATGTTTGTGTACCGTTAAAGTTGCAAATTTGATCTTCCAAAACATAGTGTAGTTAGTAGTACCAATGATTACGTTATGACCCCATTTAGTTTATTCCAGTGTATGGTTCCAAGGTCTGGCTGAAAATGACTCATCATTTCATTAAGGTAATATTTGATCAAGTGTATAATATAGCGTACATCAGCTACTTATCACACTTAAATAAGGTATTTAGGCCATTCGATCAAGCTTCTATTTGGTCTTCATATAATGAGATATGTTAATACCATTGTTCTTAGTAACAAGTGTGACAATGGATTTAAAGTTCTTCAATTAAACCACTCTAAGATTTATATAATATATGTCTTTTAAGAGAGACGATGGATCCTTTTGGGCTGATTCATGTTCTTAACTCGAAGCACATAACTTAAATTAGACATATCCTTCATGTCAAAATTCTGTGATAGCTATTGATTAGTTTCTTTGATCATCACTTTATTGTTCGTAGCCATGAGTATGCCATCAACTTACAAAGTCAAGATAAAGAATTTAACCTTGGAGTGATTAAGATACACACAATAGTATTCATCTACCATGGAAAATCTCTATATCAGTTTGGTTCAAAGAAATCTCAAGTATCACTGTCTAGCCGATTGCTTCAATCCATATGTCAAACATTTAAGCTTACATATATTACGCTTATTATATTTTTAAATGAACACACTCAGTTGTTACATAAATATCTCCTCTAGTTTTTCATTGAGAAATGTAGTCCTAAGGATAAATATAGTTATATCCTCCCTTTTGTTCATCATTTTTGGAGAAATATAAATCGAGACAAACCTAGACCTTGGGAAGAAGGTTTCCTTATAGTCTATCACCCTCTTATTGGATATAGATCTTTATTACATTGTGAACCTTAAACCTATACATAGTTATGTCCATCTCTTTGACTTTACCGTGAAAACCCAATAATTCCTAATATATATGTATCTAGCCAGAAGGTCAACAAAATCCCAAACTTTGTTGGTCTATAAAGATTCTATCTTATTATTTATTGCTTATTGTTGTTCCTTTATGGTAGCATCAAAATGATCCCTTTTCATGAATCATGGTTTTATGTCATCGAATGATATATCCACTATGCCGATTTTTCCTCTATACCAAAAGCATTTCCATAGAACCATGCTACTTTGACTACGTTAAGGATCTTAGGATTCTTACATATGTGGGTATCTCTACTAGTAGGAACATTGCTCACATTCCATAAGATTTAATCCTCAGTGAGTGGGCATCCCATCACAAGCTTAGGAAAACCTAGGTCCTAGCTTACTTCTCTTTTTGAGTGAACTCCTTATTAAGGAGCTATGCATCTTATGACTCAAGCTTGATTATAGCTCCAGCATCATATAATTGAATGAACACAAATCAATTTTAACCCCTTTGAATAGTATAAAAATATTCAATCATGCCCTTGTGGGCCAAAGTTTTCGTGTGGGTTGGAAATGATGTGCAAATAGAGCTAAGCTTTATGACCGCAGATGATCTAGGACATGTGCATCGTCAAGACATAGTTTATAAAGGAATGTACCGACTTTTAAGGCATATGATTCAATACGTAAGTGGAAGTTAATAGTGTATTTTCCAAAATGATATGGTAAGGATGCATGTGCCATTATGAACTAAATAATGTTAAGAAGTTTTATGTTCCGTATCTTAGCCAGAACATTTTGTTATGGTATGTAAGGAACAATATGATGTCAAGCTAACCCCCTTCTAGTCACACAATTTCTTGAAATGATTAGGTTACATACTCGTGCCCATAGTTGATTCTCAATGATGATGACAAACTGCAATATATACTTAATTTACACTAGGTATATATTGCACAAATTTGTCTGGACGCTTTCCTTGTATTTTTTTCCCCTACTAATTTGTTCCCTACTTAATTTTGTTCCACAAATGGGTTCCTTAATTTGTTGTCTACTTAATTTTGTTCCACAAATGGGCTCCTTAATTTGTTCCTTCTTAAAATTTTCACATATATAACAATTCCTCCTTAATTTATCCTTAATTTGTTCCTCCTTAATTTTTTTCCTCATTAATTTTCTCTTTATTTTGTTCCTCCTTAATAAAATAGTATGTTTTAACAAAACTTACTACCTTTAAAAAAATTTATACTGTTTGGAGAGAGCAACCATGGCAATAGCCCAAGGTCTCATTTTAGTGAATTCATAAGAGTGAAGGGGAGACCATAAGTCTCTAGTAGCTCAAAGGTTTACCCCACTACATATTGATGGAAATTGAATTCCACCCCCAAGTGGTTTTGATGATGAGCACACTAAATGAAGTTAGTGTACTAACTACACTACAATTAAAGTGTGCAGATTACGCAGCTTTATACGTACTCCAAAGAAGCGCAATCCACACTCACTCAGCAAAGACAAAGACGAATGTTGCTAGCTCGATGATGAAGCTCAAGCTCAAATGGAATAGAAGCTCAAGAGAAGCTCGCATCTTCATCATCATCTGATCAAGCTTCTGAAGACGTGTCCTAAGTCTACAGTGTGTGAGTTGTGTCCTTCTTAGGGTTATGTCAAAGCCAAAAGTATAGATAACACACACACAAATGATTTCGAAGTTAAATATTTTAAATACTTTAAAATCATTTTCAAAACTGTTGAGAGATTTTTGCTAGTCACTTATCATTTTTTGTAGTTAAACTCCATGACACACTGGAGCTAACTACATATCTTACTAGCCGTGTTTCAGAAGAAACTCCTCTGGGAGTCGACTACCAAGGAGTGGGAGTCGACTACCAGCTGAGAATCATTTTCTCCTAAAACACACTGGGAGTCGAATACCAATCCTAGGGAGTCGACTACCAACTGTCGAAATTCAACGTTTGACCCGACTTTTGATATTTCTCTAACTTATTGCTCCCATGATTCTCGGGGCAAAAGTCAAACGAATTTGAATTTTGAATTCTCTTATTTTTACCTATAAATAGAGGATTATTTTGTGAGATCAAAAACATATGATACTTGAATTCAAATTCTCTCTTGTGCAAAAGTTCTAAATGATCTCAATTTTTAGCTCTCATTCTTTTAGCCAAATCTGGTTTTATATTTCTGATCTCTTCTCTTTAAAGTTATTATTTTCTGATATCAAATTTTTATTTGGCTATTGTTTTCAAAATCCATGTCCTTTATTCTCTGATTTTATTTGAAAGGATTTTTTTTTGAAAACATTGATTTAGATCACAAAGACTTAATTAGTATCTTTGTGTGATCTAAAATCATATTCTATTAAGCCACGAATACACATAATTATCTATAACTATTGGCTATAGAATTTGGGTGTAAATCCAAACTCCACCAAATATTGTGGTGAGTTGGATATTGATTTTCATTTTGTGATTTGTCCTTTGTTGTAAGGGTGTTAGAAACCCTAGACAAGTCTAGGTGTTGAGATATTGTAGTGTTGCAATCGGAAATCCTGGTCAAGACTAGGTGTGTGGAAAATTTCTAACGAGTGAAGTTAGGTGCTTGTATTTACCAAGGCAGATAGTGGAAATCTCGTATCGGATTGGTCGGGGACTGGACATACACAGGGTTGTGGGGAACCCGGATAAAAATCCTTGTGTTTGCATTTGTATTCTCTGTGATTGTTTTTCTCCATTAGTTTATCTTAATTCGTTGAGTATTATATTTTCTTGTAACTCATTTATAAAAATTGCAAGATCAGTTTTTGTATCTGATGTATAAAAGATTCTCTCTTATATTTCTGTTAATCTTTTATATCTTCATTAAGTAATCCTTTAACTGAGCTGTGCATAATATCCCTCTGGGAGTCGACTACTGTTCTTAGGGAGTCGACTACCAGAAGAGTTTTATCTCTGATCTGTTTTTAAGGTTACTTAAGTTGATTAAGAACCAAGCATAGATCACTCTACTTGGTTTCTTAGGCAACATTAGAAGGCTTTGAATTGTGTTAACCAATTAGAAAGAGAAAGTTTATTTTTATATAACACTATTCAACACCCCCTTCTAGTGTTGTTTGTCATCCACATGATCCAACACGTGGTATCAGAGCGAGGCTATAAAAGTGATGGCGTCAGCATCATTTCACTCTGAAGGACTCAACACCATGCGACAACCGCTGTTCAACGGAACGAACTACGCTAGCTGGAAGATCCGGATGAAGACTCATCTTGAATCACTCGACATCGAAGCGTGGACGATTACCAAAGCACCATACAACAAACCTACCGAAGTCGAATTCGAAAAATGGTCAGCAGATGAGAAAAAGAAAGCCAATCTCAACGCAAAAGCCACGAACACACTATTCTGTGCAGTAACAGGAAATGAGTTTAATCGTGTTTCTCAAAGCGAGACAACATATCAAATATGGCACACCCTTCAGGTAAGTCATGAGGGAACCGAGAAGCTAAAAGAATCTCATATAAATGTTTTACATTCCAAGTTTGAATCTTTCAAAATGGAAGAAGGAGAGAGTATCACAGATGTGAATACTCGATTTAAGCTTGCAGGTTTGGGCAAGAAACTGTCTGAATATGATCAGGTGATGAAAATACTGAGATCTCTCCGAACCGAATGGAAGGAAAAGACAACGGCCATTCGACGGCTCATAACATAAAAGATCTTACCATCGAAGATCTAATGGGAAATCTCATGGTATATGAGATTGAACTTGAAGAAGATAAGAAGATCGAAGAAAAACCAAAGAAGAAGAATCGCTTTTAAAGCTCAAGAAGAAGATTCCGACTACAGGACAAAGAAGACCATATTGCCTTCATCTCAAAGAACTTTAAAGAGTTCATCACAAGTAAGTATGGTAGACGCTCTTTTTGACCCACTAACGGTATTATCTGTTTTGGTTGCAATAAACCAGGGCATGTCAAAAGAGACTGTCCTCTGGAAAGAAGCAACCATGATTCCAAAGAACGTGGAAAGAACCGAGAAAGCCACGAGAGAAGAGACAATGGAAGAAACAGGTTTCGATGACCAAAGAAGGAAGCATATGCAGCCTTCGACCAGAGCGACGTTTCTTCGTCTGATGAATCCTCAGAAGACGACAATGACGGAAGAAGAGAGACAGTACATATGTGTTTTATGGCCTCCACATTGTCTAAGGTAAGCACCATGCATGATTCATCTAATGATAGTGATTCATCATCAAGTGATGATGAAGACATGGATTATATGGGAGCATATAAGGAGCTATGCAAAATGCATGAAAAGCTCATAAAAGAACATAGAAGAACACTTAAGAATATTAAAAAGGATGTTAAAGAAAAAGAAGAAATTATTAAGGAGAATATTCTTTTTAAAGAAAAGAATAACACTTTGCAAAAAGACATTCTTTTTATAAATGAGAAAGTTGAAAGTTTAAATAATCTTCTCGTATCTGTCAAAGATAAATACGACTCTACGATGAAAATTATTGAGAATTTCAACAAAGGAAAAGGGAAGCTAGATAGTTTAATAGATAATCAAAAAGCCTCGTCTAGCAAAACTGGACTCGGATATGATTCAAATCATACCAAGAAACGGGTTAAGCATACTAGGATGCATCATTATAACAATAATTTTCTGAAAATCTGTATACCAAAGAACTTGTCCAACCAAAGGAAGAAAAGGTACGCTACAAACTTTGTTCAGCAAGTTCATTTGAACAAAAATTATAAAAATATCTTTCAGAAAGGAACTAAACCATATTGGGTTTGGTTTCCTAAAGACTAACCCTCTGGACTCAAAAGAAAAGGTACCATAAACGTTTATCTTTTCAGGTACTCTAAAAGAAACGAAGAGGAGAAACAAGATCCAACACTTGGTAGCAAGACTAGCATCAAAAGGCTTTTTTGCGACAAAATCGCTTCGCAAAATTTTATGCTTGACATGTTTAAATAATTAAATAAATGATAAAATCATTTAAAATCTTTTATATGATTGTAAATGTTTGTGTTATACTTATAAAACATTTCTTGTTCAGAAACGCACACAGCTTTGGACCAAAAACCCCTCTGGATGAGAAAACAACTTAGCCCAGCAGGGAGTCGACTACCTACATGAGGGAGTCGACTACCAGCGTGCTATGCGGATTTCTGGGTTTGTTTTTTTTGTGTTTTTTTCTAACTCCGATTGGGTTTACATTGAGTTAATGGGTTCATATCCAACGAGTAACTTAAACCCAATAAGCAAACATGATCTCAACCTCTCATCTCTTGATCCAAAGGCCACAAATCTCCATATCATTTCATCTCAAAGTTAAAAACCCCATGGTCAAAACCCTAGGTAGCCGACTACCCATTCCTTCATCCCCTTGAGAAAAATTTTATTGGCATTTGGAGCTCTCTTGGTTATTCACCTCCTCCCATCACTTAGTTTCTTCATCCTCCCAAGTTTATCGTAAGGTAAAATCTCCTCTCATCAACTTTTACTTCATCTATTTGTTGATATTCTTGCATATCTAGTTTTGTAAATAATTTTTACTGTATCTAGATGCCCTTCAAGAAAATGGCTTCAAAGAAGAGGAAGGTTACAAATGAATCCCTCTCTGAAAAGGAAATTATCGTACGCTATCTCTTTAGAACCACTACCTATGAGCATTTCGTTAAGATTTCCAAAAAGCAAATTCTTCATGAGAGATTCGTTAAAATTTATCATGTAGAAAACTATGGCATTGATAGCATATTGGAATTTCAAAACTTGGCAACTCTCTTTTCTACTAAAAATATGTATTTCTGCTATCATAGACTTGTGCATCTCTTCTACGCCAACATGGACTATGACCTTGCCAAGAGTAGATTCATCACCAAAGTGCTTGACACCAGACTTGCTATAACTGTGAAATCTCTAGGAGAAGCTTTAGGAATCCCGTACACTGGTGTGTTATTGGATAATATAGAGATGGTTGATGGAAACATTTTGGAGAAAATGTATTTTCCTGGAAGATATTTCCAAACAAAACTTCCATGTAGCGATCTTTGCTATCCAGGAAGAAGCCTTGCAAATATATTGTCTTACAATATAACTCAAAAATCTAGAAGCCACTTTGTGTTATCTGAAAAACAAGCCAAGTGCATCTATGTAATTCTAGGAAATATTCGTGTCAATTGGGTCAAAGTTATCATGGACTCCATCCTTGCATCTGCCTCTTCTGACAGACCTTCATCTACCCTAGCTCACGGTCATTATCTCACCATTCTGTTTATTGGTTATAATGTGCCTTTGGATAATGAAAGCGATATTCTGGATCTGGCACGCATCTTTGATGTTCATGCTCTCGGACGAATGAATCTTCATAGAGATCTTGATCAAAACATTCCAGAAGAGAAGCTCGCTGCTGAAGGAGGATCGTCATCCTCAAAGAAAGGTAAGAAACCTATTGTTTCATATTCTGATGAAGAAGAGGAAGAAAAAGATGGCAAAGGAGAAGAAGAAGACGAGGAGCCACCGGCCTACATTGTGGAACTTCAAGACACGCTGCTTAAGAAAATCTCAAACTTGAAGATTTCCCAGAAAGCTGGATTTGAAGATCTCAACAAGAAGGTTGATGATCTCAAGGATCTGGTGGTGAGTAGAAATGAGATGACCGAGCAAACCCTCAAGACCAGCCTTGAGGAGATCAAGTCCTTGAAGAGAGAGAAGAATGGTGGTCACTCTTGATTTCTTATGGTTTTAAAACAATGGTTTTCAAAACTTCCCGGTTTGTAATAACTACTCTATGGTGTGTTGCTTGATACTCGTATATTATTATGCTTGGATTTGAAGATCTCAACAAGAAGGTTGATGATCTCAAGGATCTGGTGGTGAGTAGAAATGAGATGACCGAGCAAACCCTCAAGACCAGCCTTGAGGAGATCAAGTCCTTGAAGAGAGAGAAGAATGGTGGTCACTCTTGATTTCTTATGGTTTTAAAACAATGGTTTTCAAAACTTCCCGGTTTGTAATAACTACTCTATGGTGTGTTGCTTGATACTCGTATATTATTATGCTTGGATGAACTACTATCTGATATATTCTGCCAGACATATTGTGATCATATACTAACATTTTTTTGCGGAATTGGTAATTGAATTCCTTTCTCTCAAAATTCTTAATTGTTGACTACAATTGAATGAATTATTCGTTGAAATGATATGTCATTTTTTATTGATGACAAGGGGGAGAAAGCTTTGAAATGCAAACATGAATGTATTGTATGAATGTATTATTTTGCTAATGGCTTCGATGCAGGGGAGAACCGAATTAAAGCAGGAAGAGTAAGTTTATTACTATGTAATATTATTTATGTCAACTTACTTCATTTTACATTTGGGTGTCATCATCAAAAAGGGGAAAAGTGATGGAAATTGAATTCCACCCCCAAGTGGTTTTGATGATGAGCACACCAAATGAAGTTAGTGTATTAACTACATTACAATTAAAGTGTGCAGATTACACAGCTTTATACATACTCCAAAGAAGCGCAATCCACACTTACTCAGCAAAGACAAGGACGAATGTTGCTAGCTCGATGATGAAGCTCAAGCTCAAATGGAATAGAAGCTCAAGAGAAGGTCGCATCCACATCATCATCTGATCAAGCTTCTGAAGACGTGTCCTAAGTCTACAGTGTGTGAGCTGTGTCCTTCTTAGGGTTATGTCAAAGCCAAAAGTATAGATAACACACACACACACAAATGCTGTCGAAGTTAAATATTTTAAATACTTTAAAATCATTTTCAAAACTATTGAGAGCTTTTTGCTAGTCACTTATCATTTTTTGTAGTTAAACTCCATTACACCCTGGAGCTAACTACATATCTTACTAGCCGTGTTTCAGAAGAAACTCCTCTGTGAGTCGACTACTAAGGAGTGGGAATCGACTACCAGCTGAGAATCGTTTTCTCCTGAAACACACTGGGAGTCGACTACCAATCCTAGGGAGTCGACTACCAGCTGTCGAAATTCAACATTTGACCTGACTTTTGATCTCTCTAACTTATTGCTCCCATGATTCTTGGGGCAAAAGTCAAAAGAATTTGAATTTTGAATTCTCCTGTTTTTACCTATAAATAAAGGATTATTTTGTGAGATCAAAAACATATGATACTTGCATTCAAATTCTCTCTTGTGCAGATGTTCTAAACGATCTCAATTTTCAGCTCTCATTCTTTTAGCCAAATCTGGTTTTATATTTCTGATCCCTTCTCTTTAAAGTTATTATTTTCTGAGATCAACTTTTTATTTGGCTATTATTTTCAAAATCCAAGTTCTTTATTCTCTGATTTTATTTGAAAGAATTTTTTTTGAAAACATTGATTTAGATCACAAAGACTTAATTCGTATCTTTGTGTGATCTAAAATCATATTCTATTAAGCCACGAATACACATAATTATCTATAACTATTGGCTATAGAATTTGGGTGTAAATCCAAACTCCACCAAATATTGTGGTGAGTTGGATATTGATTTTCATTTTTGTGATTTGCCCTTTGTTGTAAGGGTGTTGGAAACCCTAGACAATGTTGAGATATTGTAGTGTTGCAATCAGAAATCCTTGTCAAGGCTAGGTGTGTGAAAAAATCCCAACGAGTGAAGTTAGGTGCTTGTATTTGCCAAGGCAGATAGTGGAAATCTCGTATCGGAATTGGTCGTGGACTGGACGTACCCAGGGTTGAAGGGAACCGGGATAAAAATCTTTGTGTTTGCGTATGTATTCTCTGTGATTGTTTTTCTCCATTAGTTTATCTTAATTCGTTGAGTATTATATTTTCTTGTAATTCATTTATAATAAATTGCAAGATCAGTTTTTGTATCTGTTGTATAAAAGATTCTCTCTTATATTTCTGTGTAATCTTTTATATCTTCATTAAGTATTCCTTTAACAGAGCTGTGCATAATATCCCTCTGGCAGTCGACTACTGTTCTTAGGGAGTTGACTACCAGGAGAGTTTTTATCTCTGATCTGTTTTTAAGATTACTTAAGTTGATTAAGAACCAAGTGTAGATCGCTCTACTTGGTTTCTTAGGCAACATTAGAAGGCTTTGAATTGTGTTAACCAATTAGAAAGAAAAAGTTTATTTTTATACAACACTATTCAACCCCCCCTTCTAGTGTTGTTGCCATCCACAGGATCCAACACATGTTAGTTGGGTGTTATGGTGGATAAATGAGGGAGGGGAGACCATAAGTCTCCTTCACTCATAACACTTCCCCTTATCCATCCATTAACTTGGACTTAGCATATGAATGCTTCAGGATTCATGATGCTAATGGGGTGGATACTTCTGGATCCAGAATACACGTGTTTGTCTCGTTAAAACCTTAGCTGTGGAAACCCCAGTGGGAAAAACTAACAGTCTTAAGAAAAGAGTACAACTCACATGTTACTCCCTCTGAACCGTACAAGCTTCAGGCTTGTAGGTCTCTCAGCTGTCTCATCCCGATTCCTTTTACAAGCTTTACAAAAATACATCTAGGCAGAGCCTTAGTGAACAAATCAGCTAAATTATTACAAGACTGAATATGATGTACTTCGACTTGCTTCTCCTTCTATAGGTCGTGCGTCCAGAAGACTTAGGGGATATATGCTTCGTCTTGTCACCCTTACATGAAACCAGTCTGTAGTTGAGCTATGCATGCTGCATTATCCTCAAATATCGTGGTTGGCTCAAGATCACCAGTCTTCAGGCCGGTAGTCATTAAGATGTGATGAATTACTGAACGAAGCCATACATATTCTTTGCTTACTTCATGGATCGCTAGGAGCTCGAAATGGTTGGAAGAGATAGCTGGTGTGGTTTGCTTCATAGATTTTCAGGAGATGGCTGTACCATTGTAGGTGAACACAAAACCAGTTTGTGATTTCTCGGTGTGAGGATCAGACCTGTAGCCTGCATCTGCATAACCAATTAAAGTGGGAGATCCACCTTTAGTGAAATATAATCCCAGGTCAATAGACCCTTGGAGGTAGCGCAGAAGTTGCTTAACTCTGTTCTAGTGGCACTTTGTGGGCGATGCACTATATTTGGCTAGAAGATTCACTGAGAACACTATATCGGGACATGTACAGTTAGCCAGATATAGAAGTGCTCCAATGGCACTACGGTAAGGTACTTCAGGACCTAACATTTCCTCCCACTCTTCCAACAGACGGAAGGGGTCCTTGTGTACATCCAAGGATCTAATGACATTTATCCATTTTGAAATTTTTCAGTAATTTCCTTTATATGTGGATTGGTGTAATAGGATACCACCATGTAGGTGTTCGATCTGTAAGCCAATAAAATACTTTGTTTTGCCTAGGTCTTGCATTTCAAAGGTATTATTTAGGCTTGCAGATATCTCAGCGATCTCTGCAGGAGATCCAAAGAGATTTAAGTTGTCCACATAAACGTCGACTATAATGAATCATGTTCCCGATCTTTTAATAAAGATACATGGGCAGACTTCATTATTGGTGAAACCTTGCTATGCAAGAAAATCACTTAGTCTGTTATACCACATTTTATCTGATTTCTTAAGACCATATAATGATCTTTGAAGCCTTACAGAGTAGACGTCCCGATGGCTCTCTGCTATCTCTGGAGGTAATTTGTATCCCTCAGGGTGTTTCATACAGATATCTTTATCTATATTTCCATATAGATAAGCAGTCACAACGTCCATGAGCTGCATTTTTAGACTTTCCAGAGATGATAGGCTTAATAACAATCTGAACGTGATCTCATCCATAGCAAGGGAATATGTTAGTTCTTAATCTATCCATGGTCGTTGGGAGAATCCCTGTGCTACAAGCCGTGCTTTGTAGTGTAACGGTCTGTTTTCGTCAAGACAAATATTTACATATTTAACCTATTTTCAAAAATTTTTTTATAACTATTTTATAATGGTTTGTTAGGAGTCTTACGAATTCAAAAATTTCTTATAAAAATATTTTGAGATATCAGACTAGTCATGAAGTATTTTAGTAAGTTCGAGTTTCATCAAATACTCAAAACAATTCTGGTAAAAATTCATTTTCAGTTATTTCTGTTTTGGCTTAATGAATTTATTTTCTATACGAACATCATCAAAACGTTTTCAAACTTCTACGGTAACATTCTATGATCATTTAGGGCTTCCCACATTAATTTCGTAATTTTCTGAAGTCAAATCGATAGAGAACCTGAAACCCGCTTCCTAAACATTATGGCCTAAAACACGTATTTCCGTAGCTCAAACCCTAAATTGGACTTCGTATTCGCCATCCTCGCGACGATAAAGTCCTGTGAGTATGTTTTCGTAATTTTTCGGACACGTTTGCTAGTAGGGGCAAATTCGTAATTTCGTTACAAAATGACTTCCACTAAATGGCTTTTAACCTCCCTTAATTACATTAATCTAATCAAAATTACCCTAATCATGTCTAAAACGTGGGAGAGACACGTTTAAACATTTCTACACTTAGTCAAAAAGGTTAAACCTAATCACATTAATTACCACCTAATGCATTAATTAGATTTGACTAAAGCAATTCTTAAGTACTATAAATACCCCCCTAATCCTATAAACCCAGTTAATCAAATTAAAATCCTAAGTTAACAAATTTTTTAAAATTTCCCCAGGCCGCTCACTCTCCCTCTCTCTCGTACTCTCTCTCTCTCACTCACGCTCTCCCCTCCCTCTCCCTCCGGCCTCCGACCGTGCTCCGCCGCCGTCGTCGTCTTCCGCCGCCGTGCCCGCCGCCCAAGCGCCGCCCCGCCTTCCGCCGGAGCCGCTGCGCCGACGACAGCAGCCCCAAAGCCCCGAAAGCCCGCCGTCGCCGCTTCCACGCCTCCACGCGGCCGCCGACGCCGCCTCCGACCGCGCTCCGTTGCCCGCCGCCGTCTCCAGCCCCGCCGCCGCCGCACGAGACCCCGCCACCGTCGCCCACAGCCCCCCCGCCGGCAGACGTCGTGAAGCAGCGTGAGTTGCCAGTGGCAAACTCGTAAATACGAGTTTTAATTCGTATTTTTAATTTTTTTAAATAATTATAAATAAGGTTTTAGGGTTTTTAATCCATAACTAATTATACAGGGCCTAGAAAAATGTGTGGATAGCTCCAGAAAATCAGAAATAACATTCTAGACCCAATGGCGCTAGTTTCTTCTCAATCCCACGCTTAGTTTGTCCAGAATTAATTTTTATGCCCAAAACTTAAATACGTCATTTTCATTTAAAAATTCAAAACTTCTTATTTTTACGTAAACTTATATATGATAAAAATATATGTTAAAGAACTCTCTGAGACGGTCATTTTGACAGCTTACTTGCAACATTCCGATGTAAATTGTATCCAGAATAAATTGTGGAATAAATACGTTAGTAATTGAAAAATAGATTTTAAATTGATTTTGAGCTTTGAAAAATTATAAAAATTAACAGAAGCGTCTCAAAAATATTTCCTCCTGCAGTAAAATTATTTTCGTCATATCTAGGCTATAAAAAAATTTAGAACATTTTCCGACACCGTTTTAGTAATTTTTGAAAATCAGAACGATCAGATTATTTAGATAGGAACGTTGTGTGTTTTGATCAATGTTTTTGTGTTGCAGGTACAAACTATTGTGCACCTACTTCAGAGGAAGACCTAGATCAAATTCCGGCTAGCTACGATAGCCTCGAAACTGGTAAGTCACGACTAATTCTAAAATTAGAAAATTAGATAAGTGCCCCCGTATGAACTTAGAACATCACATATATCCTCAGAACGGCTACTTGACTTGAACCGAACTAGAGACATAATCTAATAGGGAAGTAATCAACTACAGATTACTTTGCCAACTTTCAAATTTGGTGGTTGTAACACACAATCATCAATTTGGGTAAATTGTGTGCTCACGAAACTACCACCCCTACACCAATAGTTTCTGTATTCCATGTTTGTTGGACTTATCTTTATCCTCAAATTTCTTAGCATATACTCTGCTTTACTTTCTGGTTTTCAAACCAGTGGTCCTGGTTAACTATCATCGTGAACAAGAAATTGATAACATCTTGAGAAACATGTTGTGGAATATCTTGTGGAATATCTGGTAGAACATCGCATGGAACATCTAGTGAAACATCTCGTATAAAACATGTACATAGAACACTTGACACTTCACTGGGGTTTTTGGGGTAACTTATAGTTTGAGAGAGTGTATGAGTGACCGGAGTTCAATCTTCCCGTCCCGCTGCCTGTGTTTCGGCATCCCGTCCCGCTGCCTGTGTTTTGGCAAAATACATGTACCGTGCATGTGTTTCGGCATTCGTCTGGGTCGCGCCCAGGCAAGAGATGGACTCGATGGTCACATATTGTACTCTCCGACTTGAGTCACGTAGTTTAGTGTATAAGCTTTTGGTCGGTGGCACACATAAGAATGATAAGCTTCCTTCAATAGACCATGATCCGGTCAATGTGCTTGGCTAAGTTTGTTGGATCATCATTGCTAGACTTGGGGTAGTGATCCTGGCTTAGTCACTTCCCTGGCCGTGTTCTGCTGGACCGCAAGGATGTGAATCATGATTATGTAACACCATCGATCTTCATCACTATCACCCTATCTTTAGCTAATACAGTCACCGCTACCCTACACGTTCCATGTACGTTACTTACTATACTTATGCAGTCACAGTACTTTACTTGTCGTACCTTTAGCTACAGCGGTAGCATGTTTCTCTTGCTTAGCCTGCTTCACACTTGCTCTACCATAGTACAGTTGTTATCCTATCCAGTTCAATTTACTTTTACTACTCAGTTGTGTACAGTTGTTGCTCAGTACTTTACTTTTCACTCTGGTTTGCTCGTACATAGTTGCTTTTTGTCATACTTGTGCACTGCTTCTTTTCTATATTTAGAATTATTGTGACTTACCTTCGGTTCCATTTATGGCACCGACAGACGGCGACCAGGTTGAAGAAATTGCCCCTGAGTTTACAGAGCCAGAGTACGACCCGGAGACTGCAGTTTAGCTGTTTGTATTGGTGTGAGTGTGCTATGTTATGTATTTCCTTTCCGCATTTCCTTTCTGTATTTCCTTGATGTATTGGTGAGAGAGTGTTCCTTGCTGTTGTACTTTAATCTGGACTATAATAATGTACGCTGGTTTGAGTATTGGTACATCTCTGGATTGTGGCTATTTTGTTTTCACTGGTAAACTGCAGGACCTGCGCAAATATCAAATAAGTAACGGGCCCCGAGAGCGGGTCGTTACAAGTTTTGGTGGCCCATGCAGGTCCGCGCAAAATACCTCGTGAACAATATAGTAAAATTGGGATGTACCGTATACGATACTCGACTAAGCTGACATCTCCCTATGTATGCAGGTGTGACATTCAAACAATGGACGGAAACACCTATGAGAGTCCCAACGGAGTTGACCAATCTGGAGCTAGCAACCAGACCAACAACGGACAACCTCCCACTGTGCATCAAATTTCAGATCTCGCATTACGAGAGATGGTTCAAGCTATCCGAGGAGAACAGAAGCCCAGAGGAGGCATTCAACAATTCCGGTCACTTCGACCAAAGACCTGGAATGGCATCGATGGCCCTCTGAAGGCCGAAGAATGGCTACAAAGAACTGAAGATAATCTGAGGGCTGCTCAGATTGGGGAACATGCTTGGGTGGAAAATGCCAAGTCCCAACTAACTGATGGAGCCAGAATCTGGTGGAACTCTGCTGAAGCTCGTCTGCAACGACCAATCAACTTGGCAACGTTTACTGAACACTTCAACACCCAGTACTTCTCACCTGAAACTCAGATGGAACTGCAAGCTCAGTTTGTCTGTAACGGCTGGTTTCTGTATGATGATATTTATTTATATATATATGATTGTTCGGCTTCTTTATTTTTCTTTTCCGTATTTCTTTTCCCCTACCTGGAGCTGAGCGTGATTCGTGACGCTCATATCTTAGAATAGCTTCGTCTTTGGAACTCATAGAGATCATTCCGAAGCTTCACGCTTCAATCTACGACTTCCTGTGCTCATTAGCCGGTTCACGTTGAGGAACCGACTGACTAGATGTCAATCTAGTCGGTCAACAACTCTTCATGGACCGACTAGTTTTCCCTTTCATTTTTCCCTGAGCTACTGTTTACGCTTAGTCGGTCTAAGTTCATCCACCGACCGACTAGTTTTCAAACTTGTCGGTCAACACTTCTTCGCAGACCGACTTGTACAGAGATCATTTTTCGCACCCAGGTTACTGTTTACCGTTAGTCGGTCAAAGAACGAAAACCGACCGACTAGTTGACGAACTAGTCGGTTAGGCTTCCTTCTTAAACCGACTAATCTTTCTATTCTTATTGACGATCACTTCGACCCATTAGTCGGTCAATGAACACTGGCCGACCGACTAGGTTGCAAACTAGTCGGTCGACGAGTCTTCACAGACCGACTAACTCTATAAATCCTACAACAACACTGTTCACTGTTTGCTTTTAGTCGGTCACAGTTATATGACAGACCGACTAGTTCTCAAACTAGTCGGTCGCCCGCCCTTCTCAGACCGACTAACCGACCCTCGAAACCCTAGTTTTGCTCTAGCCGCCATTTCGTTTTCTTATTTAAACGCACGGTTATTTTCATTTCTTCCTCATTGTTTTGAACCATCTTCTTCCCCAACCCTTCTCCTTCATTTCCCTAAGTCTTCCCCTCCTCCCGAGCGCCCTCCACCTTCACGAGATCAATCCGATCTCCTCCCTTTTCCATTCTCCTTTCTCCTTTCTCCCGTTTTCATCTTCTCCTTCCCGTTTTCCCACAAATAGCCGGCCACCCTCTCAGATCTGAAACCATACGGCCAAGCTCCGGCCGCCGTCTCTTCGCGTGGTGATCCAACCTCAATCTAGCGACGACGACCCCGGGAGACGTCGAGATCTTCGTCACCATCTACGGGAGCCGAAGACACCACCAACAATCAACATTCCTCGCTGCGCTACCCGCGGCCTAGGAATTTCCGGACGACGCAAAGCTCCCACCTTTCAAAATCGACGCCGGATCTTCGCAAGAATCGTCGAATCAGGTTGGTTCCCTTAATTTGTAGTAACCCACACAATAGATGATCGAACCCTAAATTAAAACCAGTAAGATAATCGAACTAAATTTACTTTTCCACTTCTCTTTAAAACGTTGCGCAACCGTAGATAAATCGACGAATGGACTTCTTGCATGTGCACATATGATAGATCGTCGATTAGGTTAAATACATTAAAAACGGGATTTTTGACGATTAGGTTAGTCCCGATAACCTAGACACAAACCTAATAGGAATTCTGAATCGTGAACTGACACCATCGCCGTGTCACGATTTTCAGACGCTTTTCCACCGATGAGACGTTTGGACGAGGCGTACCAGGGAGACGACGCACTCGCCACCACAGGCAAGTATACCACTTGCGTTCTTGGCCATGTTTAGGCCTTAGTCTTGCTAGATTAGACATTTTGAAACATGAGAACCGGACGTGAAATGATAGCGTCCGGGACGCCCTTGATGTCTCAGATTTGACAACGAAATCTGAGTCCAACAACAACAATTTTGACATCATAGGATTGACATGCGTGTGCGTGAGTTGTGGACACCCTAGTACAACCCTCATGTTTTGTTGTGTCTTGTCTCGTTCCGTCTGCACAGCCTGCTGGGCAATAGGACACTCGCCTAGCCAGAGCGAGTGATCCCTTGTACTAGTTCACAGCCCGATGGGCAATTGGGCACCTGTCAAGCTAGAGCAGGTGATCCCATGTATTGATACATAGCTCAGAGAGCAATATGGCACTTGTCAAGCTAGAGCAAGTGATCCCTTGTCCTGTCACGATTCTTGGGGTTTTTGGGGTAGGGTTGAGCGTGCAAGCGGCAAGAGGGTTTGATCCCCCTCGAATCGAACAGGCGTGAACCCTTTTCGTGTCTTGTATTGTCGTGTCTTGCTTTCCGTGTTCTGTCTTGTCTTGACACCTATAGGCTAGTCCCACGGTCGGTAGCACTCGCTACGACCATTACTTGTCGTGTTTACTTTCCTGTAGCGTGTACTTCTGTTGTTAAAACCTCAGCATGTTAATCAACCAGTAAAACGTTGTTAAGTAATTGGTGCACTTGCAGTTTGGCCTAACCTTTTCTTGTAGACCTTACCTGACATACAGTTCCTTCTTTTGGTGCTGTACGTCAGGGATTGAGCCAGAGTACGTTGAGGAGACTGACTTGCCAGCTGACGTGGAGCCAGAGAGCGTCGATCCTGAGTATGACCCTGAGGAGGACCAGAGCTAGAGACTCCTTTTTGCAGTTTCCAGAGACGTTTATTACTTTTAGTTGTGTGCGTAGCACCTTTTTGTTTCCTTGTCTAGGTTGGGTGCTTGCACCATTAGATTTACTTTTCTGCTGTTGTAACCCTTCGGGCGTTGAGACTTGGTACTCTTGATATGTTGGAATAAAATGTGATGTTCTTTCCTTCTTGTACTTTTATTGTTCTGTACTAATATGCAGGGACCTGTACCTTCGTCTTGGTACCACACAGACGCTTATTGGGTCAGGGCTCCGTAGCTAGCTCTGGCCTAAGCGGGCCTAGTCACGCTTCGCCTCCGCTGTTTTGGGAAGCGGGGCGTGACAGGTTTTAGTGGTGGCCCATGCAGGTCCACGTCCCAATTTTTCTGCAAGTACAGAACAGTAAGAGTAAGGACATTCACTTTTGATATTCACACATTGTACGAGTCTAATCTACATCTTTCTGTTAATAGGATGGCAGGGCGACGTACTACCTAATCGGGGAGCGCTGGAGATGGGATTCAGGAAGACCAGGGCGGAGAGTTTCGTCAGTTCCTTGGTGTGATGCGAGAGATGCTTGAGGTGCAGCATCAGCTGGTGCAGTAGTCCAACCGTGCTGCCCGGGCCCCACCTGTTGCACCACCTCCACCTCCGCGAGCTGCTCTAGGAGTGAAGCAGTTCAACGAGCTTCAGCCAAAGACATTCTCGGGGACGGAAGGACCTCTGGGTGCCGATGAGTGGATCCAGAGCACTGAGGAGAAGTTGGTTGCTGCCAAGATTCCAGATGAGACTCGGGTGGAAATCGCGAAGATGCAACTGACTGAGATTGCCCGGAACTGGTGGCGTATTGAGGATAGGCGTCTGCAGAAGCCTGTGGAGTGGAAGACTTTTCGCCATATGTTCAAGGAGAAGTACTTCACCAAGGCAGCTAGGAGAGAGCTGATGGGCAGATTCGTGGATCTGAAGCAGAGGGACATGACGATCGATGAGTATGAGGCTGAATTTGAGATGCTGAGCCGTTTTGCTCCGCACATGGTGAAGAAGGAGGAGAACCGAGCTGAGCGGTTCCGTCAGGGACTTCGTCCGAAGGTCCAGGCTTCCATGTCCTCTGCTAGTTTCTCGACTATGAGGGAAGTGTTAGATGCTGTGAAGAACCATGAGACGATTTCGCACCTGCCTGACACTCCAGAGGACAGAGGGAAACGCCCCATGGAGCAGTACCGGCCACCTGCCAGGTCGGCGATGAGGCCAGTCTAGACGGTGCCTTTCAAGAGACCTGGAGCACCAGTGCAGCATCAGAGCAAGTGTCCATGCCATTTCTGCGGCAAGACCGGACATGTTCAGACCAACTGTAGGAGGAAGCTGGGTATGTGCCTGCTTTGTGGAGATGCTTCGCATGCTGCGAAGGATTGTCCGAGAGCCCGCAATGCTGTTGTTGGAGTGCCAGCCCCATTGCAGATGTGGGCACCTGCCCCAGCTCAGAGAGGACCTGCTGTTCGTGGACCACCCTTAGTGCCATAGAGGCAGTTGTACCAGCGAGCGGTGCAGCCTCCGAGGCCGGCCTATACTATGACTGATGTGGAGACTGAGGAGCTAGATGGAGTGATTGCAGGTAACATCTTGACCTAGTTGTTTCATTTCATAACTACATTGTATTGCTAGCCTTGTTAGTGTTGTTTGTTTGTTTGATTGTTAGAGTAGTGTTTGACCTTAGACCCCTTGTTTCCTTATGCACCATTCTTGTGTCCTCTCACCCTGCTTCGGCTTTGTTTGACTCAGGTGCATCCATGTGCATCATATCCCGGAGGTTTATGACAAAGCACTCCATTCCTTTCCACACACTTCCTAAGTGTTGGGACATCACTACTGGGAACGGAGTGGTGACTGTGAACCTGGGATGTCGGTCGATTCCCTTAGTGGTTAGCGGACATGAGTTATATGCAGACTTCATCGTCCACGATCTGTCGTATTTCGATGTCGTCCTTGGCATCGATTGGCTGGGAGATTTCCACGCTTCGATCGATTGTCACAGCAAGAGAGTGGTTTTCCGGATTCCAGGCCATCCGGAGTTCGAGTTCCGCAGCAGAGATGAGTCGCTTGGGCCCATCAGATTTCGGGCCAAGCCGGAGGTGCCGATCGTTGCAGCGTTATAGATGGAGATGGAGATTGACCGACCAGTGGTTGTCAGAGACTATGACGATGTCTTTCCAGAGGATATCTCGGGTCTGCCACCCGATAGGGCTTTGGAGTTCGGTATCGATCTGATGCCGGGTGCGCAGCCGATATCGAAGGCGCCGTATCGGATGGCTCCCGCGGAGCTTGAGGAGCTGCGGAAGCAGTTGGATGAGTTGTTGCAGAAGGGTTTCATCCACCCTAGTGTGTCACCGTGGGGTGCACCTGTGTTGCTTGTGAAGAAGAAGGATGGGTCACGGAGGATGTGCGTGGACTATCGGGGATTGAATGCTGTCACCGTGAAGAATAAGTATCCGCTGCCGCGCATCGACGACATATTTGATCAGCTGGGAGGTTCGAGAGTCTTCTTGAAGTTGGATTTGAGGACCGGATATCATCAGTTGAAGGTGAAGAAAGATGACATTCCGAAGACAGCTTTCCGGACGAAGTACGGGCACTATGAGTTTGTGGTGATGCCTTTCGGCGTGACCAATGCTCCAGCTGTGTTCATGAACCTTATGAATTTGATTTTCTACGACTTCTTGGATAAGTTTGTTGTGATTTTCATTGACGACATTCTTATTTACTCGAAGTCTGAAGAGGAGCACAGCTGTCATCTGAGGACAGTGTTGGAGACGCTGAGGCGACACAAGTTGTATGCCAAGTATGGCAAGTGCGAGTTCTGGCTGGACAGAGTCGTGTTTCTGGGACACGTGGTGTCCGGTGATGGCATATCCGTGGATCCGGAGAAGGTCAGAGCAGTTCGAGATTGGCCGACTCCGCAGTCAGCGTCCGACATCAGGAGCTTCCTTGGTTTAGCAGGCTATTATCGGCGGTTCATCAAGGATTTCTCGAAGATTGCTGAGCCGATGACGAAGCTGACGAGGAAGGATGTGGAGTTTCAATGGTCTGATGCTTGTGAGGAGGCTTTCAGTATCTTGAAGGCGAGGTTGACCTCAGCACCAGTTTTGGCAGTACCGGATCGAAGCGGAGGTTTCGAAGTATATTGTGATGCATCAGGGAAGGGCTTAGGATGCGTTCTGCATCAGCATGGCCATGTGGTCACGTATGCTTCTCGCCAGCTGAGGACGCACGAGAAGAATTACCCGACGCACGATCTGGAGTTGGCAGCGGTGATCTTTGCATTGAAGATTTGGAGGCACTTCTTACTGAGTGTGAGCGTGAAGATTTTCACCGATCACAAAAGTTTGAAGTACATATTCACGCAGAAGGAGCTCAACATGCGTCAGAGACGATGGTTAGAGCTCATGGCTGACTATGAGATAGATCTGCAGTATCATCCGGGGAAGGTGAACGTAGTGCCGGATGCCTTGAGTAGACTTCCTACTGCTATGATGCATACTGCTGACTGGAGGATTCAGCAGGAGCTGAAGGAGATGTATTTGGAGGTTGTCCTACCTGGTGTGGTTCATTCTTTCATGAATTTGCAGATTCAGTCCACGATCGTGGATCGGATCAAGGCAGCACAGGCAGGAGATCCAAAGTTACAGAGGATCAGGAGGCAGGTTGAAGCTGGATTGCGTGCGGAGTTTGTGATTCATGAGGATGGTTCGCTGCGGTACGGCAGCAGACTCTGCTTACCTGCAGGCGATGTTCGGGAGGAGCTTTTGAGCGAGGCTCATAGCTCGCCTTATTCTATACATCCTGGTGGCACCAACATGTATAAGGACCTTCGACTGAATTACTGGTGGATTGGCATGAAGAGGAGTGTGGCACGGAGCGTTGCCAAGTGTTTGATATGCCAACAGGTGAAGGCCGAGCACCATCATACTGCTGGGCTGCTGCAACCGCTTCCTATTCCGGAGTGGAAGTGGCAACATATTACGATGGATTTCGTGACTAGTTTACCTCGGACCCCGAAACAGAACGACGCAATCTGGGTGATCGTTGATCGATTGACTAAGTCTGCACATTTCATTCCTTTCCGAGTGGGCCAGTCTACGGAAGCTTTGGCGAGGAAGTATCTAGTGGTAAAATTTCTTCTTTTACTTCATTTTGATTTTCCTCCTTGGGTTAGTTGTGATGGAGACCGTGTACGTGCAGGAGATTGTACGCTTGCACGGGGTCCCCGTGAGCCTCGTGTCTGACAGAGATATGAGGTTCACATCTCAGTTCTGGAGAAGTCTGCAGGAGCATTTGGGTATGAGTCTAAGTTTCAGCACGGCGTACCACACGTAGACTGATGGCCAGTTCGAGCGGACTATTCAGATACTGGAGGATATGCTGCGAGCTTGTACGCTCGATTTGAAGGGATCTTAGGAGGACCATCTCCATTTGGTGGAGTTTTCTTATAACAACAGCTACCAGGCGAGCATTGGCATGGCGCCGTTTGCTGCCTTATATGGGAGGAAATGTCGATCGCCACTGAGCTGGGATGACATTGGAGATCGGGAGCTGTTGGGTCCAGAGATGATAGTGGAAGCTGTGGATGTCGTGAGAGACATCAGGGAGAAGCTCAGAGTTGCTCAGGATCGTTTCAAGCATTGGGCGGATGCCAAGAGGAGACCTTTGGAGTTTCAGCCTGGAGACCACGTCTTCCTGAAGATTTCTCCGAACAGCGGAGTTATTCGATTCGGGAAGAAGGGGAAGCTGAGTCCGAGGTACATCGGACCTTTCGATGTGCTGGAGTGTGTGGGAGCAGTGGCCTACCGCCTTGCTCTACCACCATCTTTGGTGGGGGTTCATGACGTATTCCACGTATCGCAGTTACGTCGGTACGTCAGTGATCCATCGCACACGGTGGATTTCTCGGAGATCACGGTCCGTCCGGACCTGACCTACGACCAGCAGCCCGTACAGATTTTGGACCGTCGACAGAAGCAGTTGAGGAACAAGGTAGTCGACCTGGTGAGAGTGATGTGGCATCACGGATCACCTGGAGAGTCCACCTGGGAAAGAGAGGATGAGATGAGAGAGCGTTACCCTCACCTATTCTGATAGAAATTCCGAGGGCGGAATTTTCTTAAGGTGGGTAGGATGTAACGGCTGGTTTCTGTATGATGATATTTATTTATATATATATATGATTGTTCGTCTTCTCTCTTTTTCTTTTCCGTATTTCTTTTCCCCTACCTGGAGCTGAGCGTGCTTCGTGACGCTCATATCTTAGAATAGGTTCGTCTTTGGAACTCATTGAGATCATTCCGAAGCTTCACGCTTCAATCTGCGACTTCCTGTGCTCATTAGCCGGTTCACGTTGAGGAACCGACCGACTAGATGTCAATCTAGTCGGTCAACAACTCTTCATGGACCGACTAGTATTCCCTTTCATTTTTCCCTAAGCTACTGTTTACGCTTAGTCGGTCTAAGTTCATCCACCGACCGACTAGTTTTCAAACTAGTCGGTCAATACTTCTTCGCAGACCGACTTGTACAGAGATCATTTTTCGCACCCAGGTTACTGTTTACCGTTAGTCGGTCAAAGAACGAAAACCGACCGACTAGTTGACGAACTAGTCGGTTAGGCTTCCTTCTTAAACCGACTAATATTTCTATTCTTATTGACGATCACTTCGACCCATTAGTCGGTCAATGAACACTGGCCGACCGACTAGGTTGCAAACTAGTCGGTCGACGAGTCTTCACAGACCGACTAACTCTATAAATCCTACAACAACACTGTTCACTGTTTGCTTTTAGTCGGTCACAGTTATATGACCGACCGACTAGTTCTCAAACTAGTCGGTCGCCCGCCCTTCTCAGACCGACTAACCGACCCCCGAAACCCTAGTTTTGCTCTAGCCGCCGTTTCGTTTTCTTATTTAAACGCACGGTTATTTTCATTTCTTCCTCATTGTTTTGAACCATCTTCTTCCCCAACCCTTCTCCTTCATTTCCCTAAGTCTTCCCCTCCTCCCGAGCGCCCTCCACCTTCACGAGATCAATCCGATCTCCTCCCCTTTCCATTCTCCATTCTCCATTCTCCCGTTTTCTCTTCCTCTTCCCGTTTCCCCACAAATAGCCGGCCACCCTCTCAGATCTGAGATCATACGGCCAAGCTCCGGCCGCCGTCTCTTCGTGTGGTGATCCAACCTCAGTTCTAGCGATGACGACCCCGGGAGACGCCAAGATCTTCGTCATCACCTACGGAGGCCGACGTCACCACCAACAATCAATGTTCCTCGCTGCGCTACCCGCGGCCTAGGAATTTCCGGACGACGCAAAGCTTCCACCTTTCCAGATCTGACGCCGGATCTTCGCAAGAATCGTCGAATCAGGTTGGTTCCCTAAATTCGTAGTAACCCACACAATAGATGATCAAACCCTAATTAAAATCAGCAATATAATCGAATTAAATTTACTTTTCCGCTCCTCTTTAAAACGTTGTGCAACCGTAGATAAATCGACGAATGGACTTTTTGCATGTGCACATAGGATAGATCGTCGATTAGGTTAAATACATTAAAAACGTGATTTTTGATGATTAGGTTAGTCCCGATAACCTAGACACAACCCTAATAGGAATTCTGAATCGTGAACTGACACCGTCGCCGTGTCACGATTTTCAGACGCTTTTCCGCCGACGAGACGTTTGGACGAGGCGTACCAGGGAGACGACGCACTCGCCACCACAGGCAAGTGTACCACTTGCGTTCTTGGCCATGTTTAGGCCTTAGTCTTGCTAGATTAGACATTTTGAACCATGAGAACCGGACGTGAAATGATAGCGTCCGGGACGCCCTGATGGCTCAGATTTGACAACGAAATCTGAGTCCAACAACAAAAATTTTGACATCATAGGATTGACATGCGTGTGTGTGAGTTGTGGACACCTTAGTACAACCCCTCATGTTTTGTCGTGTCTTGTCCCGTTCCGTCTGCACAGCCCGCTGGGCAATAGGGCACTCGCCAAGCCAGAGCGAGTGATCCCTTGTACTAGTTCACAGCCCGATGGGCAATTGGGCACCTGTCAAGCTAGAGCAGGTGATCCCATGTATTGATACACAGCTCAGAGAGCAATAGGGCACTTGTCAAGCTAGAGCAAGTGATCCCTTGTCCTGTCATGATTCTTGGGGTTTTTGGGGTAGGGTTGAGCGTGCAAGCGGCAAGAGGGTCTGATCCCCCTCGAACCGAACAGGCGTGAACCCTTTTCGTGTCTTGTCTTGTCGTGTCTGGCTTTCCGTGTTCTGTCTTGTCTTGACACCTGTAGGCTAGTCCCGTGGTCGGTAGCACTCGCTACGACCATTACTTGTCGTGTTTACTTTCCTGTAGCGTGTACTTCTGTTGTTAAAACCTCAGCATGTTAATCAACCAGTAAAACGTTGTTAAGTAATTGGTGCACTTGCAGTTTGGCCTAACCTTTTCTTGTAGACCTTACCTGACGTACAGTTCCTTCTTTTGGTGCTGTACGTCAGGGATTGAGCCAGAGTACGTTGAGGAGACTGACTTGCCAGCTGACGTGGAGCCAGAGAGCGTCGATCCTGAGTACGACCCTGAGGAGGACCAGAGCTAGAGACTCCTCGTTGCAGTTTCCAGAGACGTTTATTACTTTTAGTTGGGTGCGTAGCACCTTTTGTTTCCTTGTCTAGGTTGGGTGCTTGCACCATTAGATTTACTTTTCTGCTGTTGTAGCCCTTCGGGCGTTGAGACTTGGTACTCTTGATATGTTGGAATAAAATGTGATGTTCTTTCCTTCTTGTACTTTTATTGTTCTGTACTAATATGCAGGGACCTGTACCTTCGTCTTGGTACCACACAGACGCTTATTGGGTCAGGGCTCCATAGCTCTGGCCTAAGCGGGCCTAGTCACGATTCGCCTCCGCTGTTTTGGGAAGCGGGGTGTGACATTGTCGGACTAAAGCAAGGTTCCATGACAGTGGAAGAGTATGATGCCCAATTTACAATGCTTAGCCGTTTTGCTCCTGGGATGGTTGCCACCCCTCTGACCCGAGCTCAACACTTCAAGCAAGGGCTAAACATCGAGATCCGTCGTAACTTGGTTGGACGCCAACTCTACACACATACTGAGGTTCTGGCAGCAGCTCGTGAACATGAGTTCATTGAAAGAGAAGGAAGGCGTGAGATGGCTGCCCCTCACAGAAGACCACCACCTCCGACCCCTGCTGCTGGATCCAGTCGACGACCTCCATCAAACCAGGTGTACAAGCCTACCCAGCAGACTCAATTCAAGAGGCAGGCCCCACCACCATGTCTGGTGTGTCATCACTGTGGGAAACCAGGACACTTTCGGACCGAATGTCGACTATTTCTGAACCTTTGCCTGATCTGTGGATCGAAGGACCATGGTGCAAGGGATTGTCCTGAGAGGAAGCCTCGACCTCCCAACCCTGCTCCAGCTAATGCCGCTGCCAGGAATGATCCACAATGACCACCACCACCTGCTCAGCAACGACAACCACTCCCACCTCAGCAGCAAGCATTCCAGCAAGCTCGACCACAGGCACCACCTCCAAGGCGTCAAGCTTATACTATGACCATAGAAGAGGCCGAAGCTACAGACCAAGTGATCACAGGTATGAGATATCATATATCGCATTAAGTTCTATTATCTAGAAGTCGTAAAATTAGACAAGATTCTCGTAACCATAGGTATCGTCTTAGTAGCCGGTAAACATGCACTCACTTTATTCGACTCGGGAGCTACACATTGCTTCTTGGCGAGTCAATTCGTCAAAACACATGCCGTTCCTGTTGAATCTCTGACTTCTCGTTGGAAGGTTGAAACCGCTGGCGGTTCCCTACCAATAACTAGCAGATGCCTTCACTGTTCCATAGTAATTTGTGGACGAGACCTTTTTGCCGACTTCATGGTGATAGAGATGCCAAATTTTGATGCTGTTCTTGGGATGGATTGGTTAGGGACATTTCATGCCATCATTGACTGTCGTCAAAGGAGGGTAGAATTCGAAATACCCAACCATCCTAAGTTTGAATTCCACAGCGGAAGCCGATCGGAAGGACCAGTGAAGTTTCGGGCCAAACTTTCAGAGGCAGTTGCGACTACAATGGATGTCTAGCAAGAGAAACCAGAAGTAGTACGAGAATTCTTGGACGTATTTCCGGACGAACTCTCAGGTTTGCCTCCAGATCACGGCCTCGAATTTACCATTGATCTTGTACCAGGTGCACAGCCGATATCTAAGGGACCCTATCGCATGGCACCACCTGAGCTTGAAGAAATTCGAGCTCAGCTGGATGATCTCATACAGAAGGGATGGATACGACCCAGTGTATCCGCATGGGGTGCCCCGGTGCTGCTCGTGAAGAAGAAGGACGGATCCCAGCGCATGTGCATCGACTACCGTGAGCTGAACAAGTTGACTGTGAAGAACAAATATCTTATGCCCCGCATCGACGATCTTTTCAGCCAGCTTGGAGGGTCGAGCGTGTATTCGAAGTTGGACCTGAAGACCGGATATCATCAAGTGAAGGTGAAGAAGGAGGACATCCACAAGACTGCTTTTCGGACCAGATATGGACACTACAAATTCTTGGTAATGCCATTTGGTGTGACTAATGCGCCTGCTGTCTTCATGAGTCTCATGAACCAGGTTCTGTACAACCATCTGGACAAGTACGTAGTTGTCTACATCGACGACATCCTCATCTACTCGAAGAACGCTCAGGAGCACAGAGAACATCTGAGGAAGGTCTTGGAGACGTTAAGACAACACCAACTATATGCCAAATACATCAAGTGTGAGTTTTGGCTCGACAAGGTGGCTTTTCTGGGCCACATATTATCAAGAGAAGGAATATCTGTCGATCCTGAGAAGGTAGCCGCTGTCCGAGACTGGCATGTCCCTAAGACTGTGACAGAAATTCGAAGTTTCTTGGTACTAGCTGGTTACTACAAATGATTCATCCAAGACTTCTCGAAGATCGCGGGAGCTGTGATGCGATTGACGAGAAAGGACGTAGCATTTGTCTGGTCAAAGGCTTGTGAAGATTCATTCCAGGAGTTGAAGAGAAGATTGACTTCGGCCCCGATTTTGGTCATCCCAGACAGGACCGGAGGTTTCGAAGTATTCTGCGACACATCTGGCAAAGGACTTGGGTGTGTACTGCATCAGCATGGCCGAGTCGTTGCCTATGCATCCAGACAACTGAAGACCCATGAGAAGAACTACCCCACTCATGACCTTGAGTTGGCGGCAGTTATCTTTGCCCTGAAGATTTGGAGACACTTCTTACTTGGCGAGCATGTGAAGATATTTTCCGATCACAAATGTCTTAAATACCTGTTCACCCAGAAGGAGCTCAACATGCGTCAACGACGATGGATCGAACTAATGGCAGATTATGATATTGACCTTCAGTACCATCCTGGAAAGGTCAATGTTGTACCGGATGCATTGAGTCGCCTCCCTGCGGTGATGACCCTCACATCGCAATAGAGGCTACAACATGAGATTCGAGCCATGGAGATGGATATCATACTACCTGGAGAAAAGTCTTCGTTGCTCAACCTCCAGATCCAGTCGGATTTGGTGAACAAGATCAAAGCTGCCCAAGCAGGAGATGAGAAGCTGCAAAAGATCAGAGACATGGTGATAGCAGGTCAAAGGCCTGAATTCAAGATCCATGAGGACGGATCTTTGAGATTTGACAACCGCATCTGCGTACCATCTGGAGACGTCAGAGAAGCTTTATTGGAGGAAGCTCACAGTTCTCCATATTCCATTCATCCGGGAGGTACAAAGATGTATCAAGATTTGCGACAACACTACTGGTGGCATGGTATGAAGAGAAGTGTCGCACGAAGTGTGGCAAAGTGTATAGTGTGCCAACAGGTGAAGGCTGAACATCACCGGTCTGCCGGTTTGTTACAACCTTTGCCTATTCCAGAATGGAAGTGACAACACATCACGATGGATTTCGTGACAGGACTGCCCAAGAGTACGAAGCATAATGATGCTGTCTGGGTGATCGTTGATCGATTGACTAAGTCAGCACACTTCATTCCTTTCAGAGTGGGTCAGTCGACCGAGGTACTTGCCAAGAAGTACATGGAGGAGATAGTGAAGTTACATGGTGTTCCTGTCAGTATTGTTTCTGACAGAGACACTTGATTCACGTCTCACTTTTGGAAGAGCTTACAGGAGAGTCTGGGGACCCACTTAAGCTTCAGTACAGCTTATCATCCTCAGACAGATGGCCAATCAGAACGCACCATTCAGATCCTGGAAGACATGTTGCGTGCGTGTATGCTGGACTTCAAGGGATCCTGGGAAGACCACCTTCATCTCGTGGAGTTTGCTTACAACAACAGCTATCAGGCCAGCATTGGTATGTCGCCCTTTGCCGCTCTATATGGCCGGAAGTGTCGTTCTCCTTTGAGTTGGGATGACGTTGGTGATCGAGAGCTCATCGGTCCAGACTTGATTGTTGAAGCAGTAGAAGTAGTCCGGACCATCAGAGAGAAACTACAGTTGGCTCAAGATCGATACAAGCATTGGGCAGATGCAAAGCACCGTCATTTGGAATTCCAACCTGGCGACCATGTGTTCTTGAAGATCTCTCCGAATCGTGGGATGATTCGTTTTGGACGAAGAGGAAAGCTCAGTCCTCGATACATTGGTCCATTTGATGTTTTGGAACGAGTAGGCGAGGTGGCCTATCGCCTTTCCTTGCCACCTGCATTGGAAGGAGTACATGAAGTCTTTCATGTCTCACAACTTCGACGCTACGTGAGTGATCCTAGTCATGTTGTGGATTACTCAGAGATTGATGTTCGTCCGGATCTATCTTACGAACAACAACCAGTCAAAATCCTGGATCGACGGCAGAAGACCCTCAAGAATAGAGTGATCAACCTCGTCAGAATAATGTGGCGTCATGACTCACCTGGAGAATCTACTTGGGAGCGAGAAGACGAGATGCGAGAACGCTACCCATACCTATTTACCGAGTCGAATAATCCTACTAGTTACGAGACTAGTTACGGAAGCTATGGTGATATCAATAGTAAGTATTCATAAACATCATCTCTTGTTTTCTTGATGCTATGATATCACATTATATTTCATGTTATTTACAACCTGATTTATTAGATCACTATTATCATTTATTTGCTTGAGCTTCTTCATAACAAAAGTTATTTGTTTTAGAAAGTTCGAAAAATTCCGAGGACGGAATTATTTTAAGGAGGGTAGAATGTAACGGTCTGTTTTCGTCAAGACAAATATTTACATATTTAACCTATTTTCAAATTTTTTTATAACTATTTTATAATGGTTTGTTAGGAGTCTTACGAATTCAAAAATTTCTTATAAAAATATTTTGAGATATCAGACTAGTCATGAAGTATTTTAGTAAGTTCGAGTTTCATCAAATACTCAAAACAATTCTGGTAAAAATTCATTTTCAGTTATTTCCGTTTTGGCTTAATGAATTTATTTTCTATACGAACATCATCAAAACATTTTCAAACTTCTACGGTAACATTCTATGATCATTTAGGGCTTCCCACATTAATTTCGTAATTTTCTGAAGTCAAATCGATAGAGAACCCGCAAACCCGCTTCTTAAACGTTTTGGCCTAAAACACGTATTTCCGTAGCTCAAACCCTAAATTGGACTTCGTATTCGCCATCCTCGCGACGATAGGGTCCCGTGAGTATGTTTTCGTAATTTTTCGGACACGTTTGCTAGTAGGGGCAAATTCGTAATTTCGTTACAAAATGACTTCCACTAAATGGCTTTTAACCTCCCTTAATTACATTAATCTAATCAAAATTACCCTAATCATGTCTAAAACGTGGGGGAGACACGTTTAAACATTTCTACACTTAGTCAAAAAGGTTAAACCTAATCACATTAATTACCACCTAATGCATTAATTAGATTTGACTAAAGCAATTCCTAAGTACTATAAATACCCCCCTAATCCTATAAACCCAGTTAATCAAATTAAAATCCTAAGTTAACAAATTTTTTAAAATTTCCCCAGGCCGCTCACTCTCCCTCTCTCTCGTACTCTCTCTCTCACTCACGCTCTCCCCTCCCTCTCCCTCCGGCCTCCGACCGTGCTCCGCCGCCGTCGTCGTCTTCCGCCGCCGTGCCCGCCGCCCAAGCGCCGCCCCGCCTTCCGCCGGAGCCGCTGCGCCGACGACAGCAGCCCCGAAGCCCCCAAAGCCCGCCGTCGCCGCTTCCACGCCTCCACGCGGACGCCGCCTCCGACCGCGCTGCGCCTCCCGCCGCCGTCTCCAGCCCCGCCGCTGCCGCACGAGACCCCGCCGCCGTCTCCAGCCCTACCGCCGCCGCACGAGACCCCGCCGCCGTCACCCACAGACCCCCCCCCCCCCCCCCCCCCCCGCCGGCAGACGTCGTGAAGCAGCGTGAGTTGCCAGTGGCAAACTCGTAAATACGAGTTTTAATTCGTATTTTTAATTTTTTAAATAATTATAAATAAGGTTTTAGGGTTTTTAATCCATAACTTATTATACAGGGCCTAGAAAAATGTGTGGATAGCTCCAGAAAATCAGAAATGACATTCTGGACCCAATGGCGCTAGTTTCGTCTTAAGCCGACGCTTAGTTTGTCCAGAATTAATTTTTAAGCCCAAAACATAAATACGTCATTTTCATTTAAAAATTCAAAACTTCTTATTTTTACGTAAACTTATAAATGATAAAAATATATGTTAAAGAACTCTCTGAGACGGTCATTTTGACAGCTCACTTGCAACATTCCGATGTAAATTGTATCCAGAATAAATTGTTGAATAAATACGTTAGTAATTGAAAAATAGATTTTAAATTGATTTTGAGCTTTGAAAAATTATAAAAATTAACAGAAGCGTCTGAAAAATATTTTCTCCTGCAGTAAAATTATTTTCATCATATCTAGGCTATAAAAAATTTAGAACATTTTCTGACACCGTTTTAGTCAGTTTTGAAAATCAGAACGATCAGATTATTTAGATAGGAACGTTGTGTGTTTTGATCAATGTTTTTGTGTTGCAGGTACAAACTATTGTGCACCTACTTCAGAGGAAGACCTAGATCAAATTCCGGCTAGCTATGACAGCCTCGAAACTAGTAAGTCACGACTAATTCTAAAATTAGAAAATTAGATAAGTGCCCCGTATGAACTTAGAACATCACATATATCCTTAGAACGGCTACTTGACTTGAACCGAACTAGAGACATAATCTAATAGGGAAGTAATCAACTACAGATTACTTTGCTAACTTTCAACTTTGGTGGTTGTAACACACAATCATCACTTTGGGTAAATTGTGTGCTAACGAAACTACCACCCCTACACCAACAGTTTCTGTATTCCATGTTAGTTGGACTTGTCTTTATCGTCAAATTTCTTAGCATCTACTCTGCTTTACTTTCTGGTTTTCAAACCAGTGGTCCTGGTTAACTATCATCGTGAACAAGGAATTGATAACATCTTGAGAAACATGTTGTGGAATATCTTGTGGAATATCTGGTAGAACATCACATGGAACATCTAGTGAAACATCCTGTATAAAACATGTACATAGAACACTTGACACTTCACTGGAGTTTTTGGGGTAACTCATAATTTGAGAGAGTGTGGGAGTGACTGGAGTTCAATCTTTCCGTCCCGCTGCCTGTGTTTCGGCATCCCGTCCCGCTGCCTGAGTTTCGGCAAAATACATGTACCGTGCCTGTGTTTCGGCATTCGTCTGGGTCACGCCCAGGCAAGAGATGGACTCGATGGTCACATATTGTACTCTCCGACTTGAGTCACGTAGTTTAGTGTATAAGCTTTTGGTCGGTGGCACACATAAGAATGATAAGCTTCCTTCAATGGACCATGATCCGGTCAATGTGCTTGGCTAAGTTTGTTGGATCACCCTTGCTAGACTTGGGGTAGTGACCCTGGCTTAGTCACTTCCCTGGCCATGTTTCGCTGGACCGCAAGGATGTGAATCATGATTATCTAACACCATCGATCTTCATCACTATCACCCTATCTTTAGCTAATACAGTCACCGCTACCCTACACGTTCCATGTACGTTACTTACTACACTTGTGCAGTCACAGTACTTTACTTGTCGTACCTTTAGCTACAGCGGTAGCATGTTTCTCTTGCTTAGCCAGCTTCACACTTGCTCTACCATAGTACAGTTGTTATCCTATCCAGTTCAGTTTACTTTTACTACTCAGTTGTGTACAGTTGTTGCTCATTACTTTAATTTTCACTCTGGTTTGCTCGTATGTAGTTGCTTTTTGTCATACTTGTGCACTGCTTCTTTTCTATATTTAGAATTATTGTGACTTACCTTCGGTTCCATTTATGGCACCGACAGACGACGACCAGGTTGAAGAAATTGCCCCTGAGTTTACAGAGCCAGAGTACGACCCGGAGACTGCAGAATTTTAGCTGTTTGTATTGGTGTGAGTGTGCTATGTTATGTATTTCCTTTCTGCATTTCCTTTCTGTATTTCCTTGATGTATTGGTGAGAGAGTGCTGCTTGCTGTTGTACTTTAATCTGGACTGTAATAATGTACGCTGGTTTGAGTATTGGTACATCTCTGGATTATGGCTATTTTGTTTTCACTGGTAAACTGCAGGACCTGCGCAAATATCAAATAAGTAACGGGCCCCCGAGAGCGGGTCGTTACATGTAGCATACGATCTCGTTATTTTCATTTCTTTTTCTGACGAAAACCCACTTAAATCCCACAGGTTTTACACCTTTAGGTGTTTGGACTACTGGTCCAAAATCTTCGTGTTTCAAGAGTGAGTCCAGCTCTACTCATATTGCCTCTTTCCACTTTGGCCAATCATCTCTGTGTTTACATTTCAAAAGAGATCGTGGTTCGATGTCATCGTCGTATTCAGTGACGTGCATGACAATATTGAACGCAAAGTCGTCGTCAACGACAGTGCTTTTTTGTCTAGTACCTCCCCAGTACGTACAAATTTTAATGATGTTTCTCCTATAATTTCAACTTCAGGGGAATGTAGGAGGGGAGAGGTAGCTGGTCTGAGCTCAGCATCCTGTGTAGGGTTCATCTTTATTTCTCCAGGATTTTTCCTTTTTTGAGGAGCTTTGTCCTTCGAACCTGGTGGGGGGGTCCTCTCTTCAATTAAGGTACATCCGAGTCTGCTGCAGGTGGATTACATCCATCTTTGGGGATGTCAATCCTAGCTGGCGTATTCCAGCAGAGACATGTGATCTGACAATCTTCTGGTTGTCAGTAAAATTATCCGGTAGTAAATGTATTGTATTCTGAAGATGAAGGATCTTCAGGATCTCATCTTAACATTGATTAGTACGCGGATCACAATGAGACAAAGTCTTTGTGTCCCAAGAAATGGTCTCAGAAGCTTCTGGCTTCTTAGACCGTGTCTCTAGTTTTGGAAAAAACATTTTCATCAAACTCACAGTCATCAAAACGTGCTTTAAATGCGTCACCCATCAGGGGTTCAAGATGTCTAATTATAGAGGGTGAATCAAACTCTATACAGATACCCAAACGACGCTGTGGACCCATTTTGTTCCTTTGAGGTGGTGAAATGGGGACGTAGACTGCACAACCAAACACTCTCAAATGAGAGATATTCGGAGGTGCACCATACGCTAGCTGCATTAGCGATAAAATATGGCCACCAGATGGCCATATTCTGATAAGCGATGCGGCATGCAATATGGCATGGCCCCAAGCATCCACATGCAACTGAGATTTCATCAGCAATGGAGGTGCAATCCATTGCAGTCTCTTTATCAGAGATTTTACTAACCCATTCTTGGTGTGAACATGTGGTACTGGATGTTCAACTTTGATGCCAGTTGCTTGGCAATAGTCTTGAAAGACTTGAGAAGTGAATTCTCCCACATTTTCAAGACGTAGTTTCTTGATATGGTTATCGGGAAAATGAGCCTGCAACTTAATTATTTGTGCCAAAAGCTTTGAAAAAGCTAGGTTACGGGTGGACAAGAGGCACACATGAGACCATTTTGATGATGCATCTATCAGTACCATAAAGTACCGAAATGTGCCAATTACGGGGTGAGTAGGACCGCAAATATCCCCATGTACTCTCTCCAAGAAGCTAGGAGACTCTAATCCTACTTTCAGCAGGGATGGTCTCGTTATAAGTTTACCCTTGAAACAAGGCAGACATGGAAAATCACCCTTTTGAAGAATCTTCGGGTTCTTCAGATTATGTCCAAAAGATTGGTTGATGATGCGGTGCATCATTGTCAATCCAGGGTGACCAAGTCTGTTATGCCAGAGTTTGAATTCTGGAGATGAAAGGCACTCATGGTGCACAGTCTAATTAGCTTCTATAGGTTGAATATGAGTATAATAGAGACCTGATGGTAGTCCCTTAAAATATTCTAAGACAGTTTTAAACTGTCTATTTGACGAGTAACATACAGATATTCATCCTCATGTATATCTATAGTTTCTAAGTGATATCCGTTCAAACGAATATCCTTGAAACTTAATAGATTCCAATTTGATTTCGGAGAGAAAAGTGCATCTTTTATTATTAGTCTCGTGTTATTTGGTAGCAAAATCGTTGCTTCACCAGATCCTTCTATTATGTTTGACAGTCCCGAAATAGTGATTACAGGACCGTCATAATTATTTAAGCTAATAAAATAGTGTTTTTCACGAAGGATTGTGTGAGTCGAGGCACTCTCCACTAGGCACTCACACTTCATCTATAGATAATGAAATCAATACTTTAATAAAAGGAATGTTGGATCTGGATCCTAGCCTAGAGGGGGTGAATAGGCTAAGAAAAATTCTCGTGCAACCCACGAGAAATCCCACGCAGTTATAAGCACAGACAGGGAAATACAATAGCAATCATAGAGTACAAACAGATATACCCTGGTTCGATCGTCCCTATGACCTACTCCAGCCCCCAAAAGCAAATACTAGATAGATGTGTAGTCCTGTACAGCTACAATGAGTCAAGATCCCAAATCTACTCTCACCTAGCTCGTACGCACACCACGTGCTCTACACTCTCAATCTAGTCAGATGCTCTCCCTCCGTGACGACTCCCAAAGTCATCAGGTCCCCAAAAAGTAACACAGATGGTAAAGTTTCCCACACAGGGATCGCTACACCAATACAAAGATAAATAAATAGAGTTTTAGAAATGCTCAGTAATGGTGTGTTGTCTGTGTCATTCAGCGGATGGTCAGATCAATCTGACAAGTAGTAGTCTCTGATGTCCCCAACAGTCAACAGGTTGCGGCGTGCAGCATCCCCGGGTTGAGACTTGAGATCTGTGGCCCAATCACTCAAATGCGTGGACTGTATTGATAAGCCAAAGAGCTTGACTTTGTGTGCACATTTAATTCCCAATGACCTAGTGCTCCAACTTCCAATTAAACTTGTCAGAGTCTTCAACCTTTTTGCCCTTTACAAAATTGTGCTGGCTTTCCCTTTTTGGATGAATGAACCTGTAGAAGAAATTGGTGAAACAAAGAGAAGCTCAATTCAAAATAGCACTTAATTGTTATATATATATAATGGAACAAGATGAATCAGCAAGACACAGTTCGGCCTCTGGGGGATTTTTGTGCGCCGGCTCTCTCTCTTCCAACCTAACTTGCACACGGCTCTTTGTCTCTCTCTCCGAAAATTTTTCCAGGCCGTTCTCCTCAAAATTCCAGTTGCTCTTGCGTTTTTTTGGCTCCTCAAAATTTCAGCTGCTCGTGGGTTCGCACACGTTAAAATTTCCGGCTCCTCTTTTGCTTTGTGCGGCCTGCGAAACAAAAAAGCAACCACAAGAAAAGATCCGGCTCTGTTTGATTATCTTGGGAGATGCTCTTGAATTTGCAATTGAGAACTTGTGTTAATAATTGTGACAGCACCCAAGAATTTGCAAGCACTGAAAAAAAAAGGATTTTTGTAAGAGCTTGTGTTAATAATTGAGGTGAGAAAAACATGCGCCTTTTTTTAATTAATGAAACCAAGGCCGGCTTAGGGGGGTTTTGTGTGGAGAGCCCCCCTTGTTATTTTTGATGAGCACTGCAAAAAAAAATGCGGCTGGTATGGGAATTTGCAAGCAAGGGGTTTTGACCGGTTCTTGGGGAAGAAAGGATGCGGCTGTGAAATTTTTGAGAGGCTCTTCCTTGGTGCATGCTCCCCTTTGTTTTGTCTTTCCTGCACACAACTAAAAGTGGAGGCAATTAATCTTTAATTTAAACAAAACAAAAAGATCTTACCTTTTGTCAATGCAGGCACATGGGGGTTTCCTTTATTTCGGCAGCTTGGGGAATGTAAGGCACCCAACAAGTATTGCGGCTGTTGGTGATTGCAAAAAGAATTCGGCCCTGTTGTGAGATGATCCCTCTACGTTGTGTGGCTCCTCAAATTTTCGGCTCCTTTAGGGATGGGCGTCTCTCTCATAATTATTTTGTGCCGACCTTATGCACTGTCCCCTCTTTATAAAACCTAAAGGCCGAGGCTTCCTTTATATAGGAATCTGTCTATCCTAGCTTACCACTTAATTACGCTTATGCCATCTATCATTTAGCTTGGCCAAGAAAAGATCCAGCCGCACATACTAAAGGGATGGGATTAATAATGTTGTTTGCTTTGTGGGCACGATTTACAGTATGGCCAACTAGTGATTAAATTGATTTCGCCTTTCATTTTAGTTGGCACTCTTGTTCTCTTCATTTATTAACACCTGAAAAGCACTTAGCACACGCGTTAAATACTTCACACAAGTTTGTCATCATCAAACTAAAGTTTCTAGATCGTTGCATCCAACAATCTCCCCCTTTTGATGATGACAAACCAATACAAGATTTGCAATACACGTATGTATGTGTGAAGTGTGATAATAGTGGGTGACATGCAATGAGATGATATGATGTGCGAACATCGATGTGTACAGTTTAACAATAAGCATGCTCCCCCGATTTTTATGATTCCCCAATATTCATTAATGCTCCCCGTTAATCAAACAATCATATTTCCACGTGCATTAATATCAAATCTTATTGACCAAGTTTTTCTCCCCCTTTGTTATCATCAAAAGTCGAAGCACGAAATCAAAAATATATACCATGCAAAAGTTGAGTATTATTAATCATTACCAACAATTGCATGCATACAATCATAGAATTATCATGTCAAAATCCAATGAAATTAAACAACTAAGACTTCGACACCAACGTGTAAAGTGTGATGATTAAAATTGAAGCACATGGGGAGAATCATTAAGAAAGTCAGCCAGAACCAATCCACATTTTCCAAATAACATTCTATCACCTAGGATTGATTTTTTCCACCTCATTAAAAATGAGTTCAAGGTACCACACCCCAAAACATACCCTATAAGGACTCTTAGATGTGGGTGTGGCATTGCTTGACGAGTAAATACACCAACGCTAAAGTTTACCCTTAAAGCTTATGTTGGATACTCGTGGGTAATACCGTTGCCAAGGATTGTATCCATTTTCCATACGGAGCAATTATCTTTTGTTTTTCACATTTTTTTTAAAAAAACTTATAACAATAATTTCTTTTGCTCAATTTTTATCCATGGCAAGGTATTTCATATCCCTTCGATTTGCAGTTAAGATTTCCTCCTACATTCACTTTCCAAACTTCATAAACGATATCTCCAAATGTGCAACAATAATAATACATGTTGAAGTGAAGTAGGTGGTGTAGAAATCAAGTTATTTTCATTCATTGAATATGCCATGAATATTTAGAAAGATGAACATGCGCATGTGGCAAAAGAAATAATACACCAATTTCTACATAGATATGAAAATCATTCGTGCATACTTCAATAATGAATCAAAGAGAAAAGATACACATTTAAGCACCAATTTTTTTATATTTTCAGTTTTTTCTGTTTTTTTTATATGCATGAAGTACTAAAGCAAACATGAGATGCAGTCACACAAACAAAAAAAACATGCACACATAACAATGTAACTACTAGCACAAAAGAGAAAAAAAAGTTCAAGCACACAAAAAAATGCGAACAAGAAAATTGCTATGAAGGTATGCATTAGGACCAAAAATATGAAATCATACCTTCGCGTCGCTATTTGACTAAGGAGCCAAAAAAGAGACATTCAATTTGTGTGTGACCTTGGAATCCAACAACGTCCACTAGTGTTAGTCAACAAATATTTAGGAACCCATATTTGTTTGAATTTAATATTGGAGTTCCTATATTTGCAATGATACGATGTGTGACCAATACTATCACATGTAAAACACTTTGCATAAACATTTTTAGCAATGGAAGGCACATTGTGAAATTTCTTATACTTAGGATTTTCAACATTTTTAGCACTAAATCCAAGGCCACACCTATTATTGCCATACAATTGATTTCCAAGATTGATATCCAAGTTTTGTTTTCCTATGGAAAATCTCTTTAATGACAATTCTAGGGTGGTGACTTTGGATTTCAAGATATTGTTTTCATTCACAAGCAAAGTGCATTTACTAATGAAAGCTTGCTTGTTTTTCTCTTCTTTCTTTTCAAAATCACTTATTTTTTCTTTAAGTTCAAGATTTAGCATTTTAATCTTTTCAGAAAGCAATTCATTTTCAACTTCAAGCTTTGTCTTATCTAGCTTATACATGCTAATATCTATATTATAAAACAGGGATGTTATCATGGGTTTTTGGATAAGAGTTGTTGTATAAGATAAATTGGTTAAGAGAAAATGGATAAGAGAATTTGGATAATGGATAAGAGAATTTGGGTAATTGGGTATGTTGGTTAATACATTTTGTATTTTGTATATGAGAAATGAGAAATTGGGAGATGAGAAATTGGGGTTATGTAATTTGAGTAATCTTTTGAAATTTGAAATGTTAAAACTTTGTGGGGGGGCACTTTTTAGTTGATATGTTAAAACTTTGTGGGGGGAAAATCTTTTGGACGCATCAGCTTTGGGGGGGAAGGGGGGAAAAACATTGGGGGGAGGCTTTAAGGTTTTGGGGGGAAAACACATATGAGCCAGAAGAAGAGAGAGGGGGGGGGGGGGGAGAATCCACCATGGATTCTGAGGAGAACAAAGCATTAGAGCCCGTGACAGATTCATGCCAGCGATAGCTCCGCCATCTCTCTCTCTCTCTCACGTTGTCATCGATGGAGGGAGATCAGCCGCATCAGCATCAGGAATCGGCAATGGCTCAGCAGCGGAAGGGTCAGAAGAGGAAGCTAGAAGAAGAACTTCATGTTGTTTGGTGGCGGAGGCAGATTATGCTAGCGAGGAAGCTGCTGAAGAGAGGACGCTATTGAGGGAGTCAATGGCGCCAAAAGGGGGAAAAAGTAGAAAATGGGGTTTCTTTAAGTTGTAAGAGGTATTTTCAGTAAATTTGGTCTAAAGTTTTGATTTTATCATCTTGGTTGCTGCTATTTGGGTTAAATTTTGGTCTAAAGTTTTGATTTTATCATCTTGGTCTAAAGTTTTGATTTTATCATCCAGTAATTTTAATTGATTTTACCATCTTTGTAATTTTAGGGGACTTGCTCTGGATGTATGTGCAGTTGCATGCTTCTCAATCAGATTTGCAACAGCCATAAGATTACTTCTGTATCATTCACATCCTGAACCTAAGAACTGCGGATATCCCTCAAGCAAATGATGTACTACAATCACTACCCTGCAAAATAGTTTACGTACACATTCTACAAAAGCTAAATCCACGCAGGGGGAACAAAAGGAGAAGCACTGACTACAACAGCCATAAGACTACTTGATTATTAGCATGTTTTTAAGAACCCGGAACAGATTATCATGCTATTATATCATGCTAGTACACATTTTTGGAGAAGCACTGACTACTTGATTATTAAGAACCCTATTCTAATGCAAAGCATTTTTATTAAAAAATGTTTGATAATCTGTTCTAGATTCTTAAAAAGGCGAGGCTGCAGAGGTGGCATGTTCATGCTATTACACACAGATTATCAAAGAACCGACTGCTTGATTATTAGCCCATTTTAAGAACCCAGAATAGATTGTCAGGCTAATACACATTTTTAAGAACCTGGAACAGATTATTAGCAGCAAAGTCTTTCTTTGCTCATTCAGAAGAACTGACTACTGATCTATTTCATTTTATTTAAAGGATACAAATGGTTTGGGGAGAATCGAGCAGATATTGGCAGAAGAGTTGCTTGCGCTTGCTGAGGAGGTACCGAGGACTGAGACGACGGGAGCTTATGCGGGTGAGCTTGAGTAATAGTGTTATCCTATCAAATTTCAATGATAATCTATAATGATGTACCTATTGTGCTTTAGTTATGATAATCATTGTGTAGATTTTTTTGATTGCTTTCCATTTATGTTGTCCTCAAAACGAAATTTTTTGGAAATGAAAGGTTTTGGATCTTTTGATTTAGAATACAGACTTGGCTATTTTTCTTATACAAGTGAGATTTTGATATAGTGGACTTGGCCATTTATGTTGTCCTATACAGAAATTACAACTCCTGCATTTGTTGATGTAGGAATACATTAGCCATTAATTTTAATCCTCCTGCAGTGTTCCTCTCACTAAGAGTAGAGGGTCTTCAATATTTCTGGCGCCTGGATGAATCCCACTATCACCTGCATCTCATCCAATTGCTTTTGCAAGTGGCAAAAAACAAACACATTTCGTTGTGTTTAGGATACAAAAGTTTAAACAGAAGATGAGTCATTAGTCGGATTACAAATTGATAATGTTTACTTGAGATATGAAGTGGTGTTGCACCAAACGAACCAGTTGCTCCTTGGATGGGTTGGGATTGATGTTCACCTGATGAGTGCATATAAAGTTGAACAAACAGGCAAGATATGCAGGTGGTTTAGGAATTTATACGGGAGGGAGAGGAACTCACAAGATCGAAGTGCTTCCAATATCTCCACAGGCCCGCCATCTCAAGTTCCGCTAGATTTACCCTCTGTCAATAATCTATAATGAGACAACATTTCTACTCAATGATGGCTAGATATTCATCGTATCTTCATACTGAATTCATTATGTTGCTTAAACTTATAATTTCAATTGAGCAGTATGACCATGCTAACACTAACCCATGTATTGCATAAGAACTCGACTAATCAGTGAATTGATCATTAGTATATTTCCTTACCAATTGAGGCGTGCAACAATGGGATTGTATGTCTTTGCTGCGGCCATTTGATTTAGCTGAAGATTCACATGGCCTGGTATGCCTTACCCTTGGCTTTGTTGGTTTCTGGAACTCTACGCTAGCTAAGCACAATGACCGAAATTTAGGATTTCTCGCATCACATGAACATATTGTGTGGGATATTCATGATATCGAGTTTAGGCATATTTTTTGCGGTTATGATATTCAATATGCATTTAAATTGTGTATCATTTCAATATGCATTAAGTTTAACCAGTTCATTCACTAGAAGCTTGCATCCATCACTAATTTTACTTATTTTATGTTTTTGGCATTATTTTATGCACAATTTTATTTCTTTTAAGCTTGAGTTTTTTTGGTGTCAGTTATTAAGCTTCTACTATTTTTGTGTGTGCAATGTAATAGGTCGGTCATGATTCATTTGAACGATCTAATCCAACAGATCCATTTGATCATGTATTCATTCCATTTGGGGGCTTCAGTGATGTATGTACCTTCTATTGAAAAGCATTCAACTATCTTTTGTTTCTTATGAATTGCCATAGTAGAAGAATGTTGATTATATGGTGTTTGTGCTATTCTTTATTTGCATATGAAAATATGTGCATTACAACTCACATTCAAAAATGTGGGGATTGATCATTTTCAATGATAATGGATGCATTATCTATTTGCTAGAACGTACTGGGTCTGTTTGCATATGGGTGGGTGGGGTCATGGTGTGTGTTATAGGGGACTATAAAACTTGGTTTATGTCGAACAAAAATGCTGATGTAGTAATGCTGCTTATGATTATACTTACATGCATCATAAACCATGTTGCATCCAATTTCCCTTCGCTTTTGGATGCTTGCTTCATTCATTTTTGGTTCAAAGAAAATTGTTGGAAAAATTTGTATCCATGTTTTCTTTTTCTATTTTGATTCAAAGTAATTACCATCTAGCAACAAAAAACAACTGTTTTGAACTCTTTGGTAGATTAAAAAAAGTGACTAGCTGAATATATGTGATATACATTTAAGTGGAAAACTAAAATTTCAGTAGTTTCAAGAAGATTTGGGTTGTATATAGCAATTAATATGGTAGAAATCTATTTTCAGTCAAAGGGAATGTTCCTTCAGGCCAAAATTGGTGCTGAGTTTTCAGATTGTATGAGTTTTTGCATACCAGCATTCAATTCAATGTATAATTATGGTTGTAGATTTTGGATCATCACTGCTGCTAGGAAAAATTGTATCCATGTTTTCTTTTTCTATTTTGATTCAAAGTAATTACCATCTAGCAACAAAAAACAACTGCTTTGAACTCTTTGGTAGATTAAAACTGGCTGAATATATGTGATATACATTTAAGTGGAAAACTAAAATTTCAGTAGTTTCACGAAGATTTGGGTTGTAGAGAGCAATTAATATGATAGAAATCTATTTTCAGTCAAAGGGAATGTTTCTTCAGGCCAAAATTGGTTCTGAGTTTTCAGATTGTATGAGTTTTTGCATACCAGCATTCAATTCAAATATGATTATGGTTGTAAATTTTGGATCATCATTGCTACTAGGAAAAATTATATCACCTAGGGATCACATTGTTTATGCAAATTTTATTGAGACCACATTTGTAAACTGAAACTGTTATTTCTGCATTTAAAGTCCTCAAATTTTGACAGCCTTTAACTAATTCAGCAGGGAATGTCTTGAATTGGTTGATATAAACTGGGACAATCCAACAGATTATATGTATATTGCAAAATGTTCTCAAAATGGAACATTTTCCAACACTGAATTGCAGCCTTTTGGACCTAGGGAGTTGAACCTTTCATCAGGAGTCTTAAATTATGGGTAGGTTCACAACATTTATCATTTAGTTACAGTAATCATTATATAAGATGTTTACGCTTAAATTGTAATTGGTAAGCTCTAATCCTTTTCTCGATTACATATCCTTTTCGCTTGATTGATGAATTCCTAACTTTTTTTCATGCTTCAGATACATGGACAAGAAGCTTCAAAGTGAGTTCCTTTGTCCTTTTAATCATGTAGCTTCTTTCTTCAGTGCTTCGTTCTTCACAGCTTTTGATCTTCCTCCTCCTTCGGCAACATGTGAGTTCTTCTTCGTTGGGTCATTTATTCATTTTTTTCTTTGTCATTTTTTCTTTTCGTTGCACATTTCCTTTGATGCTGGTAATCTGTTTTGTATGGGTGTTTAGGGCCAATGATCTTTTGCTGCGGGATGGTTTTGAAGAGAGTATTTAGGGGAAAGGGATGATCGCATGATGATGTGCACATGTGAAGGTATTGAATCGCCATGTGGTTGGAGGATTCATGGCCCACTGCTGTTGGACCTCGACATTGGAAGGAGTGACTGCATGGCCACTGTACAAAGAGCAGTTCTTCAATCAGAAGCTGATGATGCAAGTGTTGAGGATTCGGGAAAAGGTTTTGAAAGCTACATGTACTATTGTCGATAGGGAGAGTGTGGGGAAGTCAGTGGAATCTTTAATGACAGGGGAAGAGAGTTTAGAAAGAGAGCCCAGGCATATCAAGCAAAGGTGAGTACATCAATGGATTGGGGGCGGGGTCATCTTTTGAAGATCTTAGCCATTTGATAAAAGAGATTGTTGAAAATGCTAATAAGAGAAGAACATGATATAACTGCTAATATTCTTATATATATATGTAAATGACAGTACATCTATGTTAAAGACAAGGACCACGTATTATGTCCATGTATAGAACCGTTGGAGTCATCATACATGGGCTGCTAATATTCTTATATATGTAAATATATGTAGATTACTTTGTTATTTAAAACAAATTTACATCCAAATTGATATGTTTTGAGTTATCATTTAAACCATTAAAGCCAACCTTCCTATTAAAACGGTAAAAAGGCATGGTGCATTGCCTAATATCTTTTGTAGTCATATAAATGTCATAAATGTTCAATACTAAAATCAATTAGCATGTTACTTCAATCAATTCACTGTTATCACTCAAGCAAAGATAGCTTGAATCACTAACACAACTGCTATATTTTGACAAGCAAAACTACAGTTTTCTCGCTTTTCTTCCATGTCTCCAACTATGTTTCTGTTAGAAACATATCAGTTTATTTTCCCAGTTTCTTCCCACTTTAATCTGACAAGTATACACCTCTATTACCTCCTGGCAATTTTCTCAAATAACTCCTTGAAAACTCTCCATTCTCCAGCGTAGTTATAATATAATGCCACTAGATATCTGAGGGACTATATAGGAGCCTTAGGTCCATGTATGGGGAACACAAACACCATTTACATTGAAAGACCTTTTAAAATCTTCTAATTATATCTTATAACAATTCTAGAATTCACTACAATATAAACCTTTCACCAAGTTAATCAAAGGTTATATGTTTTACATTTCAGACTTTCAATTTTTTTTGGTATCTACTGAACATCATATATTAAACGGAAGTGTATTTAGTCATTATTATGAAAAGAATTTAGCATGGATACTATGAAATATACACCTATTAACCACATGCAATCTAGAAAATTGAAAATCACCTGTATATTGAGTCTCAGATTTCAAAAGAAGTGCACAACTCATCAGCTACAGAATATGTCACCTGAACAAGCAAACACCAGTATTACTAATACAGTTAAGAGGACTTCATCATCAATGCAACTGATAATTGTATTAGTGATGATATTTCTGCCATTTGAGTATGGTCCAGGTGCTCTGAAAACCAACACAGTAGATTTTGTTAATCATTTTGCAAATCTAAAAACATGAAACAAAAGACATAGGCATGGCTTACAAAATTATATATCAGAATAAATTTAGAACCCACATATTAGTTGTTAAATAAATGAGGACATAACCATCATTCTTCTACTATACCTCAATTCATTTTTTCTACAATGTTGTTCTGCAATCGATGTTTAAAGAGAAAGTTGTTTATCAGAAGTATAATTATTTTAGGTAAAAATATTAACTTTACACTTCATATAGGACAAGACTCAACTAGAAAAATTGAAGGTTCAGAAATCAATTTAACACATAGCTACTGAAATATATACAAAATATGGCCATCTTATGCCTCATATTGATAGTAAGGTAATATTACAGGAGCACAGAAGCACATATATAACATAAGGACTCTATTTAAATATTTAATGCAATGGAAGTTGGTTCATATACATTTTAATTTATATACAAACATTAATTTTGATTGTGTTAAATATCCGATTATGTGTTATATATCCCAGGCTGACCATCCAAATGGTTGACAGATAATCACGCTCTTCATTCCCCCAAATGGCCGTGCATAAACATCACATTATTTCAATACTGACAGAACACTAATGAATTGGCCATATTTGTTCTATTCCTGATATAAACTGTTCATTTTACATATTGCATGATTGCATGAAAGATAACATAATGCCAGATTGCATGATTTTTGTAAACAATCATTTAGCATGGAGATCATGACACTGGCAAGGGTCATTCATTTGGATGGTACATAATGCAATTTTAAGCCTATGATTAACATAAGTAAATAATAGGTCACCTTATGAACACTTTCCTTTCAATGAATTATTGCAAGTAATCTATATGCATAGGATGACTTCGATGAATTTATACATGTCACTTGACTCCCCTCTGATTGTGCGATGGCTATAGTATCGATAATGAACTACATAATCTGTTAATTTCTTTTGGTGATTTAGATTTAGATGAATTGGTTTTTACACGAATTGGTTTTTTGTTAGCATTACACAAATTTGTTTTTACACAAATTGGTTTTTTGAATAGGTTCAGTTCGCTTTTCAGTTGGTCATTTAGTTCTTTGCAGTGATCATATGTAATACGTGATGTGTAAGTTTGCAATCAATCTGTATGCAATTTATTATCATCATTGTGAAGCTGTTTTCGTAAAACTTATAAGTAATTTAGATGTTAAATAACAATCAATTGGTGCACAATTTTGGAGTGAGGCATATAAACTTTTGAATTGGGCGAGAGCTTCAATAAAGAAGACAAAAGAGCCAAAAATGATTGGCTGTCACCCAAATGTTTCATGGATCCAATTTAGTCCACATCGATCCAAAATAAATGTCGTCTTCATCTATTATCATATCTATGGACTGGGCAGCTACATCCATCTATTATCATACATGTGGACTGGGCAGCTACGTTGATATATCAAAAGTGACAGGCTCAAATGCTCAAGGTGTGATGCAGCATCTCTTCCATAGGTATGATTCAACTAATTTAAGATGAGGAAATGTTTGATCTGTGAGTGACCAAAAACATCAAAAACTCTATTGTAATTACCAAGAAATCAAGTCAAATTAAAGGGCAAAGGTTCTCCATGTCCACTGAAAGAAAAAAATTTGGAACAGAGCCACAACAAAGTTACTCTTAACACTGATACATACCTAGACGATAATATGATTTGACCTTTTGACTCCCACTTGGAGTGGTTCAACTCTTAGAAACAAACAAATGTTCAACATAATCTGCGAGCATCCTGAAACAGTGGCTAGAATCTTTGGTGCCAAGAATGCGAGTTTGTCAAGGGTAGTGGACGAGTAATTAATTATTTGACACCTCCTCGCATCCTGCTTGCTTTGGTCACAGCATGGCTTCGTCGAGGCCGATGGTTTGATGATCAGGTAATTTTGGTATTTACTTTGGTTTACCGTAATTTCCATACTCTGAACTCCCCAAGTACCATTACTCTTTAAATCACTGGTTGCAATATGCATGCATGTTGTGGTCTAATCCAATTAGTTTACCTTGCTCTTACAATACTTATTTGTTACCCATTCTTTAGGGAGGGCTCTATATGCAGCGGAGGCTGACAAAATCTGGAACTGGGCTGAGAATCGTGCTCGGTTCTCTTTCACAGATGCCATGGAGATGTATGTAGAGAACACCTTGGAGATGTATATGAACCAATATATTTGAAATGTCATACTAAAGGCACAAACCCCATTAGTGGGAGGCAAAGCAAATGATAAATGATATTGTTATTCGAAGAAATAAAGCAGGATGGTGCATGTTTTTATTAACATTATACATATTGAATGCATTTTTTTGAACACTTTTATTTCATACATTACCATACACATGAGATACATGTGTATGAATTTTTTTTCCAAAGGTGGACCTTTGGTTTGGGATATGCTGCTGGCTTTGGGGCTATCTCAAAACCAGGGAAGGGCCAAGATATGTGAATGCTGAGGAGTTGAAAGTAGTTGTCGGCATGTGTTCCCTTTCTTTTAGCATCCCAATGTCATATGCTATGAATGAGCATGTCATTTGATTTATATGAGAAATAAAAGGCTCTCTACTCACTACTGTAATGCATGTCTTGCTTCTGGCATTAAAAGCCCTCTTGCTCACTGACTTCTTCACTATCTGACTTCTTCAGGGTCTTTGTTTCCACAAAAAATTAAAACAGTGTACTTAATTCTGGGTTCTCTTTGATTCATAATTCAAGGTTAAGCAATTTCATTCACTCATAATTTCCTGTTTGATTTGGAGACTGCAGCATGCTGCCAGATTTGACATGATCTGAAACTCAATTCTTGACGCAGAGCCCTCGACAAGAACAGAATCTACATAGAGCAAAACCTGGTACACTGGGCTAGGCCTTTCCTCGGAGACAAGCAGAAACTATTCCGGATCATATACTCAAGATTAGAGGGTTAATATCTGAATAATTGAGCATGCTCTGTTGCTACGCTTGCATTGCAGGGCATCAGAAATGAAGCTAAGCTCAGGCCTAAGATGTCTGAGGTCCTCCCCATGTTTGAGCCTCGGCAAACCTCCAAGGAAATGGTCTCAGATTCGGTTCCGAAGACACCAATGAAGCGCACACATCTGCCAAAGGCTGATGGATCACCTCTAACATCCCATAGGAGGTCCTATAGGGTTCATCGATAGGATGCTTTTGTTGTAAATGTGATGGTGTTTCATGTGATCTTTTTTGGGGTTTCCTTTGATTGATCATTTCGTTTGAAAGAGCTTTCAGGCACTGGAACTTCATAGTGTGAAGCAGTGTGATAATGGTTTTTTTTCATGGAAATTTAAGAAGTTTAATTACACAAGTTTTTACCATTTTTAAATCTCTTTATATGATTCTGATCATGTATTGTATTGTTTTGTTAGTTGAAGTCTTTCTGTGTGTACTATTGTTTCCGTTTTGGTGGCAGGCAAACTATAGAAGGATGTGTTATGAAAAATTACAGGCAAACTAACACTAAACAAAAATTAAGCTTAAATTAATATTTTTAATTAAGATTTAAAATATTATGAAGTAGGAAAACTATATTTAATTAATTTTAAATTTAAATTTGTATTCAAATTAATTTCTAGAATGCCATCCGTCAACTTTCTACATCTATTTTCTGTATCTCATTTAAACACAAAAATATTATATGCACACACAAAAATTTTATGCCCACAACAATTTTATTTTACAGAGGTTTCCCTCTCAAAACTGAAAATTATTGGGGCAAAAATCTTAATGCCGAAGGCGGCCTCGCGCCGAAGGCGCCCGCAAAATTTTTGTTCTTTTAAATTTTGGAGGTGGAAATAATTTTCGGGGAGAACAAAGATGTTGAGGGGATATCTTAAATGAACCGTGCCCGAGGGCACGACGGCGAAGCCGCCCGAGCCGAAGCTAAATTTTTGTTCGTTTAAATTTTAGAGGGGGGAATAATTCTTGGGTAGAATTAATAAAGATTTTGAGGAGATATCTTAAATGACATGTGTCCGAGGTAAAATTAACAAATTTATGAAGCGTTTTTTTGATCATTTTACGTATTCATTCGAGGTCAGGAGCGGTTTTTTGAAGCGTTTCAAAAATAATTTGTAACTTAAGTGCATAACCTGTGATCTAATAATGGTCGCCTCTGTGTTACAAAAAAAACTAAATTTTGGAGAGAACTAAATAACTTCTCGGGTGAACTTTAATTATTGCCGACCGTTTAAATTTTAGAGGGGAAAATTTTTTTGGCGCCAAAGGCGCCCGCGAAATTTCTTTACGCTTATCTGTTGTTCTGTGCCGAATGCGCCAACACCGAAAGCGCCCACGCCAAATTTGTTGATCTCAGCCGAATTTGTTGTTTCGCACCGAAGGCGCCCGTGCCGAATTTGTTGTTCTGTGTTGAAGGCGCCGAATTTGTTGTTCTATGCCAAAGTGTCTTGGAAACCAAAACTTTGAAATTAAAGTGTCTTGGAAAAGATTATGGAGATTAAATTTGGGGAAAAAGTGGATTGGGAACCTAAACTTTGAAATTAGAAGTGCCTTGGGAAAGATTGTGGAGATTAAATTTGAGAGAAAAAGTGCCTTGGGAACCTAAACTTTGAAATTAAAAGTGCTCTGGGAAAGATTGTGGTGAATCATGATCCATCGCGCCGAAGGCGCCCACTGAACCCGCTAAATTTTTTACGCTAATTTGTTGTTCCACGCAGAAGGCGCGGGCGCCAAATTTGTTGTTCGACGCTGAATTTGTTGTTCCGCACCGAACGCACCTGCTCGAATTTGTTCCACGTCGAAGACGCCTGGGCCGAAGTTGCCCGTGCCGCTAAATATTTTTACGCTAATTTATTGTTCTGTTAAATTTTGGATGTGGACATAATTTTCGAGGATCAAAGATTTCGCAAGGGAAATCTTAAATGAACCGTGCCCGAGGGCACGGGTTATGACTAGTCCTTTAATAAAGAGGGACATGAATGTAACGGCCAGTTTTAGCGATATGTTTTATTCTTATTTTTTTTAATTCGCGTGTATTATTCTTCTTCGTATTCGTAGTTCGACGTTTCTGTCCCCGTACCCGTATCAACTTCCCTTTTCTCATACTTATTATTGTTATTATTATTTTGAACAACTACGATAAACCCTTTATAATGATTATTTTTAAATGGTATCTTCTTAAAATTAGTTTTAAATCTTTTAAAATTCAAATTCAAATTTCGAATCTTAAACCTTTATATTCAAATCAAAACTTCCTTTTTAAAAATCCTAATAAAACCTATTAACCCCCCATAGTTCAACCCATAGTAATTAGCCATCAATTTTCCTAATTAAACCTACAATTAAATTGACTTCTCTAGCCCCTAATTTCCTCCATCATTTGTAACAAATCAAATCTAATTATTATAATTCAAATCCTTTATCAATATCAAAAAAAATTTCCGCGAGCCAGAAATTTGATTGTAATCTTTGTCAATATTTGGGCCATTAACTTTAATCGTTTGTCCTAATTTTCCAATCAGTACCCAACCCGTAATTGATGGATTATAACCTTTCATACTCAAATGAATCGTAACGCAACATTCAGATCCAACGTTTAGGTCACGTTGTCTTCGTTTTCATCTTTCAAACTCTTTACATATTTGCATCAAAGTCCAGCTCACTTTTCTTTATTGCAAATCACTCTTCCTGTTTAGCCCCATCGGCTAAATGAAGAATTTATCTTACATGTAATTAGTAGGATCAAGTGTACAATTTTATGAATTAAAGGCTAGATATAGGATGTTAAAGAATTAGATTATATTTTAAACACTTCCATAGAGGCAGGACTATTCCCTAGTGTGAATAGGTATGAAAACACTTTCCAACTATTGTTGACTCTAGAACTATCAACCCTAGAGGACATCTCAGCAGCCACCCTATACAAACCCCTAGGCCTATGCTATCAAAAATAGGGAGAAAGAGCTAGCAGCCGCCTGTTACATCCCAACTCCCCTCACTCACATGCTGGCACTCTATCTCTATATAGTTCAAACCCTATCTATTATATATATAAAAAGAAAACCCTAGCTACTAAACCCTAGGACTAGATCTCCAAGCAGCCGCCGCCCTAGCCTTTCCCTCCTCCTTCGTTTTTCTCCAACTCACGCCAACGCCAGCTTCTCTCCTCCATGGCCACACCAACCCGAGCCCTCTTCAGTGTTTTCCTCACGGCCTCACCATCCTCCATCCTCACGTGAGCCCATCACTGCGCGCGGCCTCCTTCTCCTTCTCCGCGACACCTCCTTCGTCCATGCAAGAACGCCGAGCGGCCATCTTCTTCCTCCCCTTCACACCCCCGACAACCCACAGAGCACAACCCTCCCACAGCCCGCCGAGTTCCTCCCTCCTCTTCACGCCAAAACCGCCACCAAGCCGGCCACCTCTTCGCCTCCAGGCCGCCGACGGCTGCACGTACGGCCTCCTCTCCCCCTCGCCTACACAAGCCATGGCCCATTCTCCGTACAGCGCCTCGCATCCCCGAGCTCCCCACGCCACCGCCGGAACCACTGTTGGCCGGCCGGACTCACCCCACCTCACCGCCACTACCCTGTCGCCGACCCCCACGTGCCCGTCGCCGTCCGGAGCTGCAGACCTCGTGGCTCCACCTGCATATACGACAACGGCAAAACAAATGAGAGAACTGAATAACTGTGAGTTGATGTGTGTGATTATATTTCAAATAGGTTTATATATATATATATATATATATATATATATATATATATATATATATATATATATATATATATATATATATATATATGTTAGTATAGGTTGCTACAGTACCCCATTGGTGTTGGTTTGTGTGCGTACACATTTTTGTCCATGAGTCCCTTGCAGGTGAACAATTCACTATAATGGTGTATGCTATTTCGTTTAATATTATTTAGGTAGGTTAGTGTGTGTATATATATTTGTTAGTTATATATTTTGACATAGTAATTTTATTAGTGGAGACTGTTAATTTACTATCGTATATCCGTTGATACAGATATACTACGTCCCTCGTTACGAGTACCCGAACACCGAAATCGTCAGATCAGGCAAGTGTGCAATTAAATATGAATTTTTGAAGTCATTAATAATTGCGTCTTTTGCTTTAATGTGTATATCATGAAAACCGCACGTATAATGGCGCGTGAAATTGTTTTTATAATGCCCTAGACCAGAATGTGACACTTCACATATAACTCGACAAGGGTTAATTTTAGACATTAGCAAGTAAATCGTACTGTAAATTGTGCATTAAACCAACCTGCTCGACATTCCTTGTATTTATTGTAAACATTGTAAAACAAGGACATTAACAACTTTTAAGCCATGTACATATTAATTGAGTGTGACATCGTGAAATCGTGCGCCTCGATGGCAAACTCGTGATATCGTTATGTCGTGTGAGTCGACTAGGCCGGCTCGTGTTCCGACAAAACTTTTGGGTGGGGTTAGGGTTGAGCGGCCACTAGGCGTATGAAAGGTACTCTCCTCAAGAGCACCACCCGCACGCGGTGGGTTAGCGTCAATCACGGTAAGCCCCCGTGAGAGGAACGACCTTCTCATCATGACCTACAGGCGTGAACCCTAGATTAGATGTGAACTCTTGACATGGAAATTGCAACGCTAACTTTGGTCTTTTGGAAAAATTGTCATGCTAATGAACTCAGAGAAAATCGTAACTTTAAATTCTTGCAACTGCTTAGAACTACATGCTAGGGATGTTTACTTTTCATTTCAGTATAAATGTCTTATTAATTTGCTGCAGTCATTTCATTAAAACTTTTAATGCTCCTTAAATTCATATCATTTGTATATCTTGCCTCGGGATGCTAATCTTTTCTTGCAGACCTTGCTGACATACATTCATGTTTTTGGATGTATGTCAGATTCTGAGCTTGAGTTGAGTACTAGGGAGATCCTCTCGAGACGCCTGATTTTAAGGGCCAGAGTTCGCTGTTGACGCCGGGCTGTTTCCTGCGGAAGACTAGAGCCCTTTCCGTCACTACTTTGAGTTTTAGTTTTAGTGTCTTGTAGTAGGATTAGTCTTTGTTGTTGTTTATTTTGGCCCTGCTGAGGCTTGTTGACTTATTTTTGTGTACAAACACTATGTATATCTGGATGTGGCTTTATTTTCTGAAATGTTTCTGATTATTTTGATACGCAAATGCAAGGACCTCTTCTGTGTTTTTATCACAGACGCTTATTGGACGTGAGCTTCACCGCTCCAGTTCAAGCGGACCGCGTAACGCTCTCGCTTCCGTCGTCTTTTGGGAAGCGGGGCGTTACAATGAAAGACAATCATTTTTTTCAGGCAAGCTAGCTTTCTCTTTTTCTAACATGGCAATAGTAGATTTGCATGCAACAAGCTCCTCTTTAATATTTTTCATTTTTATAGACATGTCACACTCAGTTTATTGCATATCAAAGTTATTATTCCTATAACTTTCCACATCAGCTTCTAGCTCATCAATTCTATGTTACATTCCTTTACAGATTTCTAAGAATTCAGCTTTAGTGGGAGATTCTACCTCATTGTGTTTAGCCATCAATGCCATGTAGGAGTGGGCTTCATGTTCCTCATCCTCATCCTCAGCTTCGCTATCCATGTCCCACGTCAGCACTTTCGTTTTTCCTTTTGCAACTTGAGCTGTGTGTTGTTGTGGGCAGTCTTTTATGTGGTGCCCTTTCTTCCTGCATTTAAAACATTCGCTTCTATTAATAGCTTTCTGATCAGAGGAATTTCTAACAAAATTAGAATTATTAGAACGAATGAACCTTTTTCCCATCTCAGCTCTTCTTTGATCAGTCTGAATGTATCTCCTGAAGTTTCTGACCATTAGGGCTTGCTCTTCATTAAGATCGTCATCGTTAGCTTGAAGAGCTAATGGTGTGGAAGCTTTGGTCTTCTCTTTAGGTTTCTCTCTGGCTTCTATACTCTGCAACTCAAGCTCGTGTGACATTAGGTTGCCTATCAAGTCCTCCACTTTCATTGTTGATAAGTCCTTAGCTTCTTGAATAGCGGTGACTTTAGGCCTGAACGAGCTTGGTAGCGCCCTTAAGATCTTTCGTACCTGTTCATGGCTAGAGTATGGCTTACCAAGGGAACTTGATTTGTAGACGATGTCCGTGAACCTCACAAACATCTCTTTTACAGATTCTGTTTGTAGCATGCGGAAGCTCTCATATTCTGTGCTAAGCAACGCAAGTCTGGATTCCTTCACTTGCGATGTTTCCTCATGTGTCACCTCCAGAGTATGCCAGATTTCCTGCGCAGTTAGACAATGTGAGATACGATTAAACTTAGATTTATCAAGGAGCATATAAGTGCATTCATAGCTTTACCATTAAGAGTATAAAGTTTCTTATCAGCTAAATCCCACTTATCTTTAAGCTTAATCATAACAGTGTCTTCAATTTTAATAGTGGGTAGATTATAACCATTTTCAACAATATCCCACACATCATAATCTACAGACACTAGATAGATTTTCATCCTAGCCTTCCAATATGCAAAGTCTACACCGTTAAACTTAGGGGGACGGGCTATAGACTGACCTTCAGCAAAAGCACAATCAGATATATTCATGGTCATCTAAAAATCTAGACTAGATCCTCTAAACTGGCTTTGATACCACTTATTGGATCTGGATCCTAGCCTAGAGGGGGGGTGAATAGGCTAATAAAATTCTTGTGCAACCCACGAGAAATCCCACGCAGTTATAAGCACAGACATGGCAATAAAATAGCAATCATAGAGTACGCACAGATATACCCCGGTTCGGTCGTCCCTACGACCTACTCCAGCCCCCGAAAGCAAATACTAGATAGATGTGTAATCCTGTACAGCTACAATCAGTCAATATCCCAAATCTACTCTCACCTAGCTCGTATGCACACCACGTGCTCTACACTCTCAATCTAGTCAGATGCTCTCCCTCCGTGACGACTCCCAAAGTCATCAGGTCCCCAAAAAGTAACACAGATGGTAAAGTTTCCCACACAGAGATCGCTACACCAATACAAAGATAAATAAATAGAGTTTTAGAAATGCTCAGTAATGGTGTGTCGTCTCTGTCGTTCAGTGCGTGGTCAGATCAATCTGACAAGTAGCAGTCTCTGATGTCCCCAACAGTCAACATGTTGCGGCGTGCATCATCCCCAGGTTGAGACTTGAGATCTGTGGCCCAATCACTCAAATGCGTGGACTGTATTGATAAGCCAAAGAGCTTGACTTTGTGTGCACATTTAATTCCCAATGTCCTAGTGCTCCAACTTCCAATTAAACTTGTCAGAGTCTTAAACCTTTTTGCCCTTTACAAAATTGTGTTGGCTTTCCCTTTTTGGATGAATGAACCTGCAGAAGAAATTGGTGAAACAAAGAGAAGCTCAATTCAAAATAGTACTTAATTGTTATATATATATATATATATAATGGAACAAGATGAATCAACAAGACACAGTTCCGCCTCTGGGGGATTTTTGTGCGCCGGCTCTCTCTCTCTTCCAACCTAACTTGCGCACGGCTCTCTCTCTCTCTCTCCGAAAATTTTTCCAGGCCGTTCTCCTCAAAATTCCAGCTGCTCTTGCGTTTTTTTGGCTCCTCAAAATTTCAGCTGCTCGTGGGTTCGCACACGTTAAAATTTCCGGCTCCTCTTTTGATTTATGCGGCCTGCGAAACAAAAAAGCAACCACAAGAAAAGATCCGGCTCTGTTTGATTATCTTGGGAGATGCTCTTGAATTTGCAATTGCGAACTTGTGTTAATAATTGTGACATCACCCAAGAATTTGCAAGCACTGGAAAAAAAAGGATTTTTGTAAGAGCTTGTGTTAATAATTGAGGGGAGAAAAACATGCGCCTTTTTTTGATTAATGAAACCAAGGCTGGCTTAGGGGGTTTTTGTGTGGAGAGCCCCCCTTGTTATTTTTGATGAGCATTGCAAAAAAAATGCGGCTGGTATGGGAATTTGCAAGCAAGGGTTTTTGACCGGCTCTTGGGGAAGAAAGGATGCGGCTGTGAAATTTTTGAGAGGCTCTTCCTTGGTGCGTGCTCCCCTTTGTTTGGTCTTTCATGCACACAACCAAAAGAGGAGGCAATTAATATTTAATTTAAACAAAACAAAAAGAGATTACCTTTTGTCAATGCTGGCACATGGGTGTTTCCATTATTTCGACAGCTTGGGGAATGTAAGGCACCCAACAAGTATTGCGGCTTGTGAGATGATCCCTCTACGTTATGTGGCTCCTCAAATTTTCGGCTCCTTTAGGGATGGGCCGTCTCTCTCAGAATTTATTTTGTGCCGGCCTTATGCACTGTCCCCTCTTGATAAAACCTAAATGCCGAGGCTTCCTTTATATAGGAATCTATCCATCCTAGCTTACCACTTAATTACGCTTATGACATCTATCATTTAGCTTGGCCAAGAAAAGATCCAGCCGCACATATTAAAGGGATGTGATTAATAATGTTGTTGGCTTTGTGGGCACGATTTACAGTATGGCCAACTAGTGATTAAATTGATTTCGCCTTTCATTTTAGTTGGCACTCTTGTTCTCTTCATTTATTAACACCTGAAAGCACTTAGCACACGCGTTAAATACTTCACACACGTTTTTCATCATCAAACTAAAGTTCCTAGATCGTTGCGTCCAACAAGGAAGACATTCATTTTTTGAAAAAGTAAAGATTACGCAAAGTACAGATGAAGTACAGATAACTGATAAAGTAAATGCATAATAGATAAATATGACATCAGTCTAGGAGGGCTTCATTCTCGAAGTCGTCCATTGTGAACTTGGTTGTCGGCTGGTTTACCACAAGATTTCTTTCAACGGGAGACTTCAGGCTCGCCAGAGACAGATCTTGGAGGTGTCGTAGAGTACGACAGTTTCTGGACCAATGTCCAGTCATGCCACATCTGTGGCATTTGACCAATGTACAGTCATGCCACATCTTTTTCTTCCACTGGAGCTTCTTCTTTCCCTCATTGTTATTGCTCTAGGGAGGGTTGTTGTTTTGGAGAGGACCTCTAGACTGCCTCTTAGGAGCTTTCCCTATGTTGAATTTCCCCATCTGTTTGTTCTTCTGCTTCTGGGAAGAAACTCTGTGAGCCTCAGGGAGAGAAGCTGAGCCTGCAGGGCGTAGGTTATATGTGGCCAGTAGCAAGTCTTTGTTCTACTCTACCATAAGAAGGCAAGAGTGCAGGTCAAAGTACTTGGTGAACTTGTGTTCATGGTACTGTTGCATGAGGATTGCATCCTTCTCAAGGAAAGATGTGTAAGTCTTTTCCATCATGCGTTCTTCCTTCACTTGTTCACCACACAACTTCAGGCGTGAGGTGATATTGTGAAGTGCTGAGTTATACTCAGCAACGGACTTGAAGTCTTGTAGACGGAGTTTTTTCCACACATAACGTGCACGTGGTAGGATCACATCTTTCTGACGCTTATACATGTCTTTCAGTGCAATCAACAATTCTAGTGGATCTTCTACAGTGAGATATTCGGCCTTTAGGGTCCGATCAATATGTCGCCTGATATAGATTATGGCTTTTGCCTTATCTACATCAGAGACTATTGGTGTAAAAGCTGCCTCGGCAGTGCCTGTTGCCTGGGCACAGAAGTAGAGATTGTGGCCATAAGGCCCTGTACGTGCCAGTGGAAGTTCAGGTCCACATGCCAGCTCAGATAATTCTTTCCAGCTGCATCGAGAACTTCAAAGTCGACGCTGGCTATTTTTGTCATATTATCTATGCATTTAAAATAACATGAATTAATAATAAAGCATATTAAAAATTCAAGTAAAATTAATAAATTAGTTGTGTGGATCGGCCAGTCATCATATAATAAAGTCCAAAGTCCATAAGTTATACAGTCCAGCGAATACAAAACACTAAAATGAAAAGTACAACTTAGAAACCTATTGAGGTCCCTGCAACTTTGTAATTTGGTCTCCGTCTTCAAGAAAAGACACTCAGGTCTTTGGCTTATACAAATATATCCTCACTACAATTTCTCTCAAAAAAGAAAAGAAAATACGAGCAATATAAAATGGTGACAAACTGGCCGATCCAAAACCACAACGTAATTTATTAAACATTCACGCAATTTATAAATTATGCAACAAACACAGGCATAAATATTTGCGCAACATCACATGCAAGTAATTTATATGGAAAAATTAAAATATTTAATAATTACTTGGGCCACGTGAAGACATATCATGCATCGTTAGGTTAGATAACTAATGTCAGGGCAATCTTAGGACCTTTTATAATTATTAAACATAAAAATACTAATTAATCTAAATTTAATAATAATGCAAATAGTGATGTTATTGATATTATATGGACCAAAAACAAAAATCATTCCAAAAGTAATATATTAATGCAATACATCAATTATCCAAATTTTTTTCAGAATTTTCTAGTAATTTTCTGGTATTTTTTGATATATATCCAGATTTAATTGAATTTTTCTGAGTTAAATTTATGTTTAAACCGGAAAGATAATATATCCAAATTATTAAATAAAAGCCCTTAGGCTTGCTGTAGGCTTCGGGCCCAACAGCCAATATGTATTAGTTTTATTGGTAATATAGGGGTTAATGGGCTATTGCTAATAGCCTATATGTGAAATGTTGTATTATATATTCCTAACCATAACCCTAGGGTTTAGGATAAGAGCCCGCCCCAAAAAAAAGAAATAGAAAACAATTTCATCATCTCCCCTTCTCAATTTTGCCGACAAAGACGATTATATAGTCTAAATTCCAATCTGCCGCTCCAATACAAAAAACATTTTCTCAGAGCTGCAGGAGGACCACCCGTAACGGGGGGAATTTCACCGGGCGATGCTACTGGACGACCCCCACCCCCCGAACTGGCGGCATCGAGGAGCTCCCCCCTTGAGCAGGGGGTGGCGCATCGGAGGAGCCCCCCAACAGGGGTCGGCGCATCGGATGGTGAGGATCCCCCCGATAGGGGGCGGCACCTAGAGGATCCCACTGACAGGGCAACGAGCCCCCCCGACAGGGGGGGTGGTGCGGCGGAGGAGCCACCCCCGACTGGGGGGTGGCGTTGCATAGGAGGCCCCGCGACGGGGGGGGTGGGGGGGTGGTTCTGAAGGCCCCTCCCCGGCAGGGGGGTGGCGTGGATGAGGAAACCCCCCCTTCAGAGGGGTAGTTTTCATTTCAATTTTTTTATGTTTTGATAATTAGAGCCGTACAAACTCTAGATCAAGTACACCAAAAATCAAAAGGTTGGCTTAAGATTTTTGTTCTCACCTCAATTAACGAGGTGTATGTTCTTGATTTTTATCAAAATTGGATAATATTTTGTATAATCTATATCTACGGGACAAGGAATATACCTCTAGATCAATGATCTAGGGAAGAACGAATAAAATCCGTAGATAGAAAAATAAAATCCTCTCTCCTGCAACGCCTGGCAGGTAATCAATTGATTGTCGTTGCAACTTTGCTGCAACAAACAAGATTCCTTCGCAAGAGAGAAATATATGTGGGGAAAATGAAAAAATTTTATGGCTTAAAAAATTTTTCTTCTATAGAGTGCAATAAGTGATGATAACGTGTTTGGAGAGAGCAACCATGGCAATAGCCCATGGTCTCATTTTATTGAATTCATAAGAGTAAAGGGGAGACCACAAGTCTCTAGTAGCTCAAAGGTTCACCCCACGACATGTTAGTGGGGTGTTATAGTGGATAACTGAGGGAGGGAAGACCATAAGTCTTCCTCACGCATAACATATACTAGATATAAATATTGTTTTCCATTTTATTAATATTTCTTAATGAATTTTAAATTATATATATATATATATATATAATTTAATATGGCCGGCCCAGGACCGGCTTGATGGCCACCTTGACTTAGAGGAGAGGAATTCAGCCAAGATGAAGAAATTAAATCCTAGGGCCGGCCTTGTGCATGCTTTCTCTTGGGGGAATCCTATGAGGGGTAGGGATATATATATATTTTTTATTTTATTTTTTTGAAAACCCAGAAAAATCCCCAACCCCCTCCCCCTGCCTTTGGCTTTTTTTAGGAGGGTAAGGCGAGAGCCCGGTCGAGACTATGCAAACTGGGGGGAAACCGTCGTGCCCCCAACGGCCCCCGAGTAAGTCCGAGAGGAGAGATGTAGCCCCAGGGTAAATAATTCCACAACAAATTCCACAATAATTACCAAGTCACGGCGGCCATAGGCCTCGAACCCCGCACCCCTTGACTTTGGAGCGGAATGACTTACCACTAGGACACCCTCTCTCGGGATATATATATATATATATATATATATATATATATATATATAGGAAAGTTAGCTTCAGATTTTATTGAGTAATGTACAATGTACAAGTGTCTTCGTTTGTTTGGCAGAGCTCAGTAGAGAGAGGATAGGGCACAGGCGCCGTCACTCTCAACTAAGAGTCCCTCCAAACAAACTAGGACAGTCAAAAAATACATAAGATAGCCGAAAAAATAAGACTTAGCCCGTGTCTATGAAGCCCCAATTCCCAAACACTTTAGATTCCTCAGCCGTAGAAGGATCTTGATTATACAAGGCAACTCTGATGTCTGCAGAAATATCTTCAAAAAGTATAGTCTTGCATCTCTTCTCGTTTTCAAAAATCCTTCTATTTCTTTCCCTCCAGATGTGCCAGACTATCGATGCCAGGCAGGTTCTAGCCATCAAACTCAAGCATCCCTTAACACCAAATTTTGATAAAATCAGTTTCCTGACATCCAGAAGAGAAGCAGGAGATGGGGCCCGCACATCTAACTTCAGAGAGGCTCTACTCAATATATAATCTGTGTATTGGCACTTAAAGAATAAGTGGTCAATACTCTCCAGCTCATTGTTATCGCACAAAACACAGGTGGAGCTAGCGTGCTGATTCCAATTTCTGAATTTATCCCTAGTCATCAGCTTCCCCCTCAATGCTCTTAATAGAGTCAGCGTAAATTTTGGAACATGGTTGGGGTACCAGACTAACCTGTGCAATGGGAAAGCTTGGCCTCTTCTACGCACCTTCTCCCAAGCCTCTTTGAATGTAAAAGCCGCACTAGGGATCCATTTCCACCCATCAACACTGGGTTTGAGTTTGAAATTCTGGAGCAGATGCCGAATAGGATGAATGGCCGGTTCTTGGCTCCACTCGCCATTTTCCCTATATTGCGATACTGTGTAATGCTCGGCACCTTGGGGGACATGAAACCAGTCCTTGAGGGGTCCTCCATCGATCCAATAGTCTTGCCAGAAAAGCGTAGCGCTTCCGTCTCTGACAGTCCGCATTATCAATTGCTGGGAGATTTGCCGGCACTTCAACATCCTCTTCCAGGTCCCCGGATGATATACACTTGATTTAGCCGCAAAGAAACCCAAATTACCCACATATCGATGCTGCATGTATCGCGCCCATAAGCTTTCAGATTCCAGATAGCGCCAGGTTAGCCTCAAGCCCGTAGCAACATTAAGTTCATCCAAATTCCTGAGCCCCACGCCACCCTCCAACTTCGGTTTGCAAATATCCTCCCAAGCCCAAGAATTTGAGCTCCCAAAAATGAAATGCCTACAAGCCGCCGTAATACATCTCAAGACACGCATAAGTATGTGATAAACTTGCATCCAGAAGGCCACCATGCCATAAATGACTGATCTAACAAGCTCAATTCTCCCCGCAGTAGACAGGACAGAAGTAGACCAGCCACTCAATTTCTTTTTACACTTGTCCACCAATTTATTATAATGTTGTGACGTTGGGTACTTTAACGAAAGAGGCAATCCAAGATAAGTAGTAATTGTTGATGCAGTTTTGACTCCCAAATAATTTGCCAGGTCATCTTTATGTTTAGCCCCCTTACTAAATAAACCCACACTCTTATCCCAGTTTACCTGAAGTCCAGTGTAGGTGGCAAACTCCGCTAGTAAGGACTTGATGCCAACAAAGCTAGCTTTATTAGCGCGGTAAAAAACAAGGAGATCATCCGCGAATAGCAGGTGAGAAATAGCTCCCGACCTCCTCATTGGTTGAATCTTGCGGGAGATGATGGCCTTCTCAACAAGAATGGAGAATGTCTCCATAATAATAACAAAAAGATAGGGCGACAGTGGATCACCTTGGCGAAGCCCTCTATTGCTTCCAAAATATCCGCATGGTGTCCCATTGACCATCACCGAAAAGGTGGGAGTTGTAATGCACTCTCTAATCCAGGAGATGAAAATGGGGGGGAACCCAAGTTGTTGCATGAAGTATAAGAGAAAATCCCGGTTCACACTGTCGAAGGCCTTCCTTAAGTCCAGTTTCAAACACGCCCTCCCCACCATGGGGTTACTGAAGTCTTTAATCTGCTCATGGGCAATGAGTGTGCAATCAAATATGAGCCTGTCTTTCAGAAATGCTACCTGATTGGGGGATATCAGATCCTGTACCACCACCTTCAGCCTATTGCAGATAATCTTGCTACTAAACTTATAGAGGACGTTGCAGCAGGAGATAGGTCGATAGTCACCCAAGCTAGTAGCATTTGCATTTTTGGGAATCAGGGTGAGGAAGGTGTGGTTGATTTGCTTAAGAAGGGATCCAGACCTGAAGAAGGAATTAATGGCCGTAGTAACATCTTCCCCAATAAGCCCCCAATTTTGTTGGTAGAAGAAACCATTGTAGCCATCAGGACTCGGAGCCTTATCAGAGCCAATCTGGAAAACTGCCTCCTTTATCTCCTCCTTTGTAACCCGTCGAGATAGCCAACTTGTAGATTCGGCAGTCAAAATTCGCTTGGGGACAAGCTTGGCAAAGCGATCCAAATAGTGGTTTTGGTTATAGAGCTCCTTAAAAAACAAAGGGGCATCCACCTTAAGGTCATCGTAAAGTCTATTTTGTACCCCATCCACATTCACTAAGTGTCTCAAATTGTTGCGATTGGCCCTAGCTTTCATTGCATTAAAGAAGAACCTGGTATTTCTGTCCCCCAAGGTTAGCCACTCCTTCCTGCTTTTCTGTCTGAACATGTCCTCCTCCAGTTTTAGGGCATGTGCTAATTCATTAACGAGTCTAGATTCGCTCTCTTGAAGAGGGATATCGGAATGGATGCGTTGGTTGAGCCTCATCTCCTCAAGTTTGTTCCGACACTGTTCCACCACTTTGTCTGCTCGGTGGTTCCTTGCCCAGCATCTCAGGGAAGATTTAAGGTCTTTAAGCCGTTGCACAAGACGGTACATTAGAGTCCCCTCTTTAGCTCCCATCCAACATGAAGAGATAATATCTTGGTAACATGGGCATGAGGTCCAGTAATTAAAAAACTTGAACGGTTTAGGCTCAGAATGCACCTGGCTGTGAAGGTGGACCGCCATAGGAGAGTGATCGCTAGTTAAGGCATCCAGGTAGTCAACATAGGATTCAGGCAATATATTTGTCCAGGCCACATTCCCAAAAACCCGATCAAGTTGTGCGGAGATACGGCCATCACCCACGCGATGGTTACACCAGCTTAATTTATTACCCATACTTTTCAACTCCCGGAGAGAGCACTCATATACACAATCATAGAAGTCATGCGTAACACTTTCTTCAAGCTTCCTTCCCCCAATTTTATCACTAGTGTACAGTACACTATTGAAGTCCCCCCTACTAACCAGGGGACATTATTCATAGAGTTCACCTCCCTCCCTAGACTTCTCCACAGATCTCTCCTCTCCACCAGGGTGTTATAGGCATAGACTCCTGTAATGATAAACGAGAATCCCCCAACATTATTACATGATACAGTAATATGCTGGGCGGATTTGGACACGAGAGTAACTTTCCAAACTGAAGGATCAAAACCCAGTAGAATACGGCCACCAGCTACCAATATATATATATATATATATATGGCTTGGACCAAAGAGTTTTAGTCCAATACAAACACCTTTGCTCTCATCTAATCAATTTATCTCCATCTTTAAATTGATTTGAAATTGATTTGAAATTGATTCTCCTAGATCAATTAGGACTCTTTTGAATTCAAATTAGATATCCTTATCTCATCATCCCTACATGCAATTTGGTTCTACTTTGATGCAATGAACTTGATCAATTCTAGGATAAGTATGACTCCTCAAAATTGATCTGAATCTTCAATCAAATCTTATCTTATCTTATCTCCTTGATGCAATGAACTGTTGATGATAACAAAAAGGGGAGAAAATGGATAGACTTGATCATTAGTAAGCATATTGATAGGGGAGCAATTTGATAGGGGGCATGTCAATAGGGGGAGCAACACTTGCATTTGATTTATATCTTGTTGACATGCATTATCACACTTCACAAACACTATCACGATGACATCATATTGAGAATATTAATCAAATCTTATTGCAGTTTGTCCCCCTTTTGATGATGACAAACTGCAATAAGATTTGATCATTATGCTCAATATGATGTTATCGTGATATGTGTTTGTGAAGTGTGATAATGCATGTCAACAAGATAGAAATCAAATGCAAGTAACAATATATAAATCAAATGCAAGTGTTGCTCCCTTATTGACATACCCCTATATCAAATTGCTCCTCCTATCAATATGCTTACCAAAGATCAAATCTATCCATTTTCTCCACCTTTTGTTACCATCAAAAGTGCACTAAAGAAATCCATGTCATATGCAATGTAAAAATAGAACATTATTAATCAAGACAAATGATAGCATTAAGACATTTAAAAATAACCACTTGATCTTCAATTAATTTATAACAATGATTAAAACATCTTCGTGCTCGTGTGATGATCAAAAAATTAAAACACATGGAGAGAAATTTCATGAAATTCAACCAAACAACCCAACTTTTCAAATAACATAAACTCTTTTAGGATTAAGTTTTTCCGCCTCATGAAGCATAAGTTCAAGTTACCGACACCCATACATAGCCTACAAAGACTCTTAGACGAGGGGTGGCAATGATTTAACTTAAAGCATAAGTTGGATATCTGTGTGTTGATCATTGCCATGGATGATCGGCCCCCGGATACACACCTAGGAGAGCACGAATGTAGTCTTACCATAAGCGCACGGTGTAGTGGCGAGCGGGTATCGAACACGAGGAGGGCTTATGATGGTACTCCGTTTTAATTACCTAGCTATTGGTGGAAGGATGGTTTCAGGAATATTGTCATAATCGTTTAACTAACAATTGGAATTCAATATAATAAAGGCGTCTAGGGCTTGAGAATCCCCACTACAGATCAGCATTCATCTCTGTGAATCGTGAATCTCAATGTTGCAAGGCTTGAATTGAGGTGAACTAGTCGTAACTGAATAAAGAACCAAGCTAACGCTCTCTCGCTATTGCTGGTATATAGCGACCTAGATTAGGGCCCACTCTCGTGCAAACCCTAACCTAAAACACTAGCATGAGGATCGACATCATCATTCAATATCTCCTAGAGCCCACCCTCGTGCAAACCCGAGTCACGATCTAGGTTGTGATAGTTTGTATTCGTCCAATCTCTTGCAAACGAATATGGGCATAGATTTATAATAAAAATCCTAGCTTTGGTTCAATCTCTTGCTAACCAAGTCTAGAGAATCTCGATTATAAACCTAAATCGAATATCTAGGCCTTCCCATCGATAAGAATCCAATCTCTTGCAAACCCAAATCGATGGAAATCCCTAGCTATTCGTATCAAATCAATCATAACCCAACCTTCTATCAATTCTAGCAACATATGAATTCGTTCATCACAATTCTAAAATCGGATCCAAAGGGCTCATCCCCATGCCCTAGAACAGTGGAATTACTCGCAATTAATCATGGCAACAACAGAGTAAACAAATAAAAACATATAGCCATTCATGGTTGAGAGAACAATTCACAAAAACAAGAAATTTTAATAATAAGAACAAACCAGATCTCCAATCTTCAATCTCCAGCTGGGAATTACAATTAGAATAATGCTAAAACCTAATTTCTGGTCCCTCTTTAAACTAAGATGAAAAGTAGCCTTAAATACAAGACAAAGTCGGCCAAAAAATCCTGACAGATTTGCCCCTGGTGCAGCCCAGAACACTAGTTTGCGATACCGGCAGACTGCGCCACTCGGCAGAGTAGAGTATGTCACTCGGCCGAGTGACAGACCCAAAAGAAAATAGAGAATTGGGGGTTTTGGGGGTCTATCTCTTTGCGTCACTCAGTCGAGTAGAGAATGTCACTCGGTCGAGTAGACTTTCTCACTCGGGCGAGTAAGTCTTCTACTGATCCTCTCCAAATTCCGGAGAGTCGGCTAAATTTTCCTGTGGGAAGCTCTTATGCACTCGGGCGGGTGAAGTTCTTCACACGGCCGATTGAGTTCATTCACTCACCTGAGTGGATTTTGACTCCAGGCGCTCATGTATCCTCTGTACTCGGCCGAGTACGTTCCTTCACTCGGTCGAGTGAACTGCGTACTCGGCTGAGTGGCCAGTTCCTGGAGTCTTATCTTATCCTCATTACCTCATCGTCGATTCTATCGAGCTTCTCCTTCTTCCGCTCATCATCTAGCTTTGTTAGCTCCTCGATAGGGTCATAGGCGATGCTCCAGCACACGTGCAAGTCCCTTGATTTCATTTATGCTCCCGATTGCTCAATATTTTCTGAAATCCGACAAAAACAAGAAATAGTGAAAAGCAACGCGATATCGTCGAATAATTGTGAAAAATGCGATATGAGTGATCAAAATGACATGTAAACATAGCAGAAAAAAGGTGTAAAATAAGGAGCGATCCAAATCCCCCCAAGCTTACGTCTTACTCATCCTTGAGGAAGAGAGTAAAGAGGCGAACCCGGTGGATAAAAAATAAGGAAAAAGGAAAAGGAAGATCGAATAGAAAACAAAGAGGGAGGTGCCAGATCATTTTCTCAGGACATAGAGTTGCTTACTCAAATAGCACACGGTGAACAAAAACATGCCAAAGATTTTTACCTCGATATCGTATCATATATAAGTGCATTCGATATAGAAATCAAGAATGTTAAAACGATATAAACTATGAAATCATTCTAGAATTAGCATTGTCTGAGGTATTCAAAGTAGTATACATAATCACAGAGTGCACACTTTTTAATTGATCGTTTTTTACTTGGAGTATAAGAGGTATCACACATTATAAAGCAATAAGAATGGAAAAAGATGGTATTCATGAAATGCATGCCAAATTTCAATTTATAGACTTCGTAATACTCTAAGTGATCTCCCTAAGTATCAAAAATTACCTAGCTTAGGTCGTCATGCACATATAGGTGATCACTCTCTCACACATCATTGGATCCCCTCCCCCAAGCTTGTCTATAAGCACGGTGGCATCAAATAGAACAATATGGCTTTCTCACATTTTTGAAGCTCCAAGGAAAAATAAAGAAAGAAAGAAAGAAATGGGATCATATAAGTACCATTGAACTTCTTTATGTTTTTCTTCTTTTTTTTCTTTTTTTTCACAAAAACTATATACTGAATAACGAGCCCAAATCAAAGATGGAAAGATAAGCATGTTTATATTTATTTTTTTTTTGCCTTTTGATTTTTGGGCAATGGATCTTGGATTTTATAGCACGGGGAGGATGCCAATGTAAGTTTTGCCAAGGGGAGATTCATCAATGGTTCTAAGTATAGAAATGATGTTCAAGATATGTGGAGAAAGAAAAGTATGCAACGCTCAGTTCACTCTTTTGTATGTTCACGAAAACTTTCAGCAGGGTAATGCCATCTACTAAGTTTGATTTCATAAAATAAACTAATCCAGTCATATCAAAAAGGCATACATTCAATCAACCGGGAAGTCAAGCGTACAGTTTCATGCAAATAAAAGTGATAGCAGACAACAAAGCAGTACTTCAAGTTTGGGCAATCAATGCGTGAAGCTTGGTGTGTTTTCTATGAAAAGTATACAATAAAAATCTTCAGACTCAGCTAATGCTGGAATTACATTCACAATTATATAATAAAGATGCATGTAACTATTCTCAAATGCATGGCAATGTATAGCTTATGATATCTGAAATAAAAAACGATGGCATGGCAAGAGAATATGCATATAAGAGCAGGCTAACTCCAAGTCGTCGTCGTCACAGATAATTTATTTCTAGGAAAAAGGATAAAAGAAATAAGGATACATGAAAAATAAGCACTACTATACAAATGCAGCACACAAAAAATAAGAAAACGTGATGCATAAGGAAAAATATGAAAAAGTGGGTGAAAATTAGTTGAAAATAAAGGAAGGTATGAAAAATGAGGATAAGAATGAAGAAAATGAAAAGTGTGTGAGACACACACCCCCTCAAGCTAAACTGCACAGTGTCCTCAATGTGCTAAGTGTGGCACAAGGAGAAATATGACAGGGGTGGGGGTGAGGATGCATGCATGATAAAGGATGAAAAAGAAAGAAAATGGGATGGATATATGAGTCATGAGTGCACGAATCAGGGGGGTGCAATATAATGGTCCCAGAGATACCTCCTCTCTCCCAGAAAGCTATAAACAAATCTCAGTAAAAAGTGACCAAAATGTGTGGGGAGGGGGTACAAAAGAAGTAGCTAATACAGTATCAATCACATCAGCGGCAAAAAAAGATGAGGGGCAACAAGTTTTTGCCTAAGCTGGTGGTGGGTCGCCAGTACCTCCCTGTGTTGGTGGAGGGGGTGGTGGTGGTGGCTGCTATGAAATGGAACGGGCAGCGGCAGATGGAGGCTGTGGCAGGTGCATAAGAATCTAGTTCAGGGTGACCTGAATACCAGGCAGAAGAGCAACGCGCTGTTGCACAGAGCTAACGGTGGCGGCGAGAGCTCGAAAATCCGCTCTGAGGCCACTCACGGCCCCCTCGACAGCAGGAGGTGCTGGACGAGAGCACCAGGAGCGGGTACAGAGGGTCGCACTGGTGGGGGTCAGGGCTGATGCACATGCCCACCGTAGACAAGTGTGGCCACTACTGGGTGAGGGTGTGGTGCTGTGTTCGCTAAAAGACGCTCAGCCTTTGTGGGAAGCTGAGACGCAGGAATGCTCTCAGAAGTGTGAGCAGTGGCAGAATATGAAGCGGTGACAGAGGGCGAGAAGGGTGGAGAGGTCGCTGACACATAAATGGGGACAGACGTCATGACACTCTCAGTAAAAATAGCGGCAAAGGAGACCAAGGGGTCGACAACTGGGAAGGTCATGAGATCAATGGAAAATGACTCCCCGAGGGTCGAAAAATCAGGCGAGGATAGGGTCTTGGCTGTCAGAACTAGGGAGGGCTCGCCTCTCTCAAATGTAGCAGGGGAGGTGCTCTTAGAGCTCATGTAAGAAATAGGAGCAAAAGTCGATGGCACAGAAGTGGTGGTGGTGGTGGTGGACTCAGCAATGGTACTCCCTACACTGGCAAAAGTGTGGATAAAAGTGACGGAGCAGTGGTCAAATCAGGTGCAGGCTGAGGGATCTGGATCTCCGGGGCAGAGGGTCGAGGAGGGGCTCGAGCTGAGCGCCCTCGGGCTCGAGCACGTATGCAGCTGGGATGAGGAGGTCCATCTCTGGCCTCCACACCCCTCCTGCGGGTCCAATGTGGATCCAAGCATGGCTTGAAAGCACCATATAATCAGCAACAAAAGGACCATACAGCCAAACCCTGTGGTGCTGACCATGAGTATGCAACATCCTCATGCGGGCCACAACGTCTATGGAAAGGGTAGTGGGGCCCGTGGGTCGAAGAAAACCAGCTGGGATCTCAACCCCGCATAAATGAGCTAGCAAGGTAATCAGACCGCCGCAACAGATCGTTGTCCTGGTGGTGGGAGAAGAGACTATGCGGTCTAGATACCAGCTAGCTATATCGATCTGAACGGTAGGGCTAAGACGTTTGTGGCGCCCTTAAAGGCTCTCGATCTAGTTATCACATAGAGCATGTAAAGCTTAGGCGTAGACATCATCCCAGGCTCATACCTTACGAGAAAAGTGGTCGCCATAAGGCACTGAGCAATGTGGAGGCATAGGTAGACGATATAAGAGGCCTTGGCCCGGCTAGGGTCAAAAGCGAGTGGTGATTACGTGATCAATGTCCAAAATGCATGTGTATCAAACGAGGGAGGGGTGATGTGCGTGGGAGCTAAAGCATCGTCGGGGGTCTGAGACAGGGGGCCACTAGAAAAAGGCTCGGAGCATATTGAGAGTGATCTCGCACTCACGATCCATCAAACGAAACATGCAACCGCTGGGAGTCCTATGGATAGAAATCATTACCTCGAGGGTCAGTCGGACATAGGTGTCCATCGACACTGACAGAAAGTCATGCCACCCCACGTTGTCATACAACTGGAGTAGGCTCTCAAATACCCTTAGGCGCTCAAAATCTGCTATGTGTGCAAACCTTGAGGGGACAATCGATTGATTGGAGATTCTTTCAAATCTGACGCGGTGTGCTTCATCTTGAAAAGTGATCCCTATCGTATCGAAAGCCGGGGCTGGCTGCACCGATGGTGGTGGAATGGGTGCGGTAGGAGGCGGAAGTGTAGGTGGTGGTGGGCTAGGCGGTAGGGAGTCTGCTCTAGCGGAGGAAGAGCTAGGCTCGCTAGGCCTCCTCCGCTTGGGAACGGGCGCCTACGCACGGGACCTAGTACATGGGGGCATGGTAATGCCATGCGACGTGCCAACCAATGAGAAGTGCTAATAAAAAGGAAAGAATGTATCGAGCATGACGAGACTCCAAGCAAGCAATGCGAGCAAAGAAACGCCTCCCCTGAGAAGCGCCGAATCTGCCCTTGATCTCCCCTAAGCTATCCTGAAAAAAAATTTGATTGATTAGCAATGAATATCGAAAAATTTAAGGGAAAATCAAGAGAAGTAGATGTGAACATGGTTTAATTTCAATTCGGGGCGAAATAGGGCTTACGAAATGGAGATTAAGAGAAAAGGGGATTTTTGGGGCTAAGGATGGCCGACTGGCGGTGAGGGAGGCGGCGGTGGATGGTGGTCGGACGGCAGGGGTTGCACCACTCGGGTTCGGCCAGTGGCGACTCGGTCGAAGGGAGAGGGTGCTCGGGTGATTAATGGGATGCTCGAGCGATCGGAACTCGATTTGGGGGATTTTGGGTTTTAGTGCCGAATCGCTGGGTAATATAGTATTGGTCACTCGGCCGAGTGGCTGAGAGCAGTCGGCCGAGTAGCCATTGTTTCGATAATTTTAATTTTTTCAAAAAATGTTCCGACTCGACCGAGTAGAACTATCACTCGGTCGAGTAGAAAAAAGTCACTAGGCCGAGTGGCTAGGCTACTCAGAGCTTTTCAAGTGCTGAAAGTGTCTGGTTCACTCGGTCGAGTGACAAAGTCACTCGGCCAAGTGGCATGTAATTAACAAAGAGGGGGTTTTCGAATCTTCCCTGAGCAGTACCCTACTCGGCTGAGTAGGGTCTTCACTCGACCGAGTAACAATGTCACTCGACCGACTGTGCTGCTGTTTTCAGCTCCAACTCTCTATTTTTACTCCACTTTCTAATTTTCTTTCCTCGGTCAGTTTCTTCCTTCTCTTGACATTTGAGCGCATCCTTGGAGTGCTCCCCATCGCCATGGTCATCCTCTATTCATGTGGTCTCCTATTCTCCTTCTCCTGAAATGAAAAATGTTGCATGTTGTCAGGTTTTTCTTCGACACTTGACTCTAAGCACTAATAAAGATCTAAAACAAAACAAAAATGAAAAGATAATTCAACTAAAAAGTGAGATAGAACCGTCAGGTTGCCTCCCGACAAGCACTCGTTTAAGGTCTTGAGCTCGACCCCGCAAGATTCGCGATTAAAGCTCGATGTTTGGCGCATGGAAGAAGCACGCGTCAAACTTGTTGGGAAGGCCGCTTGGGTTCAGTTGTTGATTCTCTTCGGCGTTCCTCGGCTCCACTTCATCATGGCTAGTAGTGGGGGGTGAGTCCTCCAAGCTTGAGCTTTCAACGACCTTTTTCTTGGCCGACGGCGAAGATTTGTTGGCCGGTAGAGCTTTCTTCACGTGCTTTGCCGTAGAGAGCTTGCATATCTCTCTAATCTTAACGACATCAGCATCGTCCTTTTCTTCATCTGTAAGAGGATCCGATGGGTCTCCCATCATATCGTCATTTTTGGTAAGTTGGCCCTCTTCGAGGCTGTCATCGTGCTTGGCCCCAATGGAAAATGGCATGGCGTCGTCAATCACCTCGTCGAGGAGGTCCACGTAGTCTACGTCCTCTTGCCAACGCATATGCTGCATCGCCTTCGGAATATGGAGCTTAACTTCGATATCACCGACGTTCAAGAACAAGGTTCCTTCCCTCACATCTACAATCACTCCGGTAGTGGCTAAGAAAGGGCGTCCAAGTATCAGCGACGTATCACATTCCTCTTTAATATCCATCATCATGAAGTCTCATTTCAAGCAGAGTCCTCCCAGTACTTGAAGTTGTATGTTTTCAGCTATCCCCACCGGCATAGTGATCCGTCCATCGACGAGTTGTATCTTCATGTCCGTGGCTTTGAGGTCAGTTTTCGTATTCAATCTCTTGAACATCGTGAGGGGCATGAGACTCACACTTGCTCCCAAATCTACTAGAGCTTTCTGAAGTGGGACTCCTCCAAGCGTGCAAGGGATTCAGAAACTACCGAGATCTTTGAAATTGGTCGGTGCCTTCTACTTTCTAGTAAACCACGTGCTTTGCTCGGTGAGCATGATCCTTTCGTTTCGCTTCTTTCCTACGATCAAATCCTTGAGAAACTTTGCATAGGACGGGATTTCGATGATTGCATCCAAGAATGGGATGTTCAAGCTTACACCTCGTAAATACTCCAAAAATTTGACGAGCTTTTTCTCATTCCTTGCCTTTGCCAACCGTTGTGGGAATGGTACCTGTGGCGTATAAGTTTGCTCCTTTCATGGCTTTTCCACTTCAGATTTTTCACGGTCTGGCGCTTTTGGGTCTTCCTCTTCATTGACCGGTTCCTTCTCGCCCGAAATTTCTTCCCTCGGCTCCTTAGCTTGAATCATGATATGAATAGTGTCTTTCCTGCCTCTTATAGTCACCGCCAAAACCGCATTGATGTGGCCGGTGTTGCACCGTGGGTTTTGTTCTGGTTGAACCGGCAATTGTTGATTGGCCTTGTTGAGCAACGTAAGTTGCTCCGCTAATTGTGCCACGACGGTGTTGAGGGAGTCTTGTTGGGTCATCAATTTTGCATTAAACTTATTTTGTTCGGCCATGAATTCTTCAACCCATACATCGTGGTCCGACCTCGGTGGCGCTTGCGGTGGATTGGGTGCCCTCCATCCTTGATTATATCCCAGGGGTCTATAGGGCCCCGCTTGTTGCCTCGGTGGGTAGTTTTGTTGTTGAGGTAGCCTCTGCTGATACTGTGGTTATTGTGGAGGTCGGGCTTGTGATGGTTGTGGCAGTAGATTCAAGGCTCCATCATTGTTGGCGTATGAAAATCTGGGGTGATCCCTTGTAGCCGGGTTCACCCAATAACCGGTACTACCTGCAACATATTGAGCTTGCTCCATGGCTTTGTATCTTTGCTCCCCTCCAACAAACATAACTTGGCATTGATCCTGTCAGTCACTCATGCTTCCTCCCGATGTAGGCACGCTGGAAGATCCATGTGGTTCGCTCACCAACTTTTCCAATCTCTATATGACTTTGTGAAGGGAATCAAATTTTGTAGAAAGCTCCGCCACTGCCTTTGCTTAATAAATGCTAGCCAGCTTCAAAGATGACGAAGAATTTCCCCTTTCATCTCCCACTGCTGATTATTCGAGGTCATCTCCTCAAGTTGGGCCGTAGCGTCATCCGATGTTTTTGACCGGTAGCTCCATTGGCAGTTGCATCAATTTTTTGCTTTGTGCTCGGTTGCAATCCATTATAGAAGCTATGCACAAGCTCCCACGGCTCAATGCTATTGTGGGGGCATTGGTGTTGGAGGTCCTTAAAATTCTCCCACGCCTCATATACGGTTTCCTGACGGCCTTGCTTGAACGACATCAAGGCGCTTCGTATCTTAATAGTCTTGGATGGTGGATAGAACTTGTTGACAAATGTGCTTGCCAGCTCATCGCAAGTAGTGAAGATCCCATCGGCTTGCGTCCTTAACCAATACAATGCCTTATCTTGAAGAGTAAACGAGAAGAGGCGCAGTCGAACAGCATCTACCGGCACGCCAGGCATCTGGAAAGTAGTGAATTTAGCCAAGAACAATTGCAGATGGTAGTGTGGGTTTTCTTGTGCATTTCCATAGAATGGGTCTTGTTGCATCAATACTACTAGTCCTGTCTTCAGGTCAAAGTTCTTGTCGGCCGCCAACTCCGGCATGATTATAGAAGAGGTAGTATAAGTGGTCTTGGGCCGTAGCCTATCTCGGATGGAGACAAGCATAGCCGTACGCTGCACTAGCTCCTCTGGTGTGTCCGACACGGCCATTTGATTTTCCTCTATAGCAAATCTCCTCTCAGCTCTAAGCCTCCTTGTTGTACACTCGATCTCAGGGTCGAATAATATGTCTCCTTGGGGCACCTGCGATCTTGTGTACATGCACAGAAAAAGAGAGTCTAGATAGAATTTTTAGCACAATAGAGGAATAAAAGGGTGAAAATAATAAAATAAAAAGGAAATATCTAAGTAAAGAAAATAAAATACAGTCGCCTCTCCGACAACGGTGCCAAGAACTTGATCGGCCCCAGATACACACCCAGGAGAGCACGATTATAGTCTTACCGCAAGCACACGGTGTAGTGGCGAGCGGGTATCGAACACGAGGAGGATTAATGACGGTACTCCGTTTTAATCACCTAGCTATTGGTGGAAGGATGGTTCAGGAATATTGTCACAATCGTTTAACTAACAACTGGAATTCAATATAATAAAGGCATCTAGGGCTTGGGAATCCCCACTACAGATTGTCATTCATATCTGTGAATCGTGAATCTCAATGTTGCATGGCACAAATTGAGGTGAACAAGTCGTAACTGGATAGAGAACCAAGCTTATGCTCTCACGCTATTACCGGTCTATAGCAACCTAGATTAGGGCCCACTCTCGTGCAAACCCTAACCTAAGCCACTAGCATTAGGATCGACATCATCGTCCAATCGCTCCTCGAGCCCACTTTGTGCAAACTCGAGTAACGATCTAGGTTGTGATAGTTCGTATTCGTCCAATCTCTTGCAAACGAATATGGGTATAGGTTTATAATAAAAAAATCCTAGCTTTGGTCCAATCTCTTGCAAACCAAGTCTAAAGAATCTCAATTATAAACCTAAATCGAATATCTAGGCCTTCACATCGATTAGAATCCAATCTCTTGCAAACCCCAATCGATGAAAATGCCTAGATATTCGTATTAAATCACAACCCAAACTCCTATCAATTCTAGCAACATTTGAATTTGTTCATCACAATTCTAAAATCGGATCCATAGGGTTCATCTCCATGCCCTAGAACAGCAGAATTACTCGTGATTAATCATGGCAACAATAGAATAAACAAATAAAAACATATAGCCATTCATGGTTGAGAGAAAACAATTCACAAAAATAAGAAAATTTAATAATAAGCACAAACCAGATTTCCAATCTTCAATCTCCAGCTAGGAATTACAATTAGAATAATGCTAAAACCTAATTTCTGGTCTCTCCCCAAACTAGGATGAAAACTAGCCTTAAATACAAGCCAAAGTTGGCCAAAAAATATTGACAGATTTGCCCCTGGTGCAGCCCAGAACCCTAGTTCGTGATACAGGCAGACTGCGCCACTCGGCCGAGTAGAGTATGTCACTCGGCCGAGTGACGGACCCAAAAGATAACAGAGAATTGGGGGTTTTGGGGGTCTATCGCTCTGTGTCACTCGGCCGAGTAGAGTATGCCACTCGGTCGAGTAGACTTTCTTACTCGGCCGAGTGAGTCTTCTGCTGATCCTCTCCAAATTCTAGAGAGTCGGCTAAATTTTCCTGTGGGAAGCTCTGACGCACTCGGGCGAGTGAAGGTCTTCACTCGCCCGAGTGAGTTCATTCACTCGCCCGAGTGAGTTCATTCACTCACCCGAGTGGACTTTGACTCCAGGCGCTCATGTATCTGCTGTATTCGGTCGAGTACGTTCCTTCACTCGGCTGAGTGAACTGCGTACTCGGCCGAGTGGCCAGTTTCTGGAGTCCTATCTTATCCTCATCACCTCCTCGTCGATTCTATCGAACTTCTTTTTCTTCCGCTCATCATCTAGCGCTGCTAGCTCCTCGATAGAGTCATAGGTGATGCTCCAGCACGTGTGCAAGTCCATTGATCTCATTTATGCTCTCGATTGCTACATATTTCCTGAAATCTGACAAAAATAAGAAATAGTGAAAAGCAACACGATATCGTCGAATAATCGTGAAAAACACGATATGGGCGATCAAAATGATATGTAAACATGCAGAAAAAGGTGCAAAATAAGGAGCGATCAATGGACCATATCCATTTTGTTGGATCTGGATCGTAGCCTAGAGGGGGGTGAATAGGCTAATAAAAAATTCTCGTGAAACCCACGAGAAATCACACGCAGTTATAATCATATGCATAATAAATAATAATCAGACACAGATGCACATCAGATTTACCCTGGTTTGATCGATCACCACGACCTACGTCCAACCCCAGAAAGCAAATATTATATTAATAATGTACATGCACAACCGTAATAGCTAGAGAACCAACGTCTCTACACTCACCAGGCTCAGTATCCCACTCACCATGTTCAACACTATTAATCCTAATATATGATCTCACTTGACGACACCCGTCAAGTTCCTCTTGCCTAGACCACTACTAGACAAAACCCCAAAATGTCACACAAAAGCGGTAAAGTTTTCCGTACGGAGATCAAACAATACTACACAATAATAATAATAATAATAATAATAATAGTTTAGAATTCTCAGTTTTGTGTAGTTGTCGTCGTCTCCGTCAATCAGCAGGGGCCAGCTCTCATCTGGCAAGATGTACATGTCACGTCTCTTGTCTCCTCAGCAACTCAAGTTGAAGCTATGACCCTCTCCTTGGATGTTGCGGCTAATGCACTCCCATTGGCTTTGTTTGGCTTGGATGATGGCACTTGAAGCTCTTGGCTAAGGGGGACACTTGCGGCACTTGGTGATTTGAGATGCAAGCTTGCGCAAGGCCCTTTTGAATTGATGATGGCTTGTGATCCTTATGGCCTGCAGCAGTGCGCGCGCAGCAGTGCGTGGTGCTACAGCTGTGTGCACGCGGGAGTGTTTGGTGCTATAGCAATGCACACGCAGAGCTTGGCTCTCTCCTCTTTGTTGTGGCACTTGAGAATCCCCCATTGATGAAGCTTTAGGAAGATGATGCTAAGGCTTTGGATGATGGAGCTTGCTTTGTGCTTGTGCCAATGGAGATGAGGGTTGCAAAGCTTGTGGTAATGAGGGCTTAAGGATTGCCTAAGGAGCTTGGATGGTTTCCTATTGCTTGAGGCTATGGCAGAGGGAATTGCTTGCTTGGTTTGCAACTTGCGCAAGGATATCTAGGTTGTGGCTATAGGCTTTTGTCTTAGGGAGAGGGATGGTTGCCGCAACCTTTTGGCTTTGGAGATTCAATATGGCCGAACCTCCTTTTTCTTCTTGTTGTATGCAGCATGCTTCTCTCCTTTGGAATAGAGGTTTATATAGGAGAGGGGATGGTGAAGTTGCGGCTAAGGAGGAATCTTAATGGTAGGGGGATTAGAGATATGAATGGAGATCTCATCGGGATCCTATTGATCTTATTACAATGCTAATGGAATTTGAATTTGGATTCAAATAGGATAGGAGATTTGATATGATCTTGTTGCAATGCTAATAATATTAGGATTTGAATTGAATCTATAATTGATTTGAATCAATTAAAAAGGAGATTTGAATGAGATACTCCATATCCCTCCATATTGGAATAAGATTAGAATGACAATGAGGATATGAATCAATCTTAAATTTATTTGAATAAGATCCTCTCCAATTTGACTTGGTCCAATACTTGTAGCTATAATCTCCATCTCTTTGACCAAGTCCTATTTGCTAAGTGTATAGCAAATTCTCCATCTTTCACTTTTCTATATGTATATCAATTCCTCCATCAAATTGACCAAGTCATCTATTTAAAGATTTACAAGCATGCCACTCCCGAAAACACTTAGCAAACACATTAGAACGTTCACACATGTTTGTTATCATCAAACACGAAGTTATCGATCGTTGTATCCAACATACGTTATATCCAACAATCTCCCCCTTTTGATGATGACAAACTATTATAAGATTTGCACTAACGTTCCAAATAATATATCGTGACATGTGTGTGAAGTGTGATAATGGGAGGATGTATGCAACAATATAACATTTGATGTACAAGCGTACAAGCATGCAATGATGTAACAATAATGTGATACAAATAAGCATGGCATGCTCCCCCTTGAACATATATTCCCATATTCAATTATTCATTTATGCTCCCCCTTAAACAATTACTCATATATGCACATATAAGCATTAATGCACCAGATCTTCAATATTTACTCCCCTTTTTGTTATCAGCAAAAGTTTATAAAAGAAGTCTAGTTCATGTCACATGCAAAAATAAAGTATAGATTACAACTAGCACTTGCATGACATTTTCCTTAAGATAAGCACTTCAAATTTAGTTTAAGCGTAACAGAGACTTCTACACCATCGTGTAAGTGTGATGATTTAAAAATTGAACCATAAAGGGATAAACTCTCATAGAAATCAACCTAAACCAATCCACATTTTCCAATAAACATGATATCACTAGGATTAATTTTCTCCGTCTAATTAAAAATGAGTTCAAGATACCACACCCCAACATCATAGCCTATAAGGTCTCTTAGATGTGAGGGTGGCATTGCTTGACGAGTAACATACACTAACGCTAAAGATTACCCATAAAGCATACGTTGGATACTCGTGGGTAGTATACTTGCCTTGAATTGTATCCATTTTACATACGGAGCAATATTCATTCTTTTTCATTTTTCTTGTTTCATATTCAATTCTTTTATGCTCAATTTTTATCCATGGCAATCCCTTAGATTTATCAGTTATTTTCAACCTACATTCACTTTACAACATTTCATAAAAGAATCTCCAATTGTGAAACAATATTCAATACTAGTGGAAGTGAAATTGTTGGTGTAGAAATCATGTTATTCAATTCATTACACATGTAATGGCTATTTAAAGATACTAACATGCACATGTAGCTATAACAATAATACAATGATTTCTACAAGGATATTAATGACATTCAATACTACTACTTGATTGATACAAATAGAAAAGATATACATTAAGCACCCATTTTTTTTGCCTTTTGTCCTTTTGTCTTTTTTTTAATTTTTATATATAATGAACTAAGCAAACTAAAATCAAGCAAACTATCACACAAATAAAAATGAGTGAAGCATGCAAAAGAAACAAAAAAATGCTATGAATGTATGCATTAAGTTCAATGAATAAAAAAACATACCTTCGCGTCGTCGTTTGGCTAAGAAGCTATATAATGAAAAAGTTCAATCCAAAACTCCTTGCCAAATTTCCATCTTACTTACACGGTAGATGCTATGTGTAACCTTGGAATCCAATAAGGTCCACTCTTGTTAATCATCAACAATTTAGGAACCCATATTTATTTAAATTTCATATTCGTGTTCCTAAACTTGCAATAATAAGATGTATGACCAACACTATCACAAGTAAAGAACTATGCATACATAGTTTTGACTATCATAGGCACGTTGTGAATTTTCTTAAAATTAGACTTTTTAGCATGTTTCACATCATATCCTAGACAACGTCTATTATTGCCATAAAGTTGATTCTCTAGAATAGTATCCAACGATTGTTTTCCTATAGAGAATTTATTTAATGACAATTCTAAATGTGTGATTTTGGATTTTAATAAAACATTTTAATTCACAATCAAAGTGCATTTACTTATAAAAGCTTTCTCGTTTTCCTCTTCCCTTTTTGCAAAAGCAATCAGTTTTTCTTTAAGCTCGGTATTTAGCATGCACAATTTGACATTAAGTTCTCTAATCACATAATCTTTTTCAGTTTCAAGCTTAATTAAATCTTGCTTAAACATGCTAATATCATTCAATAAAGAAGGGCAAGAGAGACAATTAGCTTTTTCATGCAACCTAGAATTCTCTTTTTCCAGTAAAGCAATGGTAGAATCGCATGCAACAAATTTTCCTTTTAGCTCATTAATTTCTAATGACATGTGGTAGTCGTCTTGTTGCATTTTTTCATTGGAATTTCTATAATCTTCTAGGGTGGATTCTAGCTCTACAATTTCCTCTTCCATGGCATTATAAATAGTTAGAAGTTTAGAATAACTACCAGATTTTACCTTATCATCTTTTGCCATGAAGCAAAGGGAGGAGTGGGCTAAAATCTCCTCAGTCTCATCCTCGCTATCCATGTCACACGTTCGCACCATAGCTTTTCCTTTTTTGTCCGCAACATTAGATGTGTCTTGTAGGCAATCCTTTATAACGTGACCCTGCTTTTACATTTAAAACATTTAACTTTATTAATAGCCGTCTATTCAGATAAATTTCTAGAAGGATTATAATGGTTAGAACGATTAAACCTTTGTTGCATGTCAGCTATTCCTTGAGGAGTCTTGATGTATTTTCTGAAGCCTCTGACCATCAACGTTATCTCCTCGTCATCATCGTCATCTTCACTAGCTTGAAGAGCTAGTGGTTTTGGAGCTTTTTCCTTCTCCTCTGGTTTCTCTCTAGCCTCTATATTCTGCAGCTCAAGCTCGTAAGACATTAAGTTACCTATCAAGTCCTCCACTCTCATCTGTGATAGGTCTTTTGCTTCTTGGATGGCACTGACTTTAGGCCTGAAAGAGCTTGGCAGTGCTCTTAAGATTTTCCTTACCTGTTCAAGGCTAGAATATGGCTCACCGAGGGAGCTAGACTTGTAGATGATGTTGGTGAACCTTGCAAACATTTCTGATATGGACTATGATTGTAGCATGCGAAAGCTCTCTTACTCTGTGCTCGGAAGTGCAAGTCTAGACTCCTTTACATGTGACGTTCCCTCGTGCATCACCTCCAGTGTGTGCCATATTTCCTGTGCAGTTTGATAATGTGAGATACAATTAATTCAGATTTATCAAGAGAGTATATAGAGCATTCATAGCTTTTCCATTTAAAGAATATAATCTCAAATCATTGGCATCCCACTTGTCTTCAGGTTTAAGCATATCAATATTTTCAACTTTAGTAACGGTGGCTTATAACCTTTTTCGACAATGTGTCAAATTTTATAATCAACAGATATCAAGTCGATTGTCATTCTATATTTCTAATAAGCATAATCTACTCAATTAAATTTAGGGGGTCGTGATATGGACTGACCTTCAGAAAAAGCACAATCAATAGAGTTATTCATGGTCAATCTTGGCTAGACCTATTACCTGCTTTGATACCACTTGTTGGATCTGGATCGTAGCCTAGAGGGGGGGTGAATATGTGATTTGGGGTGAATATTGCATAATGAACCCCTTATCTAGCACCTTTTTGTGTGTATATGATGCTTAATTGGTCTCTAATACGATCGAATTTTGAATACCCTTATTTATTAGAGCAAACTCCTATTTTATGCACAAAGCAGTAATATACTGAACATTTCTGCACTTTTTGTATTTTTCGTGCGAATATATCGATCTCACGATTCCAACGACTATTTATTTTTATTTTTCTGAGATCTGTGCTAATTTTTATGAATTTTCGAATACATAATACCAAATAAATGAAGAAATACTAGGAAAATAGGCCGTATATATGGTGTAAATACGAAGAGGACCGACGTGGTCAAATCCTGACCATTGGATTACGATCCAACGGTCCAAACAGGAGGACACAAGGTAGGAATATGCTCGATCCCGCTTTCATCTGATGGCATCCGAGGGCGGGGACGCGGCTCATTGTGGAACGTTCAATTTCGATCGAACGGTTATTGGCAGCCCCATCCAGCGAAAGAGAATCACGTATCCTTGAAGACACGTGGCGTGATCTAGCGAACTCCTGCCTAAATCAATTGGCGCACGAAAGCGGCGACACGGCTGCTTTTTAACCGTCGAGATCAGATCGAACGGCCCCCATGCAACCCGAAAAAAACTCGAAGAGGCAGAAATTAACGAGTGACATGGCCTCATCAATGTCTTTTCTTCAATATCGAACTGTCCTCATTCAACCCGAGCTGGATTCGAAGAGGGACGTGGATGCGGGCACAGATCCGATCCGCTGGCCACGTGTCAAGCGCTGGTGCGATCCTGCATTGATCTGACGGCTCACATTTGCATCGATCGTGGGTTGCAGGTTTGAAAAGATCTTAGAGCGGGATTGATCAGAAAATTTGCATTTGCATCGACTTAATACTCCTATAAATACCCTAGTATTCTAGAGAGTATTGACACCAGTTTTGAGCGTATTTTGAGCGTATTGGAGGGGCTACAGAGCGTATTTTTGCGAGATTTTCTGGGGCTTTGGAAACAAAGATCAGAGGCTCTTGCAAAATAATTTCAGAGGCTTTTTGAGGAGTTTTGGTAATACAAATCTCAACTTATACCTTGTATTTCATGTATTTAGCATGTATTTTGACGTTTTGATCATGTATTTGCTAATGAAACTGAGCTTTCTTCTCTCCATGCGTGGCTAGTGCGCTCATGTGTTGGTTGTGATATAGTTAGGGCTATGTAATCGTTGATTTTGTTGTCTTTTCGCCTATATGCATGTTATAATCACGTATTTCATTGTTTTCTACGTATAATCTAATTGAGTATGTTAATCGGAGATGTGTGCATGCTTAATTGAATATGATCGAAGTAGGACTTATTCTTGATGCGATCCAAGAGGACGTATCGTGACCCGAGAGGGCACTTGTGCGTATTTTCCTTATAAAATCAATGTTATAGGATGTTAATTTTTGGCACTTTTGTTTACACGCTTTATTGTCATACTTTCTGATGTTCTCATGCCCTGGCCGGATGAGACGTTGAGTTATAGAAAAGATATTCAAAATCATCGATCACAATACCATTAACGAAATCACAACCGACACATGCTCCTCTTATTGGCTCTTTATATCGACTCTCTGTACTTGTTTTAGTCGTAATTTTTCGTTTACTTAAAACCATCATCACAATTATCTCACCTTCAAGAGGTGGAGTTTTTCATCGTTTTATTAATCTTTAGAAACTGATTCTTTTGGTTTACAGGTCATCTGTCCTGTGGATTCGATACATGACTCTCCAGGTTTACTACTTGATCGATCTCCTACACTTGGGAGTAGCGCTCGCACATTTTGAGACGAGTAAAGTTTTTGGCGCCATTGTCGGGGACAGCGGTATTTGTGATCCATACTTTCCATTTCTCTCGAGGAATATTCGGTGAGATATTTCCATCTTTTAGTTTAGGATTTATATTTGCTTTCTATTACATAAAAACACATAAAAATATAAAAACATAAAAAAACATCTTTTTCTGCTAGTTTATGTGGCATAGGTCTCCTACTTCACATAGATTAGTACAATTGAAAATATGGCTAATAATAATGATGAAACACATATCACCCCACCTGCGCAAGAAAGACTTTTATTGGAAATTTATATGCCGTCTAGGGTGGTGTCTGATTCATGCATAGTTCTACCTGCGGATGCTCATAATTTCAATCTGAAGCCAGGTGTAATTTAACTCTTACCAGCTTACCATGGCATTAAAAACGATAATCCTTATTTTCATGTCAGAAATTTTGAAGAAGTATGCTCAACACAGTTGGATGGAAAAATTAGTTTTGATTCTGTTTATCTTAAATTATTTCCATTCTCTCAGAAAGGCAAGCAAAACATTGGTTTAATTCTTTGCCACCTAGATTCATCTCTACTTGGTTACAATTGCAAACTGAGTTTCTAAGAAATTCTTTTCTTTACAGAGGACACATGCCCTGAAGAGACAGATCATGTCCTTTTCACAGAAGGAGAGGGAGTCGTACGACCAAGCATGTGAGAGATTCAAGGACTTTCTGATTGCTTGCCCACACCATGGATACGATAAAGGCCGTGCTATTGGATTCTTTTATGACGGCCTATAGCCGAAAACTAGGCAATACATGGAGATGATGTGCAACGGCGAGTTCTTTTGGAGAACTCCTACGAAGGCATGGGATTACATGGAGACCATAGCGGAACATGCAAGGAGATGGTAGTCTACTTCAGAGTTTGATAGATCAGAGCCCCTTCTACCATCTAAAGGAGGCATGCACTTATTGAAGCCAGACGATGCAATAAGAGCACATGTGGATGCATTGCTGATGCAGAGGCTACAAGGCCTATGCCTGAGAGCAGCAAAATGAGTAGAAGCTGGCCCGTTTTATGCCATTTGTGAGCAGCCCACTCATGACACGTCTGTTTGCCCCGCGATCCCTGCTATGAAAGAGACCATAAGAAACACACAAACTGAAGTGAATCGGGTGTCCAATCAAGGGGTAAATTCGAACACTTTCAACTCTTCTGGGAAGAATCACCCAAATTTGAGATGGGGACAACAGCAACCGGTGCAAGAGATGACCACTCCTTGCCAGCATCCAGATCATGCGAGCAATCAAGGGAAGAAGGAGAAAAGCATTGATATCACAGCCGTATTTCAGCAAATGATGCAGATGCAGAATCAACAACAGCAGCAGCTTCAACAATAATTTCAGCAGCAGTTTCAGCAACTTAACAAAAAAATTTCAAAAATTGCTGCATCTTTAGAAAAAGGTACTTTACCAGCTCAATCTGTTGCAAATCCTAACATAAATTCCTCTTCTTTTTCAGGTGACAACGTGAAACCTTGGAAGGCGGTGACTACTTTGCATAGCAGAAGAAAGATAGAAAAACCAGAACCACCTAGGCATGAACAAATAGTTGAGGAGAAAGAGGATGTACATTTACCACTAAAGCTGCAAGAGGAGGAGAAAAGCTTAGAAAACGAGGAGGTCAAAGAAAAAGAGCCTGCACCATATACACCTCCAGCTCCATTTCCACATAGGTTAGCACCACCTTCAAAAGATAAGTATTAGGCAGAAATTAGGGACATCTTCAAACATATAAAAATTAATATTCCCTTACTTGATGCGATAAACGAAGTGCCTGCTTATGATAAATTTTTAAAGGATCTATGCACTGTGAAACAGACGCTTAATGTGAAAAAGAAAGCTTTTCTCATGCACCAGGTAAGTGCCATATTTCAACATAACACTCCACCTAAATATAAAGATCCAGGTTCTCCTACTATTTCATGCACTATAGGAACTAAGAGCTTTGGAAATGCTTTACTTGATTTGGGTTCTAGTGTGAATATTTTGCCTTACTCTATTTTCTTGAATCTAGGTTTGGAAGAGCTGAAACCAACGCCAGTGGTGCTACAGTTAGCAGACAGATCAACGAAAGTTCCATAAGGTTGCGTGGAGGATGTTTTGGTTCAAGTGGACAAGTTCTACTATCCCGTGGATTTCATCGTCATAGACATACATGGACCACCTTCTGGTAACATCACTCTTCTCATTTTGGGACGTCCATTCTTAGCAACATGCAATGTTGTAATCAATTGTAGGGATGGATAGTTGAAGATAATATTTGATAACATGAAACTTGAATTAAATATCTTTAAATCATGTAAGTTGCCAACAGGTGTTGAAAGTTTTGAAGATGTATGTCTTATTGAAAATTTGATCGAAGACTACTTTGAGGCTGAGTATGAATGTGAATCTAATTATATTGATTATAATTTTGATGATATTAATGCGTCTTATTTTGTGCGGGGCACTCCTGAAAAATCAAGGGAAGCATAGGCACCGAGATTTGAACCATTGCCAACTGCATTGCCACCACAATTACCCTCTGACGTGGAGCATCCAAAGCTTGAGCTGAAACCATTACCGGACTACTTGAAGTAAGTATTTCTTGGAAAAGATGAGACTTTCCCTGTGGTAATATCCTCCAAACTTACACTTGATTAGGGACACACATTGCTTGATGTGCTTAGGGAACATAAAAGTGCCATTGGATGGTCCATTGCAGATGTCAAAGGTATGAATCCCTTAACTTGTACACATCACATTTATCTTGAGGATGACTCAAAACCTACGCGTGAAATGCAACGTCGGTTGAACCCGACGTTAAACGAAGTGGTAAAGGGTGAGGTTCTTAAATTACTTGATGCTGGAATTATTTATCCAATCACAGATAGCAAGTGGGTTAGTCCAACTCAAGTTGTCCCAAAGAAATCTGGTTTAACGGTGGTTAAAAATGAAAATAATGAACTCATACCTATGCCAACCACCACTGGATAGAGAATGTGTATTGATTATATGAAGCTTAATTCAAAAACAAGAAAATACAACTTTCCTTTGCCTTTCCTAGATCAAATTTTAGAAAGAGTGGCTGGTAATGAATATTATTGTTTTCTAGGTAGCTACTTAGGTTATTATCAAATAGAGTCTGCTCTAGAGGGCCAAGAGAAAACCACTTTCACTTGTCCCTTTGGAACTTTCGCATTTAGGAGGATGCCATTTGGTCTATGCAATGCACCTGCTACTTTTCAACGTTGTATGTTAAGCATATTAAGTGATATGGTTGAAAAGATAGTAGAAGTATTTATGGATGATTTCTCTGTATATGGCACTTCTTTTGAAAATTGTTTATCTAACTTAGCCCTTGTTTTGTGCAGATGTAAAGAGAAGAACTTGCTACTCAACTGGGAAAAGTGCCACTTCATGACTACGGAAGGTTTGGTACTTGGTCACTTAGTTTCTAAAGCATGTATTCAGGTGGATAGGGCGAAATTTGAAGTTAAAGAGAAGTTGCCAACACCAAAAAGCGTCAGAGATATTCGTTCCTTCTTGGGACATGCAGGATTTTATAGATGCTTCATAAAGGATTTCAGTGCTATCTCTCGACATCTTTGCAATTTATTAACTTCAAATACTAAATTTATTTGAACACAAGAGTGTCAAAATTCTTTTGAAAAACTGAAATCCTTACTTGTCTCATTGCCTATTTTGCAGGTTCTAGATTGGACTCTTCCTTTCGAGATTATGTGCGATGCGAGTGATTACGCAGTGGGGGCGGTTCTTGGGCAAAAGAAAGAAAACGTTCCTTATGTGATTTACTAAGCAAGTAATATCATAAACGATGCTCAAAGAAATTACACGACAACGAAAAAGGAATTACTTGCGGTGGTATTTGCATTGGACAAGTTCAGGAGCTATATTTTGGGATCGCCTATCGTCGTCTATATGGACCACTATGCACTCAAATATTTATTATCTAAAAAGGATGCAAAGCCTAGAATTATACGATGGATTCTTCTTTTGCAGGAGTTCAACATTGCGATACGAGACAAAAGGGGAGTGGAGAATCATGTTGTAGACCACCTCTTTAGACTTACGGTAGGCACAGAGTCATCAGATACACCGTTGAGAGATTCCTTCCCCGATGAACAACTTTTCGTCGTCTCTACTCTATCATGGTATGCGTACATAGTAAATTATTTGGTGACAGGTAGAACTCCATCACATTGGTCCTCTCTTGATTTTAAACGTTTCAAACATGAGGTAAAATCTTTCTACTTTGATGATCCTTATCTTTTTAAATACTGTGGAGACCAAATTGTGAGACGATGTATACCCGACCATGAGATTAGTACTGTTTTACAATTTTGCCATGATGGGATATGTGGAGGACATTTTTCTGCTCATAAAAATGTTGCAAAAATTTTACAAAGTGGATTTTTCTGGCCCGCTATGTTTAAAGATGCATATGCTTATTGTAAATCATGTGTGAGTTGTCAACAGTTGGGGGATCACAAAGAGAAATATAATGCCATTAAATCTCATGTTAGAGATAGAAATATTTGATTGTTGGGGGATTGGTTTTATGGGACATTTTCCACCTTCGTTTGGTTATGTTTTCATACTCGTTGCGATTGATTATGTTTCTAAATGGGTGGAGGCCTTTCCTTACAGGTCTAATGATGCGTCCATCGGGCTAAAGTTCATGAAAGAAAATATTTTCGCACGCTTTGGAGTGCCAAAGGCCATTATTAGTGATGGAGGTTCCCACTTTTGCAATAGGCTCTTCGCAAATTTAATGAAGAAGTTTGGGGTAACGCATAAAGTTTCCACTCCATACCACCCCCAAACGAATGGACAAGCTGAACTTGCAAATAGAGAGAACAAAAATATCCTTCAGAAAACGGTGAATCCCACGCGGAAAGATTGGATTCTTCACGTGCCTGAAGCTTTATGGGCCTACAGGACGGCATACAAGACTATTCTGGGGATGTCTCCTTACTGTTTGGTTTATGGGAAAAATTGGCATCTCCCCGTTGAATTAGAGCATAAATCTTATTGGGCTATTAAAACTTTAAATATGCTTGATGACTCATCGAATGATTCTCATAAATTGCAGATCTTGGAGCTTGAGGAGTTACGGAGGGAGGCATATGAAAATACAAAATTGTCGAATGAACGAATGAAAGCTGTGCACGACAAGACGATCCTACGGAAAGAATTCAAGCTTGGGGACAAAGTTCTTCTTTATAACTCACGATTGCATATATTTCCAGGGAAGCTACGTTCCAAATGGTCGGGCCCATTTCATGTCAAACAAGTTTTTCCACACAAAGCAGTAATTGTGGTGAATGAAAAAGATGGGAGCGAGTTCAAAGTTAATGGACACCGACTAAAACACTTTCAAGAACTTTGGACCAATGAGGATACAATCATGGAGCTTACGGATCCACCTTCGGGTAGCACTTAAACCGGTGTGTTCTTTCCTTTACTCAGTAGTAGTAGATTTTCTTTTCTTTATTTTACATTTTTTATTTTTCTTAGGAATTTTGGCTCTAGTATACACTTTTCAACATTGAGGACAATGTTTGTCTTTAAGTTGGGGGGAGTGTATTAGACTTTTTGTTAGGATTTTCTTTTTTTCTTAGCTTTTCTATTTAAAAAAGAGATAGAGAAAAAAATAAATCACCATCACTCATCTTCTAACCATCATTTAAGCCCTCTTAAAGTGTCACTTTATCGGATGGTTATGCAATAATGGCATTCTGAAAATTGTTTGTGGCTTGAAATCATTTTATTTTCCTCTTCATGAAATTAACCATTAATATGCACCTCATGAAAAGTTTAAAATCTCATGACTAATATCTTGAAATGGTTTGAATTAATTCTGTGCAAGTTGTTGTGATGCATAAGTTTAAAGTGGACACAATTGAGAGGAATAATTTTCTCTTTGAAGAGGAATGTGGCTATAAATATGTGTTGAAATGTGAGTCTAATGAATGGGTGTGAGTTGCCAAGAAAAAACAACAAAAAATAAAAAAATGAGAAAAAGAATAAAGTGCATCGTTCCCTTGAGTTTATCAAGTAGCCGGGTCTTCATGCCTCAGGAAGCAATGGAGATTCGCGTCGAAAAATGGATGTATGGGGAGTGCACTCAAAAAATGGCAAACTCAACACCCATGAATTAGACGATATTTAAATAATGTCGATTCCTTGAAAATTAGAAAGTTATGAATTGATGTTGTGTTATACTTTTTGTCCATGCAAAACGATGCTTGTATGTTATGTATTTAAACTGGATTAGAGAAAATGACATGGATTTGATCTCATGCATAATTGCGTATATTTGTGGTAAATATTATGATGGGAAGTGCGTTATTGAGCCAAGCCTTAGACAATTGGAAGGATTTAATATTTTTCTAAACATCCTATTTAGTCACTCTTTTTGCTAGAGACTACTAAAACGCTAGTTGGGGGTAAGATTCGGGGTGAATATTGCATAATTAACCCCTTATCTAGCACCATTGTGTGTGTATATGATGCTTAATTGGTCTCTAATACGATCGAATTTTGAATACCCTTATTTATTAGAGCAAACTCCTATTTTATGCACAAAACAACAATATACTGAATATTTCTGCACTTTTTGTATTTTTCGTGCAAAGATCTCGATCTCAAGATTCCAACGACTATTTATTTGTATTTTTCTGAGATCTGTGCTAATTTCTATGAATTTTCGAATGCAGAATACCAAATAAATGAAGAAATACGAGGAAAATACGACGTATATACGGCACAAATATGAAGAGGGCTGACGTGGTTAAATCCAGACCGTTGGATTACGATCCAACGATCTAAACAGGAGGACACGCGGCTGGAATCTGCTCGATCCCGCTTTCATCTGATGGCATCCGAAGGCGGGGACGCGGCTCACTGTGGAACGTTCGATTTCGATCAAAATGTTGTTGGCAGCCCCATCCAACGGAAGAGGAGCGTGTATTCTTGAAGACACGTGGCGTGATCTGGCGAACTCCCGCCTAAATCAAACAGTACACGAAAGCGGCGACGCGGCTGCTTTTTAACTGTCGAAATCAGATCGAACGGCCCACATGCAACCTGAAGCAAACTCGAAGATGCGGATATTAACGGGCGACGTGGCATCATAGTCAACGTTGCTTCAAGATCGAACGGTCCTAATTCAACCCAAGCTGGATTCGAAGAAGGACGCGGATGCCGGCGCGGATCCGATCTGCTGGCCACGTGTTAAGCGCTGGTGCGATCCCGCATTTATCTGACAGCTCACATTTGCACCAATCGTGGGTTGTGGGTTTGAGCGGAAAATTTGCATTCGTGCCGAATTAATGCTCCTATAAATACCCTAGTACTCCAAAGAGTATTGACACCAGTTTTGAGCGTATTTTGAGCGTATTGGAGGGGCTACAGAGTGTATTTTCGTGAGATTTTCTGTGGCTTTGGAAACATAGATCAGAGGCTCTTGCAAAAGAAATTCAGAGGCTTTTTGAGGAGTTTTGGTGATAGAAATCTCAACTTATACCTTGTATTTCACGTATTTAGCATGTATTTTGATGTTTTGATCATGTATAAGCTAATGAAACAGAACTTTCTTCTCTCCATGCATGGCTAGTGCCCGCATGTGTTGGTTATGATGTAGTTACGGCTATGTGATCGTTGATTTTGTTGTCTTTTCACCCTATATGCATGTTATAATTATGTATTTCATTGTTTTCTACTTATAATCTAATTGAGTATGTTAATCGGAGACAAGTGCATGCTTAAGTGAATATGATCTGAGTAGGACTTATTCTTGACTCAATCCGAGAGGACGATCGTAACCTGAGAGGGCACTTGTGTGTATTTTCCAAATGAAATCAATGTTATACGTGGTTTTTGGGACTTTTGTTTACTTGCTTTATCCCCATACTTTCCAACGTTCTCATGCCCTAGCCGGATGAGACGTTGAGTTATAGAAAAGATATTCAAAATCATCGATCACAAAACCATTAACGAAATCACAGCCAACACATGCTCCTCTTATTGGCTCTTTATATCGACTCTCCATACTTGTTTTAGTCGTAATTTCTTGTTTAGTTAAAACCATCATCACAATTATCTCACCTTCAAGAGGTGGTAGTTTTTCATCGTTTTATTAATCTTTAGAACTGATTCTTTTTGTTTATAGTTCGACTGTCCCGTGGATTCGATACCTAACTCTCCAGGTTTACTACTTGATCGATCTCCTACACTTGGAAGTTGCGCTCGCACATTTCGAGACGAGTCAATAGGCTAATAAAAAATTCTCGTGCAACCCACGAGAAATCACACGTAGTTATAATCACATGCATAATAAATAACAATCAGACATAGATGCACATCAGATTTACCCTGGTTCAGTCGATCACCATGACCTACGTCCAGCCCTAGGAAGCAAATATTATATTAATAATGTACATGCACAACCGTAATAGCTAGAGAACCAACGTCTTTACACTCACCAGGCTCAGTACACCACTCACCGTGTTCAACACTATCAATCCTAATATATGCTCTCACTTGACGACACGTGTCAAGTTCCTCTTGCCTAGACCACCACTAGACAAGACCCCAAAATGTCACACAAAAAGCGGTAAAGTTTCCCATATGGAGATCCAACAATACTATACAAAATTAATAATAATAGTTTAGAAATCTCAGTTTTGTGTAGCCATCGTCGTCTCTGTCAATCAGCACTGGCCAGCTCTCGTCTGGCAAGATGTAGATGTCACGTCTCTCGTTTCCTCAGCAACTCAAGTTACAGCAATGATGCACTCCTTGGATGTTGCGGCTTGTGGACTCCCCTTGGCTTTATTTGTCTTGGATGATTGCACTTGAAGCTCTTGGCTATAGAGGACACTTGAGGCACTTGGTTATTTGAGATGAAAGCTTGCGGCAAGGCCCTTTTGAATTGATGATGGCTTGTGATTCTTGTGGCATGTAGCAGTGCATGCGCAGCGGTGCATGGTGCTGCAGTAGTGCACACGTGGGAGTGTTTGGTGCTGCAGCAGTGTGCTCGCAGAGCTTGGCTCTCTCCTCTTTGTTGCGGCACTTGAGAATCCCCCCTTAATGAAGCTTTATGAAGATGATGCTATGGCTTTGGATGATGGAGCTTGCTTTGTACTTGTGCCAATGGAGATGAGGGTTGCAAAGCTTGCGACAATGAGGGCTTAAGGCTTGAACAAGGAGCTTGGATGGTTGCCTATTGCTTGCGGTTATGGGAGAGGGAATTGCTTGCTTGGTTTGCAACTTGCGCAATAATAGCCAGGTTACAGCTATAGGCTTTTGGCTTAGGGAGAGGGATGGTTGCAGCAACCTTTTGGCTTTGGAGATTCAATATGTCCGAACCTCCTTTTTCTTCTTGTTGTATGCAGCATGCTTCTCTCCTTTGGAATAGAGATTTATATAGGAGAGGGGATGGGGAAGTTGTGGCTAAGGAGGAATCCTAATGGTAGGGGATTAGAGATATGAATGGAGATTTCATTGGGATTGTCACGCCCCGCTTTCCATTATACTTGGGAGCGAGGACGCGAGCGGGTCCGCATGTGCTTAAAACACGAAGGTGGTACTTTTTTTCTTTTCTTCCTCCTTGGTTTAAGCACAATAAGCATCTATGATAACACTAGCAGGTTCTTGCATGCAACTCAAATAACACAGATAAGTTAATTAATTACAATCTCAAGTCTCAGAATTGTTACAATAATGTTTGAATTGAAAAGAGGAGGGTTTAACGCCCATACAAATTTTGAAAGAAACAACAAGTACAAAGATGATGCGAAGGCACATTGCTCCTCGGCGAAGGAACTTAGCGGCAAGGCACTCCTGGTCAACCTGCTCAATATTTAGGCTCGCTCCTCTACAAACCTGTCGAATACCTGACGTATATTTCACAAGACAAGGAAATATACGTCAGCGAGGGTCGCTCGGCAAGTTTAAAGTATTAAGTAGAAAAGACCCTCGGTAAGGTTTTCAAAATTGATTTCATGGCATTATGAGTGACAAAAAGAGAATTTATATTAGTTAAAGCATGGCAGCGTAAGAAACATATGAGAACGTCAAACGTTGTGTACAAATAATGGCATGACAAGTGTAGTGTGCAAAGCAGTGAGCAGGCGAAGTGTAGTGCGCAAAGTAACAAACATGGCAAGGTGTAATGTATACAGCAATAAGCATGGCACGTGTGGTGTGTACAGCAATAAGCATGGCAGATGTAGTGTGTACAGTAATAATCATGACATGTGTGGTTTGCAAAGCAGTGGCATGGCAAGAGTAGTGTGTAAAGTAACGAACATGGCAAGAGTAGTGTGTAAAGTAACGAACATGGCAAAAGTAGTGTGTAAAGTAACAAACATGTACATGAACAAGGAGCTAGCAGAATTGCACGATTCTCAATAGTAACAAATGGTGCGTCATTCAATCAAGTGTGTCTAGTAACAAGCCCAATGTCTGAGGGGAAAGTGACTAGCAGTACACCCAAGCCTACGGAAGCTACCCGTAGCTCTCTACTCACTGACCCAGCCAGGGGTGGGTCAAGTTCACCCATAGAGTGCAATCTAGCGTTACGGCCTCTACTACATTGGACTACCCCACCCAAGTGTCACGCTGGAACACGAGCCAGCCTAATCCATTACACGAGTACACGAATGCTAAACCGCCATATACTGGAATACGAGCTAGCCTAGTCATCATGCGACCCTCCTAGAACACGAGCCAGACTAGTCACATATGACCGACGGGAGTAGCCAATCAAGAAAAGCACGACTTCACGATTTCAAGGTGTCCATTCCGTCAATATGTCCCATTAATACGTATTCCATTAATAACCATTCAATCAAGAGCGTATGAGCATGAGGTGCAACATGACATAAAGCAAAACTAGCAATTCTTGATTTAGCAATTAAATGTAACGATATTTAAAAAGTTGCAAAATACACACTTGCTTGTTTTGACGATTTTTGGTGTCTAACTGATCGCAATGAGATGCACGGTTCATCTGTGTCATCAAGTTTATGGTATTAAGTTAACAGCTCGTAATCAGTTTATTAGGTCTTTCATATATATAAAAACTGCCCCTATATAAATTATCAGAAAATGATTTACTATTCATTATAGAACTTAACAACTATATTCATACTGACTTACCACTAACCAATTTTCACGTCAATGTTTTTAACATTGGCCTAATGATAAGGTGGCATTAATCACGTATTGGCTATGTAGCAATTTACATTAAAGTCTTACTGATAACCTAACTTGCATAATGAAGCTGAGTAAGAACTAAGTTAACAATATACCGAATTAATTAATTATCTTACTTACAGACTATCCATATTAGTAATATGTTCTTAGGGTACCGTTCACATATGAAGTAATGTAATATAATGAGAAATGCTCCACAAAGTACTGCACATGGGATATAGTGCTGCACGTGTACTTACCCCTATTAATATACTCCATGAATATCCTAACCTAAATAAAAGTACTCACGGGTTTGGTTTGCAAATGGCGGACGGGCGTTACGGTGAATGCGGGTTCCGTCGGAGCTTGGCGTTTAACAGGGTGGCGGCAGTTCTGGGCGGTGAGGGGCAGCGGTTCTACTGTTGCAGGGGCGGTGAGATCTCAGGCGAGTCGCTACGAGACAGGGGAGGGTGGCTCGAAGTGGGGTGTTGCCTCGTCGGAGAGGGCGACGACAAGGAGGGTGCAGCAGTCGAAGGATTGAAAAAGGTAATGAGAGGTGAAGCTGGGCTAGACGTGTGGCTTCGGGCAGAGCGAGGTCGAGGTCTGGTCAGCAGAGTGGAGTTTGCACGGAGGTGAGGCATGGAGGCTGAAGTCGTGATCGTTGGGCGGTGGCTCGGTGAAGGGTGAGGTCGGAGATGGGCGTCTTGGGTCGAAGGGAGGGGACTTGGTTGCGGGGTTGGCTGTCGAAGGCGGTGGTTGAGGCGACGGTGGCGGAGCGGTCTATTCGTGATCGGAAGCTGGGGAGCAGTGGGTTGGTGACTGGGAGAACACAGCGGTGGGTTGAATGGAGGAGCACCCGGAGTCCGATGCTCAAAGAGGTGTGTTTCGAGGTGTGCTCAAAGAGTCGGAGCGCTGGGGGAACGTTGCCGGTGTTCGATGCTCGGAGAGGGGCACGGGCGGTGAGTCGAGGTAGGTCGCCAGTGAGTTGTCAGGTCGCGGGCTTCGAAGAGGGCACGGCGAGTTGGGCGCTCAGATTGGAGAGTGTTGGGGTACAGGCTGAGATAGGAGGAAAGAGCTCCTGGGCTTGGGGTTTGTTTTGAGAGAGGGTGATCGCTTGGAGTTCGGTTTTTACGAGCTCCGGATAGAGAGGTGCGCCCTAGGGTTGATGGGAGTAGGAGGAGAGGGGATATGTTTTATAAAGGAAAAAGAGTAAGATGCCAGGGTTTTAAGAATAAGAAAGGAGAGGGGAAGTGGTGGGTAGTTGCGAAAGAGGTGGGGTGAGGTGCCATGAGCAATTGCATGGGATGTGGGCAGTGGCGTAACCAGGATTTTTTTCTACCCTGGGTGAAAATAAAATTTATGCGACGAGTATATTTAAAAAAAATTAACAAAGCTGAAAAAATTAAACGCTAAGATTGCTTACATTATATATTGATAATGGCCGCAAAATAGTAATTTCTTCTGTGTCGAGTCTGGAAGTAATTTCTTTCTCAATATAAAGTATCATGTTATTAGCAAGAAGTTCATCTCCCATCTTGTTGCGCAATGATGTTTTTATAAGTTTCATTGTTGAAAATGCTTTTTTCGTGCTTGCAAAAATTAATATATGTATAAGTATCGAAAGTGTTCACATGGATGTACAAAAAAGAAACGAGCAAATGAGATGGATGACAATTTTACTTTAGAGTATGTTGTTCCAATGAAATGAAGCTGCAGATGTCAGTCGCAACATCTACACCATCAGATTACACATCCTCATATCTTTTAGTATCAACCAAATGCAAAAGGAGAAGTTTCATTTTCTAGCAATCCTATAACATTTGATCAAATTTTATCAATCCGTAGATAAAATGCAAACGTTGCCCACTTTCAACTTGCTATTTCAACTAATTAGTAACAATGCAAATGGCACAGGTTCATCATATTACGCGTCTAATTTCCAACCAATTCCTCTAAAAGGGGATGTTCTAATCTTCTAAAATAAAAATTATTCTAATTAAGAATTCAATGTTGTAATCTAAATCTCATGTTTTCTAACAATGAGTTCAAAGATTGTAATTATGCCTCAATCAGCAAATAGCCCATTAGACTGAGAATTCTACATATATAAACCAGTAATTGTATTCCATTATAAAAAAGGACATATCGACAAGAAATCGCATAAAATATGTAATGAAAATAAAATTCGAGCAATCAAGAATTTTTTTCAACATGCTAAAATTGTCAATTAAATAGATTGTGGTACAAAAAACCCCATTTACTCTAAACTACTCAAAACAAGGAGAAGAAATTGAAATTGCTCACAATGGAATGCTGGCGGGTTCATTCTTGAATCCTGAGGATCGGTTGAGGCCAGGGGAGGGGTACCGTCGTACCAGAGTCCGGAGTGGCTGTGGGCGCCGCCGTCGGGCGGTGGGCGTAGCCGCGCAAGTCGCAACCGCGCAAGTCTTGTCTTGTGGATAAAGGATGGGGAGCAAGCAAAGAGCCGAGGGAAAGAGATCAAAGCTAAACGTGTTTGGAACAAAGAGGGATTGAGAAATTAGAGGTTTTGGAATTATTAAAAAAAATTTGTTGAGTTTCCCCACAAATTCCTAACGGCTGGAGCCTGGAGGCGTGCATAGGGTTAGGGACCTTGGAGGATATAGAAAAACACTTTAAAACCCATGGGAACAGATAAAAACAAGTATAAATTTTTTTTTATTTTTTCTGCCCTGGGTAGCTGCCCAGGGCAGTAACGAGCTGGTTCCGCCCCTGGATGTGGGGTTTGCACGTGAAGGCTTAAATGGGAAGTAACGTGGGAGAGAGAGCTGATGGGTACAGTTAGGATTTATTAGGATATAAAGTAATCAGTTAGGTTTGTTTTTAAAAATGGTTTCAAAAGATTTCCCTTAACTGTTTCGGTTTTGATATCGAAAGATTTAGTTTAGGATTTAAAAGATTTAGTTAGTAAAGGTTTTAGGATTAAGATTAGATAATTTAATTAGGAATTGATTTGGATAATCGATTTTGGTTAGGATTATCAGGTTATGATTTGGTTTAGGAAAATAATATAGTTAGGATATTAAAAATAGAATTTGGATAACCCCTCTAATTAGGGTACAAAAATTTAGATGTGATAATTTATTCGGTTAATGTTTGATACGAAGATCAAGGGGGATATGATAAGATCAGTGGTCAGGATTTGTTGGATTCAAACTAGATTCTTTAAGATAAGATCGGATTTAGTAAAATCAATTAAAATTAGGTTTGGGGAGACAATTTAATTAAGATATTTAGAGTTAAGATTTGGATGATCTGTCAAGACATTAGGGTTAGAAAATCTAAGTTGATCGATCGGGTTAAGATTGGATTAGGAGATCGATTTAGTCCCTGCAATCAACGTCAATCAAAAATTAGAGTAGATATAAGCGCGATCGCTAAGTCGTGTTCTCGAGTTATGAAAATAATAATCAGTAAAATCAATATTAATACTCTAACGCATCACTATACTAATTGAATACGTATGTAATACGTATATACAGAAACAGGCCGTTACAAGGATCATATTTGATCTTATTGCATTGCTAATGGGATTTGAATTTGGATTCAAATAGGATAGGAGATTTGATATAATCTTGTTGCAATGCTAATAGGATTATGATTTGAATTGAATCTCTAATTGATTTGAATCAATCAAAAAGGAGATTTGAATGAGATACTTCCTATCCCTCCATATTGGAATAGGATTAGAATGTCAATGAGGAAATGAATCAATCCTCAATTTATTTGAATAAGATCCTCTCCAATTTGACTTGGTCCAACACTTGTAGCTATAATCTCCATCTCTTTGACCAAGTCCTATTTGCTAAGTGTATATCAAATTCTCCATCTTTCACCTTTCTGTATGTATAGCAATTCCTCCATCAAATTGACCAAGTCATCTATTTGAAGATTTACAAGCATGCCACTCCTGAAAACACTTAGGACACACACTAGAACGTTCACACACGTTTGTTATCATCAAACACGAATTTATCGATCGTTGTATCCAACATACGTTGTATCCAATAAATTTTTCATATGAAGCTCCTTTTCTTTTCTTTTTCAGAATATGCATCATTTTTCTTTTTCGACACAAATTTTCTCATGAGCTTTATTTTTAATCCATGGTATGGCACTTCATATCCCGTAAAGTAACATGTTTTACATAATTTTAAAATTCATCCACCTACAACCACTTTCTCAAATTTCATGAGAACAATTCCATGTGTGCAATAACAATTAATCACATGAAAGTGTAGTGTGAAGATGAAGAAATCACATTATTCAAATTATCGACCATGTCATGATTATTTAAAAAGGCTTAATAAGAAATTATAGTCATGACGATAATGCAAGATTTCTACAGGGATGTGAATAAAATTCAAAAAAGTAATTTGGATAATCAAAAGAGAGATATCCATTAAGCTCAATCTTAGTAATTTTATACATTTTTCATTTATTTTGTTTTTCAAAATTTTCATTTTTTATGGTTTTCAAAATTTTCTATCACACAAAAATTGAAAAACACACACCTAAAAATAAACACTCCAAAAAAATCACACACAAAGAAACACATAAAAAAATTTTAAAAAATATGACGGTAAACATTAAGCTCAAAAAGAAATTATACATTCGCGTTGGTGTTTGGCCAAGGAACTTTATTAATGTAACTGCCACTTTTCGATCGTGCGTACCTAGTTTGTATTTTGCAATCGTATGTATATTTTGCGCTTGATTTTAATTATCATTTTCCGTAGCTCAGATGTGTGACAGGGCCCCATATTTACGATCCCCTCGAAGGCGTGATCGCTTCGGTATCTTGTTTATAATTTTTGAGATGCTCAAGGGTAAAATTGTTATAACCCTATTGTTATTATTATTATATATCTGTTAGAAGAGTATTGAAGAGGATTAACCATGGCAAATAGCCATGGTACTTTATTTATAGAAATACATGATGAGTTAGGAGTCCATGGGACTCCCCACTAACTTAGTGGGGAGTAATGGTGAGATGTTGAGGGGGGAGGCCAAAGGCCTCCCTCAACTCACGACACTCCCCCTCATCTCTCCATTACCTTGGGTTAAGCATATGAATACTTCAGGATTCGTTATGCTAATGGGGTGGATATTTCTGGATCCAGAGCCACTGTGGTTGCCTCGTTAAAACCTTAGCTGTGGAAAATCCAGTGGGAAAAACTAGCAGCTTAAGGGAAAAGAGTACAACTATCTAGGGACTCCCCCTGATCTGTACAAGCTTCAGGCTTACAGATCTCCTATGTATCTATACAATCATCTCCTATTCGTCTATACATCCTTCATGTTCTGAAAGAAAATACATTCATCACTCATCTTATACAAGTTTCACTCATCTAGCGGCTATAGTAAAGCAGTAGCGTTCTGGAGTGGAATGCTCTTTGAAGTTGGTAGATGACGCCACTAAAGTATTCATTGAATCAGTCTTCAGTGTGTCTGTAAGGTACTGCTGGACCTGGCTGTGCGTTTCTAATACTTGCTTCTTGGATGATGAGCTTCTCAGAAGATGTATACATTGGAGGATGATGTGTAGATATTTAGGAGGTGGCCGGCCTATTGTGTTGTAGTCATCGCGTTGATCTTTAAACCTGCATATGCGATATATATTCCTTGACCCTTGGAAGTTGCGCAGAAGCAGCTTATCCTTGGTCTAGTATTGCTCTCCAGGGCAACACTGTATCTAGTTAACAACTTTACTGGAGACGTTCTATCAAAGATACGTGCAGTTCACCAGATAAAGAAGTGTAACAAGTACACTAGAGCTAGGCTCTTCGGGACCTAAGATGTCCTCCCCCTCTTCCAGCTACTGGAAGGTGTCATACTAAAGTATCCATTTTTAATAGGATGCAAGTGGACATCATTCTTCATAAACTCCAGGTGTATGAAAGATATTAAAGGGTTCCACCACGAAGGGGTTAAATATATAAGCCGAGATAATACCTTGTTATACCTAGTTTTTTCATTTACAAGGTATGCTTAAAGCTATCTGTTATCTAGATGGTCTCTGCAGGAGATCCTATTAGCTTTAAGTCGACCACATATACGGCGAATATTACAAATCCTGTCAACAATCTTTCGAAAAAGATATACAGGCAGAATATTGCTAAGATCAACTAATGATCTTTGTAGCCTTTGTGGAGAAGATGTTTCTACGTCTCTCTTTCATCTCTGGGGGTAGAGTATACCCTTCTGGAAGTTTTATATAGATCTCTATATCTATATTGTCGTATATATATGCAGTCACAACGTCCATGAGCTGCATGTATTGGCTTTTTCAGAGAAGTGTAGGCTTAGTAGGAAAATGATCACATTTCCTTCATTTCAATTTCTTTATGAAATCCAACTTATATTCCACAGGTTTTACACATTCAGGTGTATGGACTACTGGTCCAAAGATTTTGCTTTTCAAGAGTGAGTCCAGCTCTACTCTTATTGCCTCATCCTATTTTGGCCAATCTATGCGTTTATGCTATAGAATAGTGGGTTGACGTCATCGTCGTATTCAGCGACGTGAACGGCAATAGCGAACGCAAAACCGTCGTCGACGACTGTGCTATATCTGACCAGTATCTCTCCAATACGTACGTAATATAATGATTTTTCTCCTGTTGTTTCCTCTGCAGGGGAAATTAGGAGGGGAGAGGTTGCTGGTATGAGCTCAGCATCCTGTCTGGTTGGATCATTTTAATATATCCAGGAATTTTCCTCTTTTGAGGAATTTTATATTTTGAACCTGGCAGGCGTCCTCTTTTCAATTGAGGTACAGCCAATTCTGCTGCCGGTGGATTGCATCCATCTTTGGGAATGTCAATCCTAGCTGACGTATTGACAACAGGGACGTGTGAACAAACAATCTTCTGGTTGTCCGCAAATTTATCCGTCAATTGATGTACTTTAGTCTGAATGTGAAGGATCTTCTGGATCTCAACTTCACACACAAAAGTATGCGGATCATAACGAGATGAGGACTTTTGTGTCCCATGATATGGTCTCAGAAGCTTCAGGCTTCTTTAGACTGCGTGCCTATTTCAATGAGATCTTGCTCATCAATGAACCGAGGAACCGAGGACTAGCTGTCTCTCTCTCTCCCCCCCATCAACAAAACATTTTATTAAACCCCAGACCTTTGCAAACTCTTCTCTCTCCCTTGGGATTTTTCACGCAACTCCCCTCCCCTCAAACTCCAGTCGACAACAAGATGCACGGTTCCCTCAACGCTCCGACTTCCCAACTCCGACAGCTCCCTACCCCTTCGTTCTCACCACCACCTACAAACCAAACCCCCCCTCTGACTTCCCAAACACCCTGCCGAAACCCTAGACCTCCGGCGGCCACCCTTCAGTTCTCCAGCACCACACAAAGCTTCCACCGTGTGTCTCCTCCCCATTGTTCGACGACCGCACCTCACAACCCAGCCGCACGACATGCCCCTCTTCTCTCCTAGTCACTAAAACCCACGCCCAGGCACCCTCCTCCATGTGCGCAAGAGTCCACCTGCATTCTCCCCCTCACAACCCGTGAAGCCCATGTGCCCTCGCTCCTCCTTCCTCCGATGACGCCGAGCTCCACCATCGCTGAAGTCGACCTCCCCCGCTCTGCCTTGTCCGCCTCCTACTTCACAATGCCGACGCTTCCTACTCCGATCACCTCCCGTCCTCTTCGCACCGTTCCTACCATCACCGGCCACCTCCGCCTCAAACGGACTCCCCTCGACCTCCTTTACCTACTGCAAGTGCCCTTTGCCCCTCAGGCCGTGACATCTTCGTGGCGATCCAAAACAGCGACCCGGCATGCAAAACTGTCCATTTCGCCTTCTCACGGTCGGCCGTCGCCGTGCACAGTCGCCGTCAGCCACCCATCAGGCCGAGCAACCCCCTTTGACCTCCTCTAATGCCCGGTAGCCCCTTGCTCCTAGGAGTTCACGCACGTCACAGATCTCGCGTGTTTTTCCACATCGTAGCCGCCGCCGTGACGTTTCGTTGCGCTACCCGCAACCGGAGAGATCTGACGCCTTACTCGCTGTTCTTGCCTTCTTCTCACTGTCTGTACATGTCTTGCTGTGCTACCCGTGACCGATACATTGCTGACGATGCAGATCTATCGACGTTTAGACCCGACGTCCGATCTACGATCAAAACCGAAAAGGTTAGCCCCCCTAACGCGTAGTAAGAACCCACATCGTAGCGAATCTAAAACCTAATCTAAAAGTCATCAACGATAACTAAGTTTACATTTCTGATCCTTTAAAATGTTTTTCAACCATAGACATCGACGAACGGACTTGAATATCTGTGCACATAGGGTAGATCGTCGATTAGGCTGAAACGAATCAAAAAGATGTGACTTTTGACTGTTAGGGTAGTCCTGCTGAATTTAGAAACAAACCATAATAGGATTGATGAAAAACGCGATCTGACATCGTCGTTGTCCCGCTTCAGACTGACACTCGTCGATGCGCCGCTTCGACGAGACGCTCCAGACCGACGACTCACTCGCCTCCGTTGGAAAGTGTTTCCACTTGCGTACTTTCGGCCACGTTTAGGCCATCACCCCTTTAACTGTAAAAGTATGACTAAAGAGAACCGGAAGTGACATGATAGCGTTCGGGACCCCCCTTGATAGCTTAGACTTGACAACAAAGTCTAAGCACAAACAACAACACCAACTGACACCCTAGGTTCTATCTGTGTGTGCGTGCGTGTGGACACCCTAAAATGAAAAACTCCTTACCAATGTTATGTCATGAAATGTTACAAAAAGCCTACGGGCGTTTCAAATGCTCTCCAAGCGAGACTGATCTCTGGGATACAAGAAGCCTACGGCGTTTCAGATGCTCTCCAAGCGAGGGTGATCTTTGTGTTACAAAAAGCCTACGGGCGTTTCAGAAGCTCTTGAAGCGAGAGTGATCTCTGAGTTACAAAAATCATACGGGCGTTTCAGATGCTCTCCAAGCAAGAGTGATCTCTGTGTTACAAAAATCATACGGGCGTTTCAGATGCTCTCCAAGCAAGAGTGATCTCTGTGTTACAAAAAGCCAATAGGCATTTCAGATGCTCTCTAAGCAAGAGTGATCTCTGTGTTACAAAAATCCTAAAATCCTACGGGCATTTCAGATGCTCTCCAAGCTAGAGAGTGATCTCTGTTACAGTTTCACCTACAGAGCATTCATCGCTCACCAAGGGAGTGAGAGATATGCTACAGACCATGGGGATAGAGGCACTCGTCAAGCTAGAGCGAGTGGTCCTATATTGTCTTGTCTTGAGCACTCGGGTTTGGGGTAGGGTTGAGTGGTCACACAGGGAGAGGGTATGGCCGCCCTCAAACTGTAAGGCGTGAACCCTTTGTGACACACGGTACTTTGTGTCTTGTCATTTCCTGTCTAGTCTAGTCTTGTAACCAGTAGCACATGCTACGGCAATTGCCTGTCATGTTTACTTTCCTGCTCAGTTTTACTTCCTTTGTAAAATTGTATAATTGTCATGTCATTGCAACTGCATGTAATCAACCAGTAAAACGTTGTTTAGTAAATTGTTTCACACTCACAGTAGATTCTCACCTTCTCTTCGTAGACTTTACCTGACGTACACCTCCTTTTCTCTTGGGTGTTGTACATCAGGTACTGAGCCAGAGTACGTGGACGAGCCAAAGCTACCTGAGGACTTGGAGCCGGAGGACGTTGACCCGGAGAACCTTCCTAATGAGGACCAGTTCTGAGCTACTTCCCTGTTGCTGACCCTCAGAGGTTTATCGCTTTCTAGTTCAGGTGCGTAGCACCATTTTGCTTTTCTGCCTAGGTTAGGTGCTTGCACCATTATTTTCCTTTATGCTGTTGTTGCCATGCTGGGCATTATTTTCCTTTTTAGACTCTCGTACTTCCAGATATCTTTTGTGGAATAAAATGAATGCATCTTACTTTCGGTACTTTTTGTTGTTACGAATTTTATATATGCAAGAACCTTTTTCCATTTTTGGTGTTCCTCACAGACGCTTATTGGGTCCGAGCCTCACGGCTCCGGCCCATGCGGACCTTAGTCACGTCTCATTTCCGTCGTTTTAGGAAGCAGGGCGTGCCAGATTTTAGTGGTGGCCCATGCAGGTCCAGCAAAAAGTTCGGAACAATAAGAGTACCGCATTCATTTAATATCCAGTTTAACATGTACAAGTCTAAATTACGTTTTCTTTGTCTTAGATGGTAGGAAGACTTGGATAAACGTCCAGGTTTGATAGTCAGGCGCCTTGGTTAAGATTTAGTCATACTCGTCTTAGGATACCCTAGTAGCCTCTCATCCGGCTCTGACCATGTTAGATTTCTAGAGTCCTTCTTTTAGTCATGGGTCCATCAACTTCGGGCCCAGCAGAACGTAATCTTGATTTTCTTATGACCCTTCCCTGAGATCTCTATTGCAGTCTAGTTTATTAGGAAGTCTTAGTGCTGAGTCCTACTGATCTTTAGACTGCCCGATAATTAGAACCCCTGATTTCTAGCATCTTCCTAATCATTGCACTTCTGTGTTATCGGTCGTAGAATTCCATCGTAACTTTTCATGAATTACATCCTAGTCATATTCATCGTGCGATCATATTCTTTACCCTCGATTCACGTGATCGCTTCATGACGATTATCGTAAATTCTTCGAGTCTTTCCCATTGCAAATCCCGATTCCTTTAAAGGATTTTCGAAATTCCTAATTAAATTCCTCACTCGGTTTAACTTCTTTGAAAACCCCTTATTATACATTTAAATTTCTTGCTTTTCGGTTGAGTTAAAATTCTTTCTTGGATTTTGAAACCTTCTTTGTCGTAATCTTTAGTTTCTATCTCGTAACGATTTTCCAACCTATAGCATCCGTACTTCTACTTCACATAATCTCGTATATCCACTCTACCTTCTTCATATAACGAATTTCAAAAAAAAAAAGAAAAGCTTTATTCCTATATCAATAATTCAATAGGTCATTCCTTCCTCTTACTATGCTACTAAATCTATTTCAAATATCTTATCGTACGTACTTTTAAATACTTTTCTATGCTAAATAGAACTCCAACTCTTTAGAAGTTTAGATTAGTTTTATACTCATCGTATTCATACTTCAAAATTTTTGTACAGATCGATTTCCATTTGCAAAACAATCACTGCATCACTATACTCATTATTTTCTTTGCCTAACCAAGATACCTCCTTTTCCATGTCTCATCTGGAATCGTTCATCGATCACAATCTTGATTCGTTACATCTTTCAACTCTGGATCCTACACTACTGTTTAGTTATCACACTAGTGTGTGTCATAACTTATGACAACCTTAGTATAAGTATAATGAGTCCAGTAGTATAACTTGTGATGTTGTTATAGTGCATGTATATAGGTAGTGTGTGTAGACCTGTTGTGTGAATCTTTGTGTCCCACTTATGTATGAGTTTGCTTACCCTTATTAGTATACTATGTTGTCTATTATATATGCATGATATCTACGTAGTTGCATGCATGGTACCCTAGCATTATATTTGTACTTATATGTGTGGATAGCTATATCACTATAGGAATAGCTGTACGTATTAGGATTGAAGTTTGACTATCTATTAGGGGCGTGTGTATTTTGGATGTACTTGACAATGTTTGGAATTGTATGATAATAAAGTTATGTGCACGTTAGGTGCAATGATAATATGTGTACATACAGTTGAGTGTACAGCTCTATTATATGACCTATATGTTAGTGTGTATGGGCGTGTGCTTGTGCGTAGATATGTAGGTGCTTAGTTATAGGTAGAGACATACATATTGTATGCATATGATTGGATTACGTATAGTAATAGGGTTATAATATTTGTGAAGTATTGCTTGTCCCTTTGGGATGTCGTATGTGCACGTGTATACCAGGAGGTAAACACGATTGTTGTATGTGTGTAACCATGTATAGATGGGTGCATGTAATAGTGTACTAGCTCTATGTAAATTACTATGGTTGTATATACTTGTATGAACATGAGGTATGTTAGCCTAAGTTTGTGTAGATATAAGGTAAGTGAGTAAGTATGGATATGCACGTATTGTGTATGCGTGTATATAAGAGTATGAGACTATATGATGGTATGATTGGAGTGTTACTTGATCGAATATGATTGTACGTATGTGTTAGTATTGGTAAGATATTTATACCATTTGTAGTACTATGTGAATGAAGATTACGGTTGTATATTTATGATGATGCATGATGAATTAATAATGTTGGGGTAAAATTACGTTTTAAGATATAGGATATACGTATAGATAAAGGTATGCGTGATGTGTGACATTATTGTATCTAATTAGTGATGTATATGGTGAAGTGTTAATAATTGGTCTTAATTACAATATTAGTGAACTTTTATGGTATGATGTATTCATATTAAATTGTATTATGTTATGGTTATGGTATGTTAGAAATAATATTGATGGAATTGGTTACGTGGGTATGAGTGTTACTATTAGTTATAGTGGTACTACCCTTGATATTAGTAATAGTGTTAGTAGTGTTGATTGGGCGTTACAGATGATCGTGTAGTTGATATTTTATGGTAGTGTGTGTATATAGGAGAGGGAGTGTAGCATACGTATATCGAGAGTAAAGATACGTGAGCGCCACCTTTATCTATTTTCCCCGCACCCTAGTAAACAGAAATTCCGAGGACGGATTTTTTCTTAAGGTGTGTAGGATGTAACGGCCACTTTTTAGTCGTGCATACCTAGTGCGTATTTTGCAACCGTATGTATATTTTGCACTTTATTTTAATTATCATTTTCCGTAGCTCAGATGTGTGACCGGGCCCCATATTTACGATCCCCTCGAAGGCATGATCGCTTTGGTATCTTGTTTATAATTTTTGGGATGCTCATGGGTAAAATTATTATAACCCTATTATTATTATTATTATATATCGCTTAACTAAAGTTTTTTTTAAAAACTCTAATCCCGTCATTATCTCACGTTTTAAAAAAAGAAATTGGGATCTTCAGATTAAGTTTTTTTAAACGAACTTAATTACTAATTAACCTTGTTTGAGCCTAACTTATTATTAAACCCAAATGGTTAAAGGGAAGGGAATCATTTGAAAATCAAATTCTTTTTGAAATAGAACTAACTGATTAGATCTTAGCATTTTCCTTTCAAATCCCAACCTATTATTTTCATATCCTAACAGCCCACTACTTTTCCTCCCCCACGTACTGGTCTCGTCCCCTTCAACCGCATGAACCCCTACTCCCTAGGCTCCACGTTCAAAAACCTATCTCCTTTCTAAAACCATGAACCCATGCCTTCAAGTACTAGCTGCCATTTTAAAAACTTATAGAAACCTATATGAGCCTCTCCCCTTTCACGCAACATCAACCCAAAAGGAATAATAATAAGAAAAGAAACCCAAATCCCCATCAAACCTACCCCATATTCCCCGGGCTACTTTACAACAACTCAGCTAACACAATGAACCTAGGACTAGCTCTCTCTCTCTCTCTCTCTCTCTTTCCCCCATCAACAAAACATTTTATTAAACCCCAGACCTTTGCAAACTCTTCTCTCTCCCCTGGCATTTTTCACGCAGCCTCCCCTCCCCTCAAACTCCAGTCGACAACAAGATGCACGGTTCCCTCAACGCTACGACTTCCCAACTCCGACGGCCCCTACCCCTTCGTTCTCACCACCACCTAAAACCAAACCCCCCCCCTCTGACTTCCCAAACACCCTGTCGAAACCATAGACCTCCGGCGGCCACCCTTCAGTTCTCCAGCAACACACAAAGCTTCCACCGTGCATCTCCTCCCCATTGTCCGACAACCGTACCTCACAACCTAGCCGCATGACACGCCCCTCTCCTCTCCCAGTCGCTGAAACCCACGCCCAGGCACCCTCCTTCATACGTGCAAGAGTCGACTGGCATTCTCCCGCTCACAACCCATGAAGCCCCTGTGCCCTCGCTCCTCCTTCTTCCGGTGACGCCGAGATCCACCATCGCTGAAGTCGACCTCCCCTGCTCTGCCCTGTCCGTCGCCTACTTCCCAACGCCGACGCTTCCCGCTGCGGTCACATCCCGTCCTCTTTGCACCGTTCCTACCATCACTGGCCACCTCTGCCTGCAATGGATTCCCCTTGACCCCCTCTACCCACAGCAAGTGCCCTTTGCCACTCAGGCCGCGACATCTTCGCGGCGATCCAAAACAGCGACCCGGCGTGCAAAACTGTCCATTTCGCCTTCTCACAGCCGGCCTCCATCGTGCACAGCCGCCATCAGCCACCCATCAGGCCGAGCAACCCCCTTTAATCTCCTCCAATCCCCCGCAGCCCCTTGCTCCTAGGAGTTCACGCATGCCACAGATCTCGTGTGTTTTCTGAAGTCGTAGCTGTCGTCATGACGTTTCGCTACGCTACCCGCAACCGAATAGATCCGACATCTTACTTGCTGTTCTCGTCTTTCGCTCGCTATCTGTACGTGTCTCGCTGTGCTACCCATGGCTGAGACATTGCTGACGATGCAGATCTATCGATGTTCAGACTCGACGTCCGATCTACGATCAAACACCGAAAAGGTTAGCCCCCAAACGCGTAGTAAGAACCCACATCGTAGAGAATCTAAAACCTAATCTAAAAGTCATCAACGATAACTAAGTTTACATTTCTGCTCCTTTAAAATGTTGTTTAACCATAGACATCGACGAACAGACTTGAATATTTGTGCACATAGGGTAGAACGTCGATTAGGCTGAAACAAATCAAAAAGATGTGACTTTTGACTGTTAGGGTAGTCCCACTGAATTTAGAAACAAACCCTAATAGGATTGATGAAAAACGTGATCTGACACAGCTGTTGTCCCATTTCAGGTGGACCCTCGCTGACGTGCCGCTTCGACGAGACGCTCCAGACCGACGACTCACTCTCCTCCGCAGGAAAGTGTTTCCACTTGCGTACTTTCGGCCACGTTTAGGCAATCACCCCTTTAACTGTAAAAGTACGACTAAAGAGAACCTGACGTGAAATGATAGCGTCCAGGACCCCCTTGACAGCTTAGACTTGACAACGAAGTCTAAGCACAAAAACTACAACAACGGACACCCTACGTTCTATCTGTGTGTGCGTGCGTATGGACCCCCTAGAATGAAAAACTCCTTACCAATCGTCATGTCATGAAATGTTACAAAAAGCCTACGGGTTTTTCAGATGCTCTCCAAACGAGAGTGATCTCTGTGTTACAAAAAGCCTACGTGCATTTCAGATGCTCTCCAAGCGAGAGTGATCTCTGTGTTACAAAAAGCCTACGGGCGCTTCAGAAGCTCTCTAAGCGAGAGTGATCTCTGTATTACAAAAAGCCTATGGGCGTTTCAAATGTTCTACAAGCTAGAGAGAGTGATCTTTATTACAGTTTCACCTATGGAACGTTCGTCGCTTACCAAGGGAGTGAGAAATATACTACAGACCGTGGGGATAGAGGCACTCATCAAGCTAGAGCAAGTGGTCCTATATTGTCTTGTCTTGAGCACTCGGTTTTGGGGTAGGGTTGAGCGGTCGCACGGGGAGAGGGTCTGGCCACCCTCAAACCGTAAGGCGTGAACCCTTTGTGACACACACGATACTTCTTGTCGTGTCCTATCCTGTCTAGTCTAGTCTTGTAGCCAGTAGCACATGCTACGGCTATTGCATGTCATATTTACTTTCCTGCTCAGTTTTTACTTCCTTTGTAAAATTGTATAATTGTCATGTCATTGCAACTGCATGTAATCAACCAGTAAAACGTTGTTTAGTAACTTGTTTCACACTTGCAGTAGAGTATCACCTTCTCTTCGTAGACTTTACCTGACGTACACCTCCTTTTCTCTTGGGTGTTATATGTCAGGTACTGAGCCAGAGTACGTGGACGAGCCACAGCTACCTGAGGACTTGGAGCCGGAGGACGTTGACTCGAAGTACCTTCCTGACAAGGACCAGTCCTAGAGCTACTTCCATGTTGCTGACCCTCAGAGGTTTTATCGCTTTCTAGTTCAGATGCGTAGCACCGTTTTACTTTTCTGCCTAGGTTGGGTGCTTGCACTATTAGTTTCCTTTCTGCTGTTGTTGCCATACTGGGCATTATTTTCCTTTTTAGATTCTCGTACTTCTGGATATCTTTTATGGAATAAAATGAATGTATCTTACTTTCGATACTTTCAGTTGTTACGAATTTTATATATGCAAGAACATGTTTCCATCTTTGTGTTCCTCACAGACGCTTATTGGGTCCGAGCCTCACGGCTCCAGCCCATGTGAACCTTAGTCATGTCTCGTTTCCGTCGTTTTGGGAAGCGGGGCGTGACATTTAATTTGTGACGTCAAATCCATAGTTCCTTGCCCCTCCATCTTACCTCCACAGAAGACATTATTTATGACCTGGGAATCCAACAAGATCCAATAATGTTAGTCAATATACTTTTATGAACCCGTATTTGTTTAAACTTTATGTTTTTGTTAATATATGTACAATTATGAAAAGTATGAACAACACATCCACAAGTAAAGTACTTCGCATGAATATTTCTACCTTTCATAGTCTCATTATGAACTCTTTTATTTTTAGGCTTTTCATCGTGTTTCAAACCATATCCAAGTGCTCGCCTATTGTTGTCATGCAATTGATTTCCAATGATTATGTTTAGTGATTGTTTTCCAATTCCAAATTTCTTTATGGTCAACGTTAGGTCTGAACTTTGGATTTCAAATAAAGATTTTTGTTCACAAGCAACGTGCTTCTACTTATGAAAGCTTCCCTAGTTTCTTCTTCAATCTTTTTGAGGTTTTCAATTTTCTTCTCTATGTCAATAATTTTATCTTTAGATGCCGTCATTTCAATTTCTAGTTTGGGACATGTTTTACACTTTAAGGTTTCATGCATAACATGTTTTTCCTTTTTATGCATAATAGGTTTCATGCATAACACTTTAAGTGTGTCATTTTCAGATTTCAATTTTTACGATAGTTTTCCTGTTGCAGTTCATAATCAACATCTCTCAAAGATTCAACAGTAAATTCTAAAATATCAATTTCATCGTGCATTTTTTCACATTTGCTAGCAAGTTCAGATATGGTAAATTTTTGTACCTCACCAGATCTCCTATCAAACACGATGAGGAATGTACAGACTCATCTTTAGTTCATTCTAGTCATCATAGTCCCATGTGACTGTAAGTGACTTCCCCTTCTTCTCCAAATAATTGCTTTTCATCTCTAGGCAGATTTCCATAGAGTGTCCATGTTTCCTGCAATGACAAAAACACACTAAATTTGTAATATTCTGTTCAGAATATATATTAGTAGGATTAAGCTTATTAAAACGATTAAACCATTTGAACATCAATGCATTAATCATTGTGGTTTAACGGTGAATTTGTTTTAAACAAAAGATTACTCAGGGATATTCATATTTTCTAGACTAGCACTACTACAAAAATGACATTTAATGACACATGTTAGACAACTGTTGCTAATTATAAGCGTTGTTTATTAGAGGCACAGATAATATACAGCGCTTCTTTCTATAAGCACAGTTAAAGGTCGGATAATAAACATCGCTTCTTTCTGCAAGCGCTGTTAAAGATCAAATAATAGACATCGCTTGTTTCTTCAAGCATTGTTTATTAGAGGCATAGATAATACCCAATGCTTCTTTCTGCAAGCGCTATTAAAGGTCAGATAATAGACATCACTTCTTTCTGCAAGCGCTGTTAAAGGTTAGATAATATACAACGATTCTTTAGTACTAGCGCTGTTAAAATTCCACCATAGACATCGTTTGTACTAAACAAGTGATGTTTAACTGGGACCTTAGACAGTGCTTGTTTAGTACAAGTGATGTCTAAGGTCCCAATAAACAACACTTCTTTAGTACAAGCGCTGTTAAAGGTCCACCATAAGCGCTTGTACTAAACAATCGCTATCTATCTGGGACCTTAGATAGCGCTCTAACAATTTATTCAGCTAAAAACATACCAGAAGATTGCTAAACGTAAAATTGCACCAGAGAACATTTGATAAGAACCTCAGTACAGATGAGTATGCAACTCTGGCATATATGCGTGGGTCTCATCAGGAAACTCCTCATCATAGTCAGACTTATCCCATTGCACCTCCTGATCATATTCAAATGCGTCCATGGGTGCTAACTCCTTGATCTCCTCCTTGTATACGTCCCATAGTGCCTCTTGATCATATGTATATATATCCTGTAAAAGGCAAAATGAGTTATCAGAATATGAATCATAGTAAACATCATACACAATAGGGGAATGAAACGTAAGAAACGAGGGGATAAAGAGATCTCCTTGAATAGGAGCCATAAACTATATGTCAGATAATAGACATCACTTCTTTCTGCAAGCGCTGTTAAAGGTTAGATAATATACAACGATTCTTTAGTACTAGCGCTGTTAAAATTCCACCATAGACAGCGTTTGTACTAAACAAGTGATGTTTAACTGGGACCTTAGACAGTGCTTGTTTAGTACAAGTGATGTCTAAGGTCCCAATAAACAACACTTCTTTAGTACAAGCGCTGTTAAAGGTCCACCATAAGCGCTTGTACTAAACAATCGCTATCTATCTGGGACCTTAGATAGCGCTTGTTTAGTACAAGCGCTATCTAAGGTCCTAGTAGATAGCGCTTCTTTAGTACAATTGATGTTAAAGGTCCACCATAGACAGCGTTTGTACTAAACAGGCACTATCTATCTGAGACCTTAGACAATGCTTGTAGTATTTCTTTGTCAATGACACGCGTGCATGAAATAAAAGATCTTATATTAGATTTTTAGGAAACATTGCAAAGAAACTTGTTATTTAAAGTTCGAACATTAAATGTAATTGAGAGGACCCAAATTCAAATAGACGTCTGCTTTAATATATCAAGGTTAGGCGAAAATAAGTAGTAGTTGTTATGAATAGGCACATGAGGCACATTGGGTATCCACCCATTCATTGAAATCTATATATGTGAGGGTACGACGGCTCCTATCCCCTTACACCTATGACTCTACTTTTCCCTCCATAACACGTTATCACCACGATCACGCTCGTAGGAAAAGCCGACGACACTCAAGGAGGGATTTCATCCAAAGCTCAGTTTTAAGAAGATCGTACTCTTCTTAACGGGGAGCGTAAAGGGCATCCTTCATCAACCGTCGTCTGGATTCCTTCGTCGAATCTAGAGGTAAATCATCAAAGTTTTAGATCTAAAACTTGTTTTTCCAGTAGATCTGTATGTTTTAGATCACGAATACAGTAAAAATCGAATTTTTATTTAAATCTGAATGTCTAAAAACAATAAAAATCGATTTTTTGTCTAAAAATCAAATTTTTTTATGTTCCATGGTCGTGCCTTTGTGCACGGCCAGACCATGCCTGCAGGGCATGGTCGGCCGCGCCCTCTTGGCACGGCCAGCTGCCGCGGGCCCCCATGGTTTTTCGAAACCCTAGCCCTAACGGGCTATTTTTTTTTGGGGGGGGGGCCAATTAACCCTATTAGGTGGTTTTCATGGCCCAAAAGCATGGAAATTAGCCCACTTACACATAATTTTTCTTTTTTTATTTTGGCCTCAAAAACCCAATAATTAAAGAAATTTTAATTTTGTGATAGGGTTGAGCAGAAAGATAAATGTAAATGAAATGGATCAGGATTAAAAGTTTTTAAAATCATTTTTAGCACGTCACTTTCTTTTTATATTATTTATTAATCTTTATATGCCTATGATATAATTCTCTGCGTGGTTGTATATTTTATATAAAATCTGCGTGGACGTGCTATTAGACTATGATTTTAGGGATCAGCCAGGTTTCTGACACTTTTACTTTTCTGCAATTTTTCTTTTTGATAGAAATTTGTAAGTGAAGTTATATATGTAAAAAGAAGCTGAAGGACCACCCCCAAGGAGTTGAAAGTACTAGCATAAAGAAAAAGGGGCTTCTCTCAGAAGTTCCCGAGTTGTTTTTATTTTTTATGCACTTTTTGATTAATGTGATGTAATTTTGGACTTTCTTTTTCTGTTAGTGTTGGCTGGCTGATCCCCATAGTTCTAATTTATTTTCATTGCATATACATTAAATGTGTGGATGTTTACTTTAAAGAGTTAAATAACTCATGCAATTTTAATGTTGTAAAAAAATCCATGCTTGGATGTTTATGTTTTAAATAATTCATGCTATGTAAATGTTAATAAAAATGCATGCGTGGATGTTAACTTTTTAAATAATTCATGCTATGTAAATACTGCTAAATTGCTTGCGTGGATGTTTAGTTTAAATAGTCAAATAATTCATGTTGTTTTCGTTTATGTTGCTAGATTGCTTAAATGGCCAGACTTGTGACGTGTGTTTATATTTTATATATTCACGCACGTCTTCTTTGTGTTTTTCCGATGTTTTCCGTTGTCCCGTGCCCATTTTCTTGGTATTTTTAGTTTTCTTTCACTTCTTTGTGTTTTTGTGTATTTGCAGGAGATTGCCAACGTAGGAGACGTATAACAAAGATATCATGAGTCTCCGAAGCAACAGGAGGAGTCACGCACGATCCAGGGGGTCAAACGACGAAGATCGCTATTTTTTAGCCCTAACCGATCGGTTGGACACAGCCAACCGATCGGGTGGTGCACGCGTGTCCGACCCGGATGGAGGCTGGAGTGAGGAGCAGCTCAACCTACCGGTTCATCGACCAGTTCAATCCAACAGAGCTCTCGGCCATTTGGAGCTGAATTCCAACCGATCGGGTGACATCTCATCCGATCGGTTCATCTAAAGCGAATTTTCCAAACGACGACCCGGAGAGCTCAACCGACGGTTCACTGACCGTGCCAAATCGACAGAACTCTTTGTCTTTTTAGGGATATTTCCAACCGATCGGTTGAATACTCAACCGATCGGTTGACCTGATGTTGCATCTCTCAAACCGACGACCCGCTCACTTCACCCGCTCTCCTCAGCGCCCGATTGAAGCTCCCGAAGCCGACGGCCGAAGCATCAAGCAGCTCACCCGATCGGTTGATGCTTCAACCGATCAGGTGACGTCGATTTGTATAAATAGTTGCCCTAGGTTTCATAAAACGGGAGTTGTTATTTTTTCTGTTTTTTTCTTGTACGGTGACGGCTGGAATTTTATTGCTTTTTGTAAGTCTTCTGATTGCTTTCAAACTTTAATACTATCTCTACAACATTGCTACTACCTCATTTTATCGCTTGATCATGATTTCTTCGGTTGATTTTCATTTAGATTGCTTTTTAGTTATGATTTGTGAGTAGTTCCCAAATCTGGGATTTTGATGGAAACCCCTTCGTGGATTCTCCCTGATGCGTCCATAGGACTAGGATTTCGATTGGGATTAGGAATTTAAATGGTTACTCGGGGTGTTTTATTGTCATCGGCGGGAAAAAGACCACCTTTGACCGTCGGGCCAAGGGGGAATAAACTTGGAGATTGACTCCCTAGCCACATCTCACGTCCTTAGCATAGACATTGAATCCTAGCGCGTGAAAATGGCGGGATGAGATGTTGGGAGTAATCGTTGCGAGCTTAGTGCTCCTGGAGTCGGTCGGTGTTAATGGACATGGGAATGCCCACCGACCGAACCTGGGTAGTCCAGCGTATTATCCTGGGCATCGACCGAAATATCGGGCCCATGGGACGCTGGTATCACTCTTAGAGGCAACGTCTCACCACTAAACCCTAAATCCAATCGTATTCCTATCCGTAGGTCATAATAGTGAGTGTTGGCCTAGTTAGTCTACTAACTAGGTCGTACGATATTATTTTGATGATGACAAACAAACCGTGTGACTAACAATTTTTCATTAAGTGATTTCAAGGAGCAAAATGCAAAATAAATTTCGTTTGCAAGAGAGAACGAGTATGCGGACATTGGTGCAAAAAGGAGATTCACATGAAGACTTGAATTAGTCAAGTAACCGATTGGATACTCAAGGGATTTTCCACTTATATTTAAACTCCATGTTCTCATCCTAAACACATCGCACTTGATCTTCTATTCAAACTCCTATCAAGAAACTATCTCAAAAGCTCAATCCATTTATCCTGCAACAAAATTTCAAAATCACAACTTCTTTTTAAACCGGCATCATATCTCAACTCATTTGTTTTTGTGCGTCCAAATCACAAAATCACAGAAGATAAGTTAAAATCAAAATTATGTGAGTCCAAAAGATAAGCCCAAAATCAAATTTCAATGCATTCATTTTTTTCTCTTTCTGTTTTCTTTTTGGTTGGGGCATATTCTGTTAAAATCAAAACAAGCACCCACTGAGAATTCAAAAGGCCCCCTTCTTTATTCGTGGACAGGCTGTAAACAAAAAAAAATCTCTTGAAATATTGTTACACAGATTTAAAAGGGCAAGTGTGAAATTCTTTGAGAAATACGCTTGGCAATTGAAATTCTCGGCAACCTCTGAAGTTCGAGAGCGCGCGGTGGCTTCATCTTCATCAGGCGCTCCAAGGCGGCGGCTTCGTCTTTCTCAGGCGCTCCAAGACCGGTGGCGCAGACTTCCTCCGGCGATCCAAGGACTAAGTGCTTCGTGGGCATTCTCCAGAGCTTCGTCAACTAATCAAATTCACAGGCTTCATCACCGAACAACCCCCGACGATCATCTTCGAGTTCTCTGTGCTGGGCGTCATCACCGATCAAATTCACGGGCTTCATCACCGATCAACTTCACGGGCTTCGTCACCGTCTAGGGCTTCGACTCACGGCGACGGGCTCACCTCACGGCGACGGGCTCACGGCAAACCCCTCTGTCGATCCAGAGGTGAAGGCAGCAACAGCTTGTAGCAATTCGAAGAGGAGCCTCCTGACAATTTGCAAGAGGGAACAAAAATTTTAGAGTTATGCGATCTCAGATATACATCTACAGAATTACCTTATGCACAGATCTTTATCCAAGCAAACCTGCCTCAAACTTCTTTACGCACAGCAAATTAGCAACCGGCCTTGCACAATGAACTTCAACTGCACATATCTTCCAATCCAGACATCAGATTCGCGAGCGGTTTGAGCCTACGTGACCACGATCTCATAACTTTCATCACGGTGATAATTTTCCAGACTTTTACTGAAGTATTAAGTTGTTTATACTACTTTGTGGTGAAATCATATTGAGAATAGCTTTAGTCAGAAGCTATATCTGAACTTAATCTTGTTAAACTATATCTGTGAACGGTGAGATCACTACCCGTAAGTGTGATCAGGTTTATTGAGTGAAATCCTCATGGGTTTTGGGGTCGGAGTTTTGGCGGGGAGCCACTCCGTTATAAATATCCGTGTCTGATTATTTCTGTGAATGTGATTACATTTAAAATTTGTGCCACACCCTATTCACCCCCCTCTAGGGTGTTTTTCAATTGGTATCAGAGCGGGATTCCTTTTAGACTCAAAGTCTAGTGGAATTTCGATCTTATGGCACAAATTCCGCACACATACTCATATGACACGCACAGTCAAAGAGAAGGTCAGTCGTATCTCAGATCTCCTCTATTTGATGGTACGGACTATAGTTATTGGAAACAGCGTATGTCCATACACATCAAAGGTATCGATATGGCATTATGGAAAATAATCAGTGAAGGATTTACACTGTTTGATAAATCCACTCCTGAGCAGCAAAAAGAAAATGATCGGTTAGAAAATCTAAATTTTAAGGCCATGAGCATCTTGTATTGTGGTCTTAGTAAAACTGAATTTAACCGCATTAGTTCTTGTTCTACTGCTAAGGATATCTGGACGAGACTTGAAGTTACTCATGAAGGAACTAGTGAAGTTAAGAAAACTCGTATTAGAATGTTATTACAGAAATATGAAAATTTTGCTATGATGCCTAATGAGTCTATTGATGCTATGTTTTCTTGTTTTGCAGATATCGTCAATCCATTGAAATCTTTAGGGAAGGACATCCCAGAGGAAGATCTGGTCGGAAAGATTTTATACTCATTATCTGGCAATTGGATTCAAAAGAGGACGGCGATCGAAGAAGCACATGACTTGGCAGATATCAGTTTCGAGAAGCTGATGGGAAAATTAATGGCTTATGAGGTTCAATTGAAGATGGCCAATGACAGCACACCAAAGATGGAAGAGAAACCTAAGAAGGAGGAAACAAAGGAAAAGAACTTAGCTTTTCAAATCTCCAAAATGCTCAAGGAGGAGATGAATGAATCAGATGATGAAAGCATGGCTCTTGTTACAAGGAAATTTGTGAAATTCATGAAAAACAACAAAAGAAGGACGGGAAGCATTTGGGGAACCAAGAAAAATGAAGAAAATGATGCAGAAAGTTCTACACCTCAGTGTTTCAGATGCAACAAGAGAGGACACATGAAAGCAGAATGTCCACTTCTGAAAGGAAAAGGAAAAGAAAAGACTGGTGATGGAGAAAAGAGAACATCAAAGCGAGGAATGGTGGCTACGTGGGGAGAAAGTGACGCAGAAGAGCTCTCCTCAGATGATGACTGGAACGACAACACTGGAACTCAAGTTCACTAATTCAAGAAATGGGTCCTAAATTTCTTGGCTATTTGTGAATTTCTTTAATGTCAAGCTAAGATTTTGATTTTCATTCTCAAGTTCACTAATCTTAGTCTTATATCTTTTTTCTTTTTCACTAGTTTCAGAATCGATAGCTATGTGTTTTCTAGCATGGAGGAAGCTTATGAATTTCTTGTAGAACTCCTTTAAGAAATGGGTCCTAAATTTCTCAAACTAAAAAGGGTTCGCGATTCATTAAAAGATGAACTAGGAAGCATGACAAGAGAGAGAGATGAGCTATTTGTTAAGTGGAAAGAACAAAAGGAAATAATAGATAAGTTTGATGAAACCCAACTAGAAACAAAAACCTTAGAGCTAGAAAATACTAATAAAAAATTGGCTACGTTAGAGCTTGACCATGTTAATCTAGCCAAAGAGTTAAAAGAGAAAATTAGTATTCTTAGTTCTAAAGATTCTGAAATAAAATTATTGAACCTAAAAGTGGCTAGCTATGAAGAAAAATCGAAAGAGCTTGAAAAAGAAAAATCTAATTTAATAAAAGGAAAACACATAGCTATCGATTCTGAAACTAGTGAAAAAGAAAAAAGATATAAGACTAAGATTAGTGAACTTGAGAATGAAAATCAAAATCTTAGCTTGACATTAAAGAAATTCACAAATAGCCAAGAAAGCTTTAATAAGATGATAAATGGGCTTAATGTACAATCTAGTAAACATGGTCTTGGCTTTCAGAAAAAACAACCTAAGAAAAAACCTAGGAAGATCATTGAAAAGAATTTTGCAAGAGACATGAGTTTTGAACATTGCATGCACAAAAATCATATGTCATCTACTAATAAGCATTTCAATGTTACATGTTTTTATTGCAACAAAAATGGGCATGTTATGTATGATTGCTTGGCCAGATATTATCCTAAATATTTCATATGGGTTCCAAAGCATCGTACTAACATTTGTGGATCCAAAATTTGGTTACCAAAGGGTGCATCTTCTTTTGCAGGTGCATCTTCAAGTGGAAAATGACAGCATTTGGTACCTTGATAGCGGTTGCTCGAATCACATGACGGGCAACGAATCCCTCTTCACGACGCTATCAAGGAAAGATGAAGGGACGGTTATTCTTGGAGATGGAAAGAAGTGCAAAATCTTGGGTAAAGGTAACATTGGTAAGGATCCTCTTGTGGTCATTGAAAATGTTAATCTTGTTGATGGTTTAGCACATAACTTGTTAAGTGTGAGTCAGCTATGCTCTATAGGCCTTAAGGTTCATTTCGAAAATGACAAAGTATATATTTTAAAAGGTGATGATATTCTTTTCAAGGGTACATCTTATAATAACATCTATACTATCAAACTCAGTGATTCAAATAATCTAAAATGTTTAGTTGCATCACATGAGACTAGTTGGCTTTGGCATCGAAGATTAGGCCATGCCGGTATGGACCTAATCTCAAAGCTCGCTCGAAAGAAACTAGTGAGAGGTTTACCTCAAATTAGCTTTGATCGGGATAAGCTTTGTGATGCATGTCAACTAGGTAAACAACATAAAAGTAGTTTCAATCCTAAAAACGTTGTAACTACTTCTAAGCCATTGCAACTCATACATTTGGATTTATTTGGACCAACAAAGGTTGCTAGTTTAGGTGGTATGCATTATTGCTTTGTTATTGTCGATGACTTTTCACGTTTCACCTGGGTTTATTTTTTGACACACAAACATGAAACTTTTGATGTTTTCAAAATGTTTTGTAAAAAGGTAGAAAATGAAAAAGGTTTTTCAATTGTCAAAGTTAGAAGTGATCATGGAGGAGAATTTGTTAATACTAGCTTTGATGATTTTTGCATTTCAAAAGGTTATTCACATAATTTTTCCGCCCCGAGGACACCACAACAAAATGGGGTGGTTGAGAGGAAAAACCGTACTTTGCAAGAAATGGCTAGGACCATGATTCATGATTACAAATTGCCTTTATACTTTTGGGCTGAAGCTATACATACTTCTTGCTATATTTTAAATCGTGTGTCCATTAGACCCATTTTGAAGAAAACACCTTATGAGCTTTATAGAGAGTTGACTCCCAACTTATCACATTTAAAACCATTTGGATGCAAATGCTATATTCTGAAAGTAGGCTTAAATCTGGATAAATTTGATGCTAAATCCGATGAAGGTATTTTTGTTGGCTACTCACCACATAGCAAATCTTACCGAGTTTTTAACAAAAGAACTCTTACTATTCAAGAAACTGTGCATGTAAAATTTGACGAGAAAAGTGCTATTAATGAATCTTCTAGTGCTGCAGATTCTACAGATATTACAGGTGGCTTGGATGGACTGGAGACAAACACTAGCAATTCCAATGAGCAAGAGAACAACAATGATGGTGTATCAAAAGAAGCAGAAGCTACTACGTCATCACAAGATCTCCCTAAGGATTGGCACTTTCAGAAGGATCATCCAAAGAATCAAATCCTTGGAGACACGACGGAAGGTATACGTACTAGAAGTACCTTTAATTTGATGGTTAACTTTGCATTTATATCCATTTTGGAGCCTAAAAATGTTGATAGTGCTTTAGAAGATTCCTATTGGATTATGGCAATGCAGGAGGAATTGTCACAATTTGATAGGAATCAAGTTTGGGAACTTGTTCCTAAACCAAAAAATCAAACAATTATAGGCACTAAATGGGTATTCAGAAACAAACTTGACGAAATGGGACATGTTGTGCGTAATAAAGCAAGATTAGTTGCACAAGGTTATAACCAAGAGGAAGGGATTGATTTTGATGAAACATTTGCTCCCGTCGCAAGATTGGAAGCAATTAGGATGCTTTTAGCATTCGCTAGTTTCATGAAATTCAAACTCTTTCAAATGGACGTCAAGAGTGCCTTTTTGAATGGAGTTTTATCTGAGGAAGTCTATGTCAAACAACCTCCTGGGTTTGAAGACTCCATCCACCCGGACTATGTTTTCAAGCTTAAACGTGCTTTATATGGGCTCAAACAAGCTCCTAAAGCTTGGTATGAGCGACTTAGTAAATTTTTGCTTGAAAATAATTTTTCCATGGGAAAGGCGGATAAAACTCTATTTGTTACACATCAAAATAAAGATCTACTTGTAGTACAAATATATGTTGATGATATCGTTTTTGGTGCTACTAACAATCTACTCTGTGAGGAATTTGCTATATGTATGTCTAGGGAATTTGAGATGAGTTTGATGGGTGAACTTACATTCATGCTTGGGTTACAAATCAAACAATGTGAGGACGGAATTTTCATCAATCAAGCAAAATATGCAAAGGAGTTAGTGAAGAAGTTTGGACTTGAAAATGCTAAGGAATGCTCTACCCCCATGGCAACGACGGCAACGATGGATAAAGACGAAAAGGGAAAGAAAGTGGATGAACGCTTGTACCGAGGTATGATTGGTAGCCTATTATACTTGACAGCTAGTAGGCCCGATATAATGTTCAGTGTATGTTTATGTGCAAGATTTCAATCTTGTCCAAAAGAGTCCCATCTTTCTTATGTTAAACGAATAATTCGATATGTTAAAGGAACCTTAGATTTTGGTTTATGGTATCCTTGTTCCACATCATTTGAGCTTGTAGGATATTGTGATGCGGATTTTGCGGGAAGTAAGACCGATCGTAAGAGTACCACGGGCACTTGCCAACTACTAGGTATGTCTCTTGTTTCTTGGTTCTCCAAGAAGCAAAACTCCATAGCATTGAGTACAACCGAAGCTGAATATGTTTCAGCAAGTTGTTGTTGTGCTCAAATTCTATGGATGAGACAAACCCTCAGAGACTACGACCTTACTTTCCAACCTACAACCATTTGGTGTGACAACAAGAGTGCTATAAATCTATCTAAAAATCCTATTCTACACTCTAGGACAAAACATATTGATATTCGTCACCACTTCCTTAGAGATCATGTTGACAAGAAAGATATCTCTTTAGGATATATTGATACAGAAAAACAATTAGCGGACATTTTCACCAAACCCTTAAACCAAAAGCAATTTTGCTTCATTCGAAGGGAGTTGGGGATTATGTCACTAATTGAGCATTAGCATGCATATCCATGCACATACACATGCTTACTTATTGTACCTAAGCCACACACTATTTCATCTTAATGTGGATTTGGTCATTCTTGGTATGTGCATGCATGATCGTCATCACTACTATTGATTTTGGTTGAAAATTTGATATGAACCTTGTTAGACATCTTAGAAACATTAAAATGTTTTTGATGATGATGCACCCTATTATTGTAAAATCCCCACGCTTAAATTATTAATAAAAAAGTGAACCTTGTAAGCATGCCAAATTGTACGAATCAAATAGATTGATGGAGTCTTATAAACTATGAAGACAATTGAATGTGCTTAGATTCTAAAGTTTCTGAATTTATATTCTATCCTTACAATTTTGTGTGCTTAAATCTCTATGGAAAATTATTTAGTAGGAGTCGAGTATGTGATGCCTTCATGCGTCACTATTCTGAGACACCAACATTGTAATAATAATATATATATATATATAAATTGCTATGCGCATTAAAAAAAATCAATAAAAAAAGGGGAATAGCAAAACATCTTCAAATATACTACATTTGATACCGGCAGCTAGTAACCGGATTTCGGGGGTTTGTTGAGCAATGCGTATGAAATATGGTAGATGAAGCAACCACTTAGCGCACCTCAATTCCAAAGGACCCGAAATTTAACACCATGGTATCCCTTGATTGGTGTCTCCCTTCACATTACTTATTAATTATTCCATAGCAACAAAGGCTCACAAATTGTATTAGATAATCTTATATTTTTCCTCTCTTAAGTTTCTAAGCACCCTTCATACTGTCAAAGTGTTTCATATTACAACATCTTCTTGTTAGATTTCTTACAACGATCGTATGCTTCCAACGCTCATGATATTTGTTATACTTTAAGTTCGTGGGGAATAAGCATTAATATGAGCATCGTCATCAATTTCTTGTTTCTTCTATTTGTACACTTGTTTCATGTCTCATTCTTAACTTTTTCAATTTGTGTGATCTTTTCGATTAATGGCCAAAGGGGGAGAAGAAAAAAAAATATCAGAAGAATAATGGGGGAGAGATGCACATTTTAAGGGGGAGCTTGTCATAACTTTTCATACATCGATAGGGGGAGCTTTATTTGAAGTTTATAATCGTGTGCATTATATGACTTGCTATTTAATGTCATTTCTCAATTTTTTTTTCCAGACTTGTTTGCCATCATCAAAAAGGGGGAGATTGTTGGCCTAGTTAGTCTACTAACTAGGTCGTACGATATTATTTTGATGATGACAAACAAACCGTGTGACTAACAATTTTTCATTAAGTGATTTCAAGGAGCAAAATGAAAAATAAATTTCGTTTGCAAGAGAGAACGAGTATGCGGACATTGGTGCAAAAAGGAGATTCACATGAAGACTTGAATTAGTCAAGTAACCGATTGGATACTCAAGGGATTTTCCACTTATATTTAAACTCCATGTTCTCATCCTAAACACATCGCACTTGATCTTCTATTCAAACTCCTATCAAGAAACTATCTCAAAAGCTCAATCCATTTATCCTGCAACAAAATTTCAAAATCACAACTTCTTTTTAAACCGGCATCATATCTCAACTCATTTGTTTTTGTGCGTCCAAATCACAAAATCACAGAAGATAAGTTAAAATCAAAATTATGTGAGTCCAAAAGATAAGCCCAAAATCAAATTTCAATGCATTCATTTTTTTCTCTTTCTGTTTTCTTTTTGGTTGGGGCATATTCTGTTAAAATCAAAACAAGCACCCACTGAGAATTCAAAAGGCCCCCTTCTTTGTTCGTGGACAGGCTGTAAACAAAAAAAAATCTCTTGAAATATTGTTACACAGATTTAAAAGGGCAAGTGCGAAATTCTTTGAGAAATACGCTTGGCAATTGAAATTCTCGGCAACCTCTGAAGTTCGAGAGCGCGCGGTGGCTTCATCTTCATCAGGCGCTCCAAGGCGGCGGCTTCGTCTTTCTCAGGCGCTCCAAGACCGGTGGCGCAGACTTCCTCCGGCGATCCAAGGACTAAGTGCTTCGTGGGCATTCTCCAGAGCTTCGTCAACTAATCAAATTCACAGGCTTCATCACCGAACAACCCCCGACAATCATCTTCGAGTTCTCTGTGCTGGGCGTCATCACCGATCAAATTCACGGGCTTCATCACCGATCAACTTCACGGGCTTTGTCACCGTCTAGGGCTTCGACTCACGGCGACGGGCTCACCTCACGGCGACGGGCTCACGGCAAACCCCTCTGTCGATCCGGAGGTGAAGGCAGCAACAGCTCGTAGCAATTCGAAGAGGAGCCTCCTGACAATTTGCAAGAGGGAACAAAAATTTTAGAGTTATGCGATCTCAGATATACATCTACAGAATTACCTTATGCACAGATCTTTATCCAAGCAAACCTGCCTCAAACTTCTTTACGCACAGCAAATCAGCAACCGGCCTTGCACAATGAACTTCAACTGCACATATCTTCCAATCCAGACATCAGATTCGCGAGCGGTTTGAGCCTACGTGACCACGATCTCATAACTTTCATCACGGTGATAATTTTCCAGACTTTTACTGAAGTATTAAGTTGTTTATACTACTTTGTGGTGAAATCATATTGAGAATAGCTTTAGTCAGAAGCTATATCTGAACTTAATCTTGTTAAACTATATCTGTGAACGGTGAGATCACTACCCGTAAGTGTGATCAGGTTTATTGAGTGAAATCCTCATAGGTTTTGGGGTCAGAGTTTTGGCGGGGAGCCACTCCGTTATAAATATCTGTGTCTGATTATTTCTGTGAATGTGATTACATTTAAAATTTGTGCCACACCCTATTCACCCCCCTCTAGGGTGTTTTTCAGTGAGAACACATGATAGGGTGAAAAGCGAAGTCCTAGGTTTTCTTTTATATTGTTTATCCCTCGTATCTATTTTTCGTGACAACCATCGATCGATCGGGCTAGCTTACCCGAAGGGTGAACCAGTTCCTCTCTGACACAAGCACAACACTTGCCTCCCTATGTTCGACCCCCAAGCCACACTACAACACCGTGTGCTTGCGGTATAAATATTTAAATCTGGTATCCCCAATCCTATTGCACTCTTATGCTCAAAACCTAGGGGACGTCAAGCTTTATGTCGTGGTTGCCGGGGAGGCAACGTGCTTGTTAATTTTAGGACCCATTGAACCCTTGAGTCTAGCTCACATCTTCGCCCCGCGATAATTTTCGCATTCTACACCTTTTTGATTTTACTTCGACATATTGTATATATTAGTTTTATAGAATTGGTATCATCACTGCTCATCGCCTCCCCATTCATACAACCCGTGCTATTGACGTGCTTTCTATCCGTGCAGTTCTCTCTCTCTCTCCTTTTCCTACAGGTTTTTTGCTCCGCGACGAGGATGTTGTGTGCTGTTTCGGGCGATATCTAGGATCATTCGCACCACGTCAGCTGTTTGGCTTGGAATTTGACAGAATCTCTAAGCGCCTCGAACATCCTATCCCTTCTGTCAACTGCTGTAGAAAATCAGAGGAGGTATCATGATGTGCAGCAGCATCCTGTCACGACAACTTTCTTTCCTCCATATGAAGCGACGTATATTGACGTACCCAGTTCTGAAATCGGTGGGTAAGAATTATGCACCCACGAGGAGTTTTGCCCGGAGGACTATCAGATGGAGTTCATCGAGTACGCCGAACCGGAGTCAATCTATCCCTTGCAGACATCTATAGAGCACCCTGGATCTTGGGATAATGAGGAAGCTGAAAGTAGTGGTGGAGAACTATCGACTGTTGAGACCTGTTTTCGCGTTGAGGCCTTCTACCCGGATCATCATCATTTACCTAAGAAAGACCCAAAGCCCTCCTCACCTATCCCTCTTCGCCTTGCGAAGCTTCATCTTGTGAAACCACGGGTGGAAGTGAAGTTTCGGATGCTGGCTTCCAGGAGACCCCTTTCACTGGAGGATGCTCAGCTTGAGAAATACGCGTCGGGACCCCAGGAGGTTGAGATGAAAGAGTTACCTCCAGGACTAAAGTATGAATATTTAGAGGAGAGTTCGACGCGGCCAGTCCTAGTGAACTTCTCGCTCCCTGAAGACCAGATGACCAAACTACTTGGTGTTTTAAAAAGATTTAAGAATATTTTTGGGTATGCAATCGAAGATTTGAAGGGAGTGAGTTTGGGGCTTTGCTCACATAGGATACTGCTTGAGGACGAGCAAGCCTCCTCAATTGAGCCACAACAAAGACTGAATACCATCATGATGGATGTGGTCAAGAAGGAGATTATTAGACTCCTACATGCCGGGATCATAATCCTATCACCGACAGTCGCTGGGTTAGCCCGGTGCACGTTGTACCCAAGAAAGGAGGAATGACGGTAATTCGCAACGAGAAAAACGAGCGCATACCCACTAGGACCGTCACGGGGTACCGGATGTGCATCGACTACTGTAAACTGAACAAGGCCATAAGGAAGGATCACTATCCTCTTCCTTTCATTGATTAGATGCTCGAGAGGCTGGCGAAGCACAACTACTTCTGCTTCATGGATGGATACTCCAGCTTTCTGCAAATCCCCATCCATAATGATGACCAGGAGAAGACGACTTTTACTTGTCCTTTTGGGACGTATGCCTATAGGAGAATGCCGTTTGGGCTTTGCAACGCCCCGGCTACATTCCAAAGATTAATGTCCGTAATCTTCTCCGACTACTCCCAGGATATAATGGAGGTCTTCATGTATGACTTCTCTGTCTACGGAACAGTGTTTGACTCGTGTCTCCGAACCTGACTAAAGTCTTGGAAAGGTGTCTGGATAAAGGACTAGTGCTGAAGTGGAAAAAATGCCATTTTATGGTCCAAGAAGGAGTTGTATTGGGGCACGTCATCTCTTCAAGGGGGATCGAGGTAGACAAGGCAAAGGTAGAAGTGATCAAAAACTTCCGCCTCCACTTAACCTTCAGGGAGTCTATGGTTTTTTAGGGCACGCGGGATTCTACCGCCGCTTCATAAAGGACTTCTCCAAGATTTTCAGGCCATTGACTCAACTCCTTGTGAATGATGCGCCTTTCATCTTCGACGACGAGTGTATGGAAGCCTTCCGCCTTCTGAAGCAAGCTCTCATCTCCGCACCCGTATTCAGCCGCCAGACTGGAGTCTACCATTCGAGTTAATGTGCGATGCTAGCGATTATGCAGGTGTGGCCGTCTTGTGGCAGAGGAAGGATAAAAATCTACATGTTATATACTATACGAGCAAGACCCTCGACGTAGCCCAAAGGAACTATACGACCACAGAGAGAATTACTAGCTGTCATCTATGCCATGGACAAGTTCCGACAGTATCTTGTTGGTGCCAAGTTAATCGTGCACACGGATCACGCGGCTCTCAAATACCTTTTAAGCAAGAAGGAGGCTAAGCCGCGGCTCATAAGGTGGATTCTCCTCCTCCAGGATTTCGACTTGGAGATCAATGACAAGAATGGGGTGGAGAATGTCGTTGCCGATCACTTGTCCAGAATGCCTACTCTCGATCTGGATGCTACTCCCATTGATGACTCGCTCCCCGACGAGCATCTCTTCTCCGTCTCTTCCGCTTGGACTCCATGGTATGCCGACATCACCAATTATTTGACATGCGCCATCGTCCCCCACAACTTGAGCTATCAGCAGAAGAAGAAATTCTTTCATGAGGTCCGGAAATTTTATTCGAACGACCCCTATTTGTACAAGACCTGTAACGATGGGGTGATACGAAGGTGCATTCGCGAAACTGAGGCGACCTCCATAATCTCCCATTGCCATGATCAGTAGTGTGGAGTCCATGCAAGTGCTTACAAGACAACGACGAAGATCCTACAGAGTGGATTCTATTGGCCGACCCTTTTCAAGGAAACATACGCTTATGTCTAGGCTTGCGACAAATGCCAGAGAACAGGAAACATCTCCAAAAGGAACGAAATGCCTCAGCACTACATTTTAGAGGTTGAGATCTTTGACGTGTGGGGAGTCGACTTCATGGGACCATTCCACTCGTCCTCTGGGAATCAGTATATCTTAGTAGCCGTGGATTATGTGTCCAAGTGTGTGGAAGCGATAGCCAGCCCCACTAATGATTCCTGGGTGGTCGCCAAATTCTTTAAAAACAATATCTTCCCGAGATTTGGCATGCCTCGAGTTTTGATCAGTGACGGTGGGAGACACTTTATAGATAAGAAATTCGAAGCTCTCTTGAAAAAGTGCGGGGTGCAACACCGAATCAGTCGTGCCTATCATCCACAGACAAGCGGCCAAGTGGAAGTTTCGAACAGAGAGATCAAGAGCATACTGGAGAAGACGGTGGCCAACTCTAGGAAGGACTGGTCATCGAAACTTTCAGACGCACTCTGGGCTTACAGGACTGCGTTCAAGACTCCAATTGGTACAACCCCTTACTGACTTGTCTACGGGAAAGCATGCCATCTGCCCGTGGAATTGGAGCATAAAGCGTTTTGGGCCATCAAGAATCTGAATTTTGACACCAAGGAGGTTGGAAGTCATCGACAGCTACAACTGAATGAGCTTGACGCGATCCGGTTCAATTCTTATGAAAACACCTGGATCTACAAGGAAAAGTTGAAACGGTGGCACGATAAGCGCATTCCGAAGAAAGAATTCAAGGAAGGAGACTTAGTTCTCCTATTCAACTCGAGGCTGAGGCTTTTTCCTGGAAAGCTCAAGTCGAGGTGATCAGGACCCTTCCGCGTCACCAAGGTCTTCCCGCACGGAGCAATCGAGATAATGGGAAGAGATGAGCCGTTCAAAGTAAATGGGCAGCGTCTAAAACATTATGCGATTAGTGAACCAGCAATCTCTCCGGTCCGAATCTCAACGATCGATGGATCATCTACAAATCCTCCGGATCCAAATTGACCACTAAATGAGGAGTCGAGCAAATGACTTTAAACCACAGCGCTTCGTGGGAGGCAACCCATGTTCTAAACTTTCTTCGTTATTCTTAGGATTATTTTTCTAATTTTTAGTGAATAAATCCAGTAATGGGGGTCACCGTCGGGAAACTTAGATTAATCTTTGAAATTGTGCAGGAAATCATCTCCAACTGATCGGGTGATGAATCAATCGATCGGTTGGACCGTGTCTGAAGATGGCTTGTGTCAGCGCAACAGCGAACCGATCGGGTGGTATATAAGGCTGACCGGTTGGAAGATCGGTGACACTGAAGAGCCCTCGGGAATTTTTGAGGCTAAATCAACCGATCGGTTGAGCCGAGGCCGAGATCGGGTGGATGTCCGGGTGAAAAGCACGGTGCTCTTGGGAAAATTTGGGAAGCGGTCAACCAATCGGGTGAGATCTCACCCGATCGGTTCACCTGTAGTTGTTGACCGACAAGGAATTTTGAAAATTTACCCAACCGATCGGGTGAACCCTCACCCGATCGGTTCGCCAATGCTTCTATACATACCCCCAGACCCGAACTCATTCACCCGATTCCCACAGTTCGCATTCGCACGTTCCCTCGTCCCACCTTCCAAATTGATCTCCCCCATAGATCCCTCCACCCCTGAGATCACACCCCCAACCTTTTCCCACACTCCCCCACCATCAATATCCTTCCCATTGATCACATTCACCCACAAATCGCCTAAACCCAAACCCTAGCCCCCATTTTCAAAATTTTCTTCCTTGACGGATCAGCGAGCGGCGGCTCCCCAGATTGTTCACTTATACGGCGTGGAATCTTTTGGGAGTTTGGACTTGCATCATCACTGGGTAATCTCTTTCCACTCTTCAAATTTATTTCCTTATATGCAATGTCTTGAATTTGTGTCTATCTGCTTCATCTGACCTATCACCATCATAGACACCCTCCCTGCTTTGTCATTGTCCCTCCACATCTTCACCATGTCTAGGAAGGGAAAAGAGATTGCCTCATCTTCACGCAGACACCCCCTACACGGCCCTTTTCCCCAATCATTCTTGGGCATTAACCCAATTTCTGAAGAGCAATCTGCGCGTCTACACGCCCTGCTTCATCGCCCCATGCGACCTACTCTTTTCACCGATTACCCCACTCTCGAATCTCTTGGACTCTTTAGGGGCGTCTGCACACTTTTTCGCTTCATTGGTTGCGACTTCCTTCTGCGTGCCCATGCTCACACATACAGGAATCTCACACTCGAGTTCCTCAGTTCCCTCGAAGTGTCTGATTGTGGCTTCACCTTCTGCGCCTTCAATGGCAATTTTTTTCATGAGCTTTGCCGAGCTTAACAATATTCTGGATTTCCTTGACCCCGATCGTCATGTTGAATGTTCAACTCATGATCGGTCTGACATCTTTACTTACTTTCGGGATGATGGTGTTTGGCAACGATTCACCAGGTATACCACCTATCCATCGGTAGCTTTTGCCTCCTACATCATACGTCCATGCTACCACTTCGCCCATTGCTTCCATGTTTCCACGGTGTCTCGGGATGAGCTCTTCTTTCTTTTCGCCATGTCCCACGACAGGATTCATGGACATATCCCATTACCCATAAACACTGCTCATTGGATCATCCACGAGATCTTATCTGTTAGCTGTGCAACCTCTGGATCTATCTGCTTTGGTGGGATGATCACTCTTATTGTCAGTTGTGTTTTGAGGCTGCCGCCACACCTCCCTATTCTACCGGGACGTAGCTGTATCGATCGCGACTACTTGATCGATATCGGTATGCTAAATCCCTTTGGTGTGGAGCGTGCAGTCTACCTCTATAGTCCAGCCAACACTCCTTTTGCCATCCTCCCACCCTCATCTCCTGAGCGCCTCCCCATTCACATTTCACATCTACCATGGGAGTTCTACCGGATCCTTGGTATGCCACACTCGTACGCTTTCCACCCTTGGAACCTCCCGATTGGCACCCGTGTGTCGATTCACCCGGTGCCATCATTATCCACCACGATCCACCAATAAATTTAGATCCTCCAGTGATCCATTCTGTTGCCCCTCCTTCTCCCATCGGCACACCCTCTCCTTCGTCCTCAGAGGATTCCTTCCTCCATTATTCACCACCCTCCTCACCATCTCCATACCATTCTATCGACATCGACTCAGATTGACTTCCCCCTAGCATATTTCTGCATCATCATGATCATATCATATTGCTAGCATTGTCATGTCCAGCTTGGGGGGAAGTCGATTTTTTATGCGTAATGTCGTGTTTTTTGTTGTGGTGTGCATGTTTATCTATGTCGTGTGGTGTGATTTTCTACCTTTTATTTTTTGTATTTCTTTTTTCTCCTTCTTTATTTTTCAATTTCGTATGTGTGTTTTTCTTGTTTTTCATTCTCTTTGTGTCAGTGCGTATTTCCCCCTATTTTCATTGTCCTCCCGTATTTACTTCTATTGCATTGAGGGCAATGCAAGTTTTAGCTTGGGGGAGTCGCACTTCGTGCGTCATTTGTGTCTTTTTCTTAGTTTTTGAGTCGTTTTCATCGTGTTTTTCTTTTTTCTTCTCATCTTTTGTTCTCTCTCTCCTAGAGATGACCCCATATGATGAATTGCCACAGAATCATACACACACACCTAGCATGCCTTCGATAATCACTTTCACTAACCCTAGGAAGCTGAGTCCTCTTGTATTTCATGCATCGTGGGTCCACTTTGCTTTTATGTGAGTCGTGTGTCGTGACTAGCTTATAGTGTGCTTCTACTTTGTGATTCTGATTTATATACCTGTCCTAGGATGACCCCTAGATTATCATGCTTCGATTTCAATATGCGGTATTTGCTTCTCCTATCTGCTTCTATATGCATGAATATATTTATATCGTATACTTCAATTCGCATGTGTCAGGATTCCACAATTAGGACTAGAATAACCCATTTAGCATATGCTCTGATTAGCAAGAAAAATCTCCTTTGCCCAAGTGTTTAGAATCCGATTTCTTTTTTATTTTACTTGGTGCAAATCCACTCATCGTGTACCGTTCTCCCACTTGGGAGAGTACACATGTATATACCCCAAAATCCAAATATCCAAAAAAAGAGAAAAGAAAAACCCAAAAAGAAAAGAAAAGAGAAAAGAAAAAAATATATGTATAACCAAAAATCCAAAAAAAATACATATATCCACAGCCCAAAAAAATTCATGTGTGAATATTTTCCTACCTACCGAGAATAAAGCAAAGGCGAGAATTTTCACCGAGTGTTCTACTCCACATCTTCTCAACCTCTATCGTTTTCGAAAACACTTGGAATAGGAACTTTCTAGCTATTATCTAGGCAATAGTGTGGTGATTTCCTAGTCCCTAGCTGTGGAGTCCCTGACGCATGATACGCTTCGATTCTTACTCTGTTCTCATGCATGCTTGAGCTATTTATTCACCGCCTATTTCAAATCGAATCGATATTTGGGTCTTTCCTTGGATATGTGTATATGGAGCTTTATTGCACATTGTAGATAGCGACACCGTCTGCTAGCACGCGACCACACTCACTCGCGCTTCACCGCGTGGGCCCACGACACTTGTGTGTACTCATATTTCCTCAGTTTAGTGATGTGTTTTGTCGTATGCTTGTTTAGTGTGGCGTGTCTGATTTTGTTGGCCTTGACGGGCGATTTAGGATTTTGACTTCTCTTTCTCTCTCTCCCTCTATTTTCTCCCTCCAAGCTCCTACTCTCACTCGTCTTCCTCGAGGACGAGGAAGGGTTCAGCTTGGGGGATTTTGACGTGTGTTTATATTTTATATATTCACACACGTCTTCTTTGTATTTTTCCGTTGTTTTCTGTCGTCCCGTGCCCATTTTCTTGGGATTTTTAGTTTTCTTTCACTTCTTTGTGTTTTTGTGTATTGCAAGAGATTGCCAGCGTAGAGGACGTATAACGAAGATATCATGAGTTTCTGGAGCAACGGGAGGAGTCATGCGTGATCCAGGGGGTCAAACGACGAAGATCGCTATTTTTAAGCCCTCAACCGATCGGTTGGACACAACCAACCGATCGGGTGGTGCACGCATGTCCGACCTGAACGGAGGCTGGAGTGAAAAGCAGCTCAACTGATTGGTTCGTCGACCGGTTCAATCCAACAGAGCTCTCTGCCATTTTGAGCTGAATTCCAACCGATCGGGTGACATCTCACCCGATCGGTTCATCTGAAGCTAATTTTCCAAACGACGACCCGGAGAGCACAACCGACGGTTCACTGACCGTGCCAAATCGACAGAACTCTCTGTCTTTTTGGGGATATTTTCGACCGATCGGTTGAATACTCACCGATCGGTTGATCTGATGCTGCATCACTCAAACCGACGACCCGCTCACTTCACCCGCTCTCCTCAGCGCCCGGTTAAAGCTCCCGAAGCCGACGGCCGAAGCATCAACCAGCTCACCCGATCGGTTGATGCTTCAACCGATCGGGTGACGTCGATTTGTATAAATAGTTGCCCTAGGTTTCAGAAAACGGGAGTTGTTATTTTTTCGGTCTTTTTCTTGTACGATGACTGCTGGAATTTTATTGCATTTTGTAAGTCTTCCGATTGCTTTCAAACTTTAATACTATCTCTATAGCATTGTTACTACCTCATTTCAATCACTTGATCATGATTTCTTCGGTTGATTTTCATTTAGATTGCTTTTTAGCTATGATTTGTGAGTAGTTCCCAAATCTGGGATTTTGGTGGAAACCCCTTTGTGGGTTCTCCCTGATGCGTCCATAGGACTATGATTTCGATTGGGATTAGGAATTTAGATGGTTACACGGAGTGTTTCATTGTCATCGGCGGGAAAAGACCGCCTTTGACCGTCGGGCCAAGGGGGAATAAACTTGGCGGTTGACTCACTAGCCACAGCTCACGCCCTTAGCGTAGCCATTGAATCCTAGCGCGTGGGAACGGTTGTATGAGATGTTGGGAGTAATCATTGCGAGGTTAGTGCTCCCGAAATCGGTCGTTGTTAATGGACATGGGAATGCCCACCGACCGAACCCGGGTAGTCCAGTGTATCATCCTGGGCATCGACCGGAATATCGGGCCCATGGGACGCTGATATCACTCTTAGAGGCAACGTCTCACCACTAAACCCTAAATCCAATCGTATTCCTATCCGTAGGTCGTAATAGCGAGAACATATGATAGGGTGAAAACCGAAGTCCTAGGTTTCCTTTTATATTGTTTATCCCTCGTATCTATTTTCCATGACAACCATCGATCGTTCGGGCTAGCTCACCCGAAGGGTGAACCGGTTCCTCTCTGACACAAGCACAATATATGACTCCTTGTGTTCGACCCCCAAGCCACACTACAACACCGCGCGCTTGCGGTATAAATATTTAAATCTGGTATCCCCAATCCTATTGCACTCTTATGCTCAAAAACTAGGGGTCGTCAACTTGCGAATGTCGAATTTTTTAGTCCTGAAGGCTGATGGGTCGAACTACTTGAGTTGGCAGTTGGACCTGAAGTTCCACCTGCGTTATCATGGGTTCAGTCTAACACCCACAGATAAGTCAACAATAAGTACTACCGCAGCTGAAAAGGATGCTTCTAAAGATGCCCCTAATACAGAAGAAGTTTCTGATATACTTAAGGTGAAAGCCATTATTTATATCGGGAAACACTTAGACTCGACCCTGAAGGACGAGTATCTTACTGTAGAGGATCCTTATGAACTGTGGGACGCACTTAAGAATAGGTACAGACATCAAAGGGATGTCGTACTCCCTCGTGCACAGTACGAGTGGACTCACCTCCGCATACAGGATTACAAAACCATAGCAGAGTATAACTCAGTACTATTCCGAATCACCTCATGCCTGAAGTTGTGTGGTAAGAATGTGTCTGAGAAAATGTTGCTAGAGAAGACGTTTACATCTTTTCATGAGAAGGACATGATCCTCATGCAACAGTACCATGAGAGAAAGTTCACTAAATACTCTGATCTGCTCTCATGCCTCCTAATGGCTGAACAGAATAGAGATTTGTTGGCTGCCACTCACAACCTGTGCCCTCCTGGATCCGCTCCACCTCCACCTCCTGCAGAGTCACATTTCCAATCTTCCCAGAATTAGAAGATGGATAAGAAGGTAAAGTTCCAGAAATGGAAAGAACAGAAGCAGCGGAAAAAGGCTACTCCTCAAGCTCCTCCCCAGAACCAGAAGTTCGCGGCAAAGAAGCAAAAAATGGACGCCTAATAAAGGTGGTACTCCCAAGAAAGACAGTGAGGATACGTGCTCTAAATGCAGAATGACTAGCCATTGGTCCAAAATCTGACGCACTCCCAAACACCTACATGACCTCTACCAGGCAAGTCGCAAGCCTCACACTGAGACAAACCTGATAGATTGCGCAATGTTACCAGAGACTACATGGAATCCAGAAGATTTCATGGAAGACGACACTCTTTAGTCATGGATCATCTGCATTTTTTTCTAGCAATATATCTTCCTTTCCTGCAATGTATCTTGCCTTATGTTTTTCAAATTCCATGTCAAACTATTCAGCATCTTAATATACATGAAAGTAGTTTCTTTGTAACGACTGGTTTTTCATGTATGGATTTTATTATATATATATATTTGGTTGCTTCTCCTTGGTTGCGATTTCCATTTCCGTCTCCGTAGTTTTCATTTTCGTTCGTTTCGTCGTGATTCTATAGATTCTTCCGTCGGTCGACGTGTTTGGAGTAAGTCATTCGTGACGGGTTTCATAACGTCGATATCTTAGAGTTAGAACGAGCCTAGGAGACTTAGGAAACCATCCCGGAGCTTCACGCTCCATTTCGGAACTTTCAGTGCACATTAGCCGGTATAAGAAGGGGAACCGGCCGACTAGATGACGATCCAGTCGGTCGGCAAACCTTCTTGAACCGACTAGTGGGCTTTGATAAATGTTCAGGAGTTACTGTTTATCGTTAGTCGGTCTAAGAACGTTGGTTGACCAACTAGGTTGCAAACTAGTCGGTCCGCAATTCTTCTTTAACCGACTAACTCATTAATTATTTTTGGTACCAGTTACTGTTCACTTTTAGTCGGTCTAAGAACATTCATCGACCGACTAAATGTCAAACTAGTCGGTCAGTAGTTGTTCTTTGACCGACTAACTCTTAGTTCAGGTTTTCGTCAGGAGCTACTGTTTACACTTAGTCGGTCTGTGTTGGTCAACCGACCGACTAGTTCTCAAACTAGTCGGTCAACAGTCCTTCTTTGACCGACTAATCAGTACAGGAAACCCTAATTTTGCCCTAGTCGACATCAAGCCCTAAAAATACCCCTCCCAAACGTTTTTCTTCTTCTTCTTCATCTCTAAACCTAATTTCTCCCCCATTGAGCCCCCTACTACCTCAAACCCTTATTCCTTCATCCCAAGCCCAAAATCCATCATCCAAACCCTCACTTAACACATTCTACCTCTCATCTTCCTCAAACTTTCATCAAACCCCCAAAATCCACATCCAAACCTATTTCTCCAGATTTTCCCTCATTTCCAGATTTGAGCCGGATCGTTCTTCCGTTGCCGTGGTTGCTCGGCATCGTTCCTCCGCTTCTTCATGGTAAAACTCGATTCGTTAGTTTTAACATAACCCACATTGACATTTGTGAAACCCTAATAAAATGGATTATTAGACAATAAGGATTCTATTAAGAAATCGATTTAGAATCGTTGTTCTAATAATTGTTTTGCTATAACAGTGATCTATTCCGTAGTTAGCTTGTGTGACGATCTTCATTGCTCGTCAATCCCGGTATCAGGCAAGTGAAACTTGCATCTCTTGATTTGGGCCATGTCTTAGGCCATTACCTTGCTTTAGCGTAAAAGAGACTAGACGGTGAAAGGATAGCCGTCTAGACGCCATTGACCTAGCTTGACAACGAAGCTTGGTCCGTCACCTTCATCATGCTTGTATGTCACGTTTACTTTCCCTTAACGGTACGCGTATTAACTGTTCATGTCATCCATGCATCCTTAACTGCTATTGCATTTTAACTGCCATGTTTAATGTAAATTAATGGTACGCGAATATGTTCATGTCATTGCATTTTGCCTGTCACGTTTAATTTTAATTAACGGTACGCGAATATCTGCTCATGTCATTTCATGCTTGAACACTCATCGTGATTGCGTAGCTTCGCTACATACTTGTACTATTTGTTCCGGCTAGGCACCCGTTCTGCGGGCACAACCCTAGGCCAATTACAATTCTGGCTCGTGTTCCAGAAAACGAGCTCAACACAGCCTGCGGGCAATAGGGCACTCTCTGATTGATCCCTTGTACATGACCACAGCCTGCGGGCAATAGGGCATCCATTTGTGGGTGATCCCTTGTACTTGTTACTTGACAATACTTGTCACACTTACCACTTGATACTTGATACTTGATACTTGTACTTCACTTTACTTGTTATCTCCATACTATACTTGTCATGCCATGCACCATACTTTAACTGTTAGGTTGTTAGTGTACCTTTCTTTCAGTTTCCTTGCACAAGTCTTTCGACTTACTGACATGTGCCCCTTTTCTCTTTTGGGTGACACATGTTAGAGCCCGAGCCTGAGATACTTGCTGAGGACGCGGTGTTCGCTGACGCTGAGTCAGAACCCGCGTTGATCGAGGACTTCGTAGACACTGGAGATCAGTCTTAGTGTCCATGTTTGATTTTTGTTAGATTGCTTAGGTTGTCGGTGTGTGGCACCTAGTTTGATACTCTGTTATGTTTGTGTTTTGTTTGGCCTTGTTCTGGGCCTTTAGACTCTTTCCTGTTAGCCTGGTGGCTTTTTCTGTGATATTGAATATTTTGTGGACAAACTTTGGGATTGGTATTTCATATCCGTCTCCTTTTTCTATTATTATTGTTGTTGTTCCGTTTGCGTTTACAGGGACCTGCTTATACTAAATTGACGCTTATCAGGCGTGCAGCTTCACAGCTCCACGCCTGAGCGGACCTTCTCACGTCTCGTCTCCATTTTAGGGAAGCGGGTCATGACAGGTTTTAGTGGTGGCCCATGCAGGTCCTCTGTAACTGCGATTATCGGGATAACGATAATAATATAAGATTGTCCGACAAATAAAATTCGACATCCGAGCCCTAAGCTATTGAGTCTAATTATTTCGTTTCTATGTCATTAGATGGCAGGTAGGGGAAATACCTGTGCTGGTAGTGGCGTGCTCCCTCATGTTGAGGAACCTGAGCGGGATCCCACTAACGGGGAGATGATGAGGATGATGATGCAGATGATGCAGGTTCAGCAGGGTGTGCTGATGCAGGTCCAGAATGCTCCGACCGCTCGAGCTGCTCGGGCAGTGGAAGCCCCTCGCCCCGAGCCTGTAACGAAGCAGTTCAGGGAGCTGGGTCCTACATATTTCAATGGTTCTGAAGGTCCTTTGGCTGCGGACGAGTGGATGAGGAACATTGAGGATAACCTGGCGATGGCGAAGATTAACCCGGCTGGATGGGTTGATTTGGCCAAGAGACAGTTGAAGGACAATGCCAGAAACTGGTGGGATGATGAGGAGAAGATGTTAGAGGTGCCTATAGTTTGGGCTACCTTCAAGGCCAGATTTGATGGAGAGTTCTTCCTGAGGGCTGTAAGGCAGGCGATGCTGTAGCGCTTCATAGATCTGAAGCAAGGGAGCTTGTCGGTGGATCAGTACCACCAGGAGTTCACGAGGCTCAGTCGGTTTGCACCGAAGATGGTGCAAGATACCGATGAGAAAGCTCATCGATTCCTTCAGGGACATGCCTTGGAGCTTCAGAGCTTTGTGACCTCTTCTGACCTGGAGACATACCAGAAGGTCTTGGTTGCTGCGAGGCGGTAGGAGTTGAATTTGAACCAGAGGAGGGGACATGTTTCAGGAGCTGGGAATAGGCCTGTGGAGCCGGTCCGTGCTGTGGTTAGACCTGGATTCAGGCCTGTTCAGCCTGTTCAGTTCAAGAGGCCAGGAGGGCCTATTCTGAAGACTTGCCATTTCTGTGGCAAGACTGGACACCTCAGGGACCAGTGTAGGAGGTTCTTAGGGCAGTGCATTGTCTGCGGAGATCCTGCCCACACCATCAGAGAGTGCCCGAGGTCGAAGCAGCCTTGGCAGGGACATATTGCTGCTCAGCCATTGTAGCAGAGAGCCCCTGTGCCCGCTGGATGTGGAGCGCCCCTTGTTCCACAGAGACAGGCCTTTCGGCAGGCTGTTCCACCGAGAGGGCAGGCCTTTCTGATGACTGAGGAGGAGAGCATGGCCGTGGACGAGGTTATTACAGGTAACGCTCATTCTAGCTATTTTCCTTCCTTAGTTAGTTTGATTGTTGATTATGTTGGTTGCTTGCTCATGTTTGTTGCTAGAATAGGATTTGATTGTTAGACTGTTTGCTAGGTGTGGTTTTGGTTTGCACATTTCCTGCACGAGTCCTCTTTGACTCAGGTGCGTCGATGTGCATTTTGGCCCGGAGCTTCGTGGAGAAGAATTCCTTGTCGACGTCCCCTCTTTCCAAGAGTTGGAATATTGTTACAGGGAATGGCGTGGTCTCGGTGCATCTTGGTTGCAATTCTTGCTCGTTTGTGGTTTGTGGACATGAGCTTTGTGCTGATTTCATTGTCCACGACATCATCAACTACGATGCGGTCATGGGGATGGACTGGCTTGTGAGCTTCTATGCTACGATCGACTGTCGGAGGAAGAAGGTCGTGTTCGAGATTCCTGGACACCCAGTGTTTGAGTTCAGCCATGGTAGCAGTTCGCTTGGTCCTGTCAGATTTCAGGCCAGAACAGTGGAGGTTGTGGCTATGCAGATGGAGTTGGAGAGGCCAGCTATGGTGCGAGATTTTGATGGCGTCTTCCCCGAGGAGATGTCTGGATTGCCGCATGATCGAGCTTTGGATTTTTCTATTGATCTTATTCCAGGTGCGCATCCCATTTCGAAGGCACCATATCGTATGGCGCCAGCAGAGTTGGAGGAATTGCGTAGGCAGTTGGATGAGCTTATGCAGAAGGGTTATATCAACCCTAGTGTGTCTCTGTGGGGAGCACCGGTGTTGCTTGTGAAGAAGAAGGATGGTTCGCGTCACATGTGCATGGACTATCGGGAGTTGAATGCGGTGACCATTAAGAATAAATACACGTTGCCTCGCATTGATGATATTTTTGATCAGCTTGGAGGATCGAGGGTGTTTTCTAAGTTGGATTTGAGAAGCGGTTACCATCAGTTGAAGGTGAAGAAGGATGATGTGCCGAAGACAACTTTCAGGACGAAGTATGGACACTATGAGTTTGTGGTTATGCCTTTCGGCGTAACTAACGCACCCGCAGTTTTCATGAATCTGATGAACCTGATTTTCTATGACTTTTTAGATAAGTTTGTCGTTATCTTTATTGACGACATTCTGATCTATTCGAAGTCGGAGGAAGAGCATGCCTCGCACTTGAGGACGGTGTTGGAGATTTTGAGGAAGCATCGGTTGTATGCTAAGTTTTCGAAGTGCGAGTTTTGGTTGGACAGAGTTGCTTTTCTCGGGCATGTGGTAACTGGAGATGGTATTTCAGTGGATCCCGAGAAGATTAGGGCCATCAGGGAGTGGCCTGTTCCGTCGTCTGCGTCTGAGATTCGGAGTTTCCTTGGTTTGGCGGGATATTATCGGCGTTTCATTAAGGACTTTTCCCGTATTGCGGAGCCGATGACCAGGTTGACGCGGAAGGATGTTGCTTTTGTTTGGTCGGGTGATTACGAGGATGCCTTTGGTGTTCTGAGGGAGAGGCTGACGACTGCCCCTGTTCTTGCTGTGCCTGATCGCAGTGGAGGATTCGAGATCTTTTGCGATGCTTCTGGCAAGGGACTTGGTTGTGTTTTGCATCAGCATGGACATGTTGTAGCTTACGCTTCTCATCAGCTTAAGGTTCATGAGAAGAATTACCCGACGCATGATTTGGAGTTGGCTGCTATTATGTTTGCTCTTAAGATTTGGAGACACTTCTTGCTGAGTGAGAAAGTGAAAATTTTCACCGATCACAAAAGCTTGAAGTATATTTTCACCCAAAAGGAGCTCAACATGCGACAGCGTCGATGGTTGGAGCTCATGGCGGATTATGAGATTGATCTGCAGTATCACCCTGGCAAGGTGAATGTGGTTCCAGATGCTTTGAGTAGGCTTCCCGCGGTGATGATGTTGACTTCGCAGTGGAGATTGCAGCAGGATTTTTATGAGTCTAGAGTGGAGATTGTTCTTCCTGGGGAGGATTCCTCATTGATGTGTATGCAGATACAGTCGACGCTCGTGGATCGGATTAAGGCGAGTCAGGCCGGAGATCCGAAGCTGGTGAGGATTCGAGAACAGGTTGAAGCCGGTCTACGGACTGACTTTTTGGTTCATGAAGATGGCTCGTTGAGGTATGGAGCCAAGTTGTGTGTGCCTGCTGGGGATATCAGAGAGGAGTTGTTGGTGGAGGCACACAGTTCGCCGTATTCTGTACATCCTGGTGGGACCATGATGTACAAGGATCTTCGTCTGAACTTTAGGTGGCACGGCATGAAGAGGAGTGTGGCTCGGAGTGTAGCCAAATGCTTGGTTTGCCAGCAGGTAAAGGCGGAGCATCAGCGTACGGCAGGGTTGCTGCAACCGCTTCCGATTCCGCAGTGGAAGTGGCAACACATCACTATGGACTTCGTGACTGGACTACCTCGGAGTCCGAAGCAGAACGACGCGATTTGGGTGGTCGTAGACCGATTGACCAAATCCGCGCACTTTCTTCCATTCCGAGTAGGACAGTCCACTGAGGCGCTAGCAAGGAGATACATGGAGGTAAATTCTTTTACTCTCCGTTTCTGTTTCCTTTTCCTAGCTTAGATAGTGATGTAACGTGAATCGTGCAGGAGATCGTGTGACTTCATGGGGTCCCCGTGAGTATCGTGTCGGACAGAGACACGAGATTCACATCTCAGTTCTGGCAGAGTTTACAGAAGAGTTTGGGTACGCGTCTGAGTTTCAGCACGGCGTACCATCCGCAGACGGGTGGCCAGTCCGAGAGGACGATTCAGATTTTGGAAGACATGCTGAGAGCGTGCATGTTGGATTTCAAGGGTTCGTGGGAGGACCATCTACACTTGGTGGAGTTCTCTTACAACAACAGCTACCAGGCGTCTATTGGCATGGCGCCTTTCGCTGCTTTGTATGGGAGGAAATGTCGATCGCCATTGAGTTGGGATGACGTTGGCGATCGGGAGCTGTTGGGGCCTGAGATTATTGTGGAGGCTGTGGAGGTCATCAGGAATATTCGGGAGAGATTGAGGATTGCACAGGACCGTTTTAAGCATTGGGCGGATGCTAAACGCCGTCCTTTGGAGTTTCAGCCTGGGGATCATGTGTTTCTGAGGATTTCCCCGAATCGTGGAGTGATTCGTTTTGGGAAGCGAGGGAAGTTGAGCCCGCGATACATTGGACCGTTTGATATTCTGGAGAGGGTTGGCGAGGTAGCTTACCGCTTAGCCTGGCCGCCATCTTTGGAAGGAGTTCACGATGTTTTCCATGTGTCGCAGCTTCGTCGATACATCAGTGATCCATCTCATGCTGTGGATTTCTCGGAGATCGCCGTTCGCCCATATTTGATGTATGACCAGCATCCAGTGCAGATTCTGGACAGGCGTCAGAAGTCACTTCGGAACAAGGTCGTCGATCTTGTTAGAGTGATGTGGCAGCACGGTTCGCCGGGAGAGTCTACTTGGGAGAGAGAAGATGAGATGCGAGAGCGCTACCCACTTTTGTTCCCGGACACGTGAGTGTTGGGAATTCCGAGGACAGAATTTTTCTTAAGTTGGGGAGGATGTAACGACTGGGTTTTCATGTATGGATTTTATTTTATATATATATATATATATATATATATATATATATATATATATATATATATATATATATATATATATATATATATTTGGTTGCTTCTCCTTGGTTGCGATTTCCATTTCCGTCTCATTAGTTTTTATTTTCGATCGTTTCGTCGTGATTCTCTAGATTCTTCCGTCGGTCGGCGTGTTTGGAGTAAGTCATTCGTGACGGGTTTCATAACGTCGATATCTTAGAGTTAGAATGAGCCTAGGAGACTTAGGAAACCATCCCGGAGCTTCGCGCTCCATTTCAGAACTTTCAGTGCTCATTAGCCTGTATAAGAAGGGGCACCGACCGACTAGATGACGATCCAGTCGGTCGGCAAACCTTCTTGAACCGACTAGTGGGCTTTGATAAATGTTCAGGAGTTACTGTTTATCGTTAGTTGGTCTAAGAACGTTGGTTGACCGACTAGGTTGCAAACTAGTCGGTCAGCAATGCTTCTTTAACCGACTAACTCATTAATTATTTTTGGTACCAGTTACTGTTCACTTTTAGTCGGTCTAAGAACGTTCATCGACCGACTAGATGTCAAACTAGTCGGTCAGTAGTTGTTCTTTGACCGACTAACTCTTAGTTCAGGTTTTCGTCAGGAGCTACTGTTTACACTTAGTCGGTCTGCGTTAGTCAACCGACCGACTAGTTCTCAAACTAGTCGGTCAACAGTCCTTCTTTGACCGACTAATCAGTACAGGAAACCCTAATTTTGCCCTAGCCGACATCAAGCCCTAAAAATACCCCTCCCAAACGTTTTTCTTCTTCTTCATCATCTCTAAACCTAATTTCTCCCCCATTGAGCCCCCTACTACCTCAAACCCTTATTCCTTCATCCCAAGCCCAAAATCCATCATCCAAACCCTCACTTAACACATTCTACCTCTCATCTTCCTCAAACTTTCATCAAACCCCCAAAATCCACATCCAAACCTATTTCTCCAGATTTTTCCCTCATTTCCAGATTTGAGCCAGATCGTTCTTCCGTTGCCGTGGTTGCTCGGCATCGTTCCTCCGCTTCTTCACAGTAATACTCGATTCTTTAGTTTTAGCATAACCCACATTGACATTTGTGAAACCCTAATAAAATGGATTATTAGACAATTAGGATTCTATTAAGAAATCGATTTAGAATCGTTGTTCTAATAATTATTTTGCTATAACAGTGATCTATTCCGTAGTTAGCTTGTGTGACGATCTTCATTGCTCGTCAATCCCGGTATCAGGCAAGTGAAACTTGCATCTCTTGATTTGGGCCATGTCTTAGGCCATTACCTTTCTTTAGCGTAAAAGAGACTAGACGGTGAAAGGATAGCCGTCTAGACGCCATTGACCTAGCTTGACAACGAAGCTTGGTCCGTCACCTTCATCATGCTTGTATGTCACGTTTACTTTCCCTTAACGGTACGCGTATTAACTGTTCATGTCATCCATACATCCCTAACTGCTATTGCATTTTAACTGCCATGTTTAATTTAAATTAACGGTATGCGAATATGTTCATGTCATTGCATTTTGCCTGTCACGTTTAATTTCAATTAACGGTACGCGAATATCTGCTCATGTCATTGCATGCTTGAACACTCATCGTGATTGTGTAGCTTCGCTACATACTTGTACTATTTGTTTCGGCTAGGCACCCGTTCTGCGGGCACAACCCTAGGCCAATTACAATTCTGGCTCGTGTTCCAGAAAACGAGCTTAATACAGCCTGCGGGTAATAGGGCACTCTCTGAGTGATCCCTTGTACATGACCACAGCCTGCGGGCAATAGGGCATCCAAGTGTGGGTGATCCCTTGTACTTGTTACTTGACAATACTTGTCACACTTACCACTTGATACTTGATACTTGATACTTGTACTTCACTTTACTTGTTATCTCCATACTATACTTGTCATGCCATGCACCATACTTTAACTGTTAGGTTGTTAGTGTACCTTTCTTTCAGTTTCCTTGCACAAGTCTTTCGACTTGCTGACATGTGCCCCTTTTCTCTTTTGGGTGACACATGTTAGAGCCCGAGCCTGAGATACTTGCTGAGGACGCGGTGTTCGCTGACGCTGAGTCAGAACCCGCGTTAATCGAGGACTTCGTAGACACTGGAGATCAGTCTTAGTGTCCATGTCTGGTTTTTGTTAGATTGCTTAGGTTGTCGGTGCGTGGCACCTAGTTTGATACTATGTTATGTTTGTGTTTTGTTTGGCCTTGTTCTGGGCCTTTAGACTCTTTCCTGTTAGCCTGGTGGCTTTTTCTGTGATGTTGAATATTTTGTGGACAAACTTTGGAATTGGTATTTCATATCCGTTGTAACGGCCTGTATTTTTCCAATACTTTCAAATTAAGTATTTAAAGAAAATTCAATTGTATTTTATAATGGGTTGTTAGCAGTCTTAAACTGATTTCAAAAATTTCCTATAAAAATATTTTGGAGTACCAGACTAGTTATGGAGTATTTTAGTAAAATCGGATTTCGTCAAATACCTCTAAAAGATCTGATAAAAATTCATTTTCAGATATTGCAGTTTTGGGTCAATGAATTTATTTTCTATACAAACGTCTTCAAAACGTTTTCAAACTTCTGTAGTAGCATCCTATAATCATTTAGGGCTCTCCACATTAATTTCGTAATTTTCTGATATCGTTTCAATAGAGAACCCGCAAACCCGCTTTCTATACGTTTTGGCCAAAAACTAGTATTTCCGTAGTCCAAACCCTGGAACGGTCTTCGTATTCACGATCCTTGTGACGATACGATCCCGTGGGTATGTTTTCGTAATTTTTCGGATACGTTTACTTGTAGGGGCATTTTCGTAATTTCGTTACACTAATGACCTTTCGTTAATTGGGTTTTACCTCCTAATTATCCTACCTAACCTAACCCGTAGCTACCCCATCTAACCCTCATCTCTCAGCTAACCCTGCTATCATCCCAACTACTCTTTTCTAACCCTATATAACTAACAACCCCAGCTCTCTCTCCCCCAGATTCAACCCAGTATTTCTCCCCTCTCCCATTTACGCACACAGGCAACCCAAACTCCACAACCCACGCTCTCCACTCCGCCATCGCTCGACCTCCCACCTCCCTTACACCGAGGCCACGCCACACCAAGCATCGCCTGAGACGACGACGACGAAGCAACGCCCGCCGACGCCGTGGAGATCCCCCCCGCCCTCAGCCATGCACGAAGACGACGAACGATGCGTAAGTCGCGATGGCAAACTTGTAAATATCTCGAACTTTCGTATTTTTCGTATTTTTTAATAATTAATAAATGAGTTTATTGGTTTTAAATCCATAAGTAATTATATAGGGCCCAGAAAAATGTGTGGCTAGCTCCAGAAAATCAGAAATAATGTTCTGGATCCATTGGCGCTAGTTTCGTCGCGATCAGGCAAGTATATTTCTCACAGTGAATTTTTAAAGGCAAAACTTAAATAGGTTAAAATTCTTTTAAAATTCGTAGCTTGCAATTTTTACGTATATGTACGTCTGATAAAAATATATGTTACAGTACTTGTAAATACGATCGTTTTGACATCTTGTTTGCAAAATTCTGACGTACGGTTTGCCCGGAATAAATCTTTGAAGATATGTTGTAATGATAAATTCTTGTTTTAAAAATCCTTTTAAAATTCGTAAACTGTGATTTTTACGTGCACTTACGTACGATAAAAATATATGTCGTAGTACTAGTGAATACGATCATTTTGACACCTTGTTTGAAGAATTCTGATGTACGGTTTGCTCTAAACAATTCCTTGAACATATGTTTTAAAAATCATTTCTTGATTAAAAATTGCTTTTTGGCTATTTAAAATTGTTTAAAAATTGTTTAAAAATCCTGAAAAATAACTACTAGTCTTAGAAAGTATTTTAAGCTAATTTAAACTCTTTTGCTTGGTTAAAATCACATCTTACTTGTTCTTTTATTTATTTAAGTGATCCTGATGTTTTCATTTAATCGAGTCGTGAAGTTGTGAACTTTCACGAGACTGTTGTACAGACTATTGGAACACCGAGATTGAATTGACTGGATGGAAGATGGAACTTCAACAATATTGAATGGAAGATGGAACTTTAATAATATAGAATGAAAGATGGAATTTCAATAATAGACAGATAGTACACATTCTTTTGACCGCCACTTGACTTGACCCGGGTTTGGGGTAGTCTATGATCACAAGTGTTACAGAATGACTGGATGCGCCATACTAAATTACCTCCAACACATTACGGGGGTTAGAACCTTGACCGTTGCCATATCGGAACGGTGGGTAAGCCTCGGAGTTGCTCCCGTCGCAGGCTGCATGTTGGTTATCTCTAGTACTCTTGGACATGGACTTATCACTAGGATAGACTGGTTTTTGACTATTGTTCTAACATCTTTTCTGCAGGTTGCTACAGTGTGTTTATTTAATGCTAAATTGTCACAGGTTGCTGATAGTATTGCAAATTGTTATTGAAATTGCCACATGTTGCAAATGGCTATCAATGATTTAATTGCTGCAGGTTGCAAATGTTTAACTACTTTAACTGTTTTAACTGCTTTAAACTGCTTTATCTCTTTTAACGCTTATTCGTAAATTAAGCTTATTGCTTGTCTTTAAAAGTTCATCATTGTTTAAATTTAAAATGTCCAACATTTTGGTTTTGAGATTATCTTGCCGAGTAAACCTCGCTGACGGACATTTCATTTTGTTGTTTTACGAAATGTCCGTCAGGTATCGATAGTGAGTTCTTTGAAGACACTACTGCAGGAGTCGAGCCAGTGCTCGAAAACTACATGGAGTATCTACCCACAGAAGACTAGACTTTTACCTTCGCGTCAGCACATATATATATATATATTTGAATAATGTAATTTGTATACTTTGTTTGTATTGGCCATGCTAGGCCAAGCTGTATCTTAATTAATGTACACTGGATATGTAATAATGTTGTTTGAGCTGCTTCTTAAATTTGCAAGCAAGAATCTGCAATTTTTATACAGACGCTTAGTGTGTTTAAGCCAAGGAGGAAGAAAAGAAAAAGATTCCAAAAAGAAAAAAAAAAGTACTCCTCCTTGTTTTAAGCACATCGCGGACCCGCTCGCGTCCTCGCTCCCGGTAGAATGGGAAGCGGGGCGTGACAGGTTTTGGTGGCGGCCCATGCAGGTCTTGCTTATGCAAATACTTTAAGATCGGTTTAAATGACATTAATATCCAAGTATACTGCTAGAATAGATTTATTCTAACCTACCTTACATTGCGGTTTGTTTTAAAGTATATATGGCAGGTCGACCAGATACAGACGACGTCACCAACAACGACATCTTGGGTATCGTAAAGGAAATACCGGAAATTCAACCCTATATTCTCCACGAAGCTGCTGAGCCAGTAATCATTGGTATATCTGAATCTTTTCCCTCTATGTCAATTTGACACCTATCATCTTTATTGTCATTACTAGCATACTTTATCGTGATGTATGTATTTGTCTTCATAACATGTCCACTTCTTGATTTGAAAGTTTCCTATTGCTTCTTACCACAAAATTCGTAACGAACTATTTCCATTAAACCTTATTACTTTTCGAACTCTTAACCCTTGTTTAGGAACTCGTGTTCCATTCTTGGTTATACCCTCCTTAGTAGCCACTTTTGCTAACCGTTATAGTTATTTTCATTGGATGAACCATCTACTCATTTCATCACCTTTCCTTCAGTTGATGATGGCACGCATATAAATGATAATCTTCCTTCAATGGACCATGATACCGGTCAATGTGCTTGGCTAAAGTCTGTTGGATCAACCTAGCTAGACTGGGTGCAAGTGATCCTAGCTTAGTCACTTCCCTGGCCGTGTCCGCTGGACCGCAAGGACGTGAATCATGATTATGTGACGCCATCGATCTTCATCATTATCACCTTCTCTTAGCTTGATGACCTTTCGATTGACCTTCTTAGAATCTTTCTTTAGTCCCCTTGAACTCTAGTTATGGAGGACAGCATTCGAATTTTGGATCATCAGAAGTTCGAGTTCAACCACTGAAGCAAATCGAAGGGCCACACTGCAAGCGACTGTCCTGAGAGGAAGTCTCAGCCTTCCAACTCTGCTCAACAACGTCAACCAACAACAAGTGTACCAACAGACTCGACAACAGGTGCTACCCCAAAGACGCCAAGCTTGTACCATGACGGTAGAAGAAGCTGAGGCTACGGACCAAGTAATCCCAGGTACGAGATATTCCACTAAGCTACTTACTCTATTATTTAGAGCTTGGACATGTTTCTTATCACTGTAACTGTTAAACCTCTGACTCCACGTTGGATGGTCGAGACCGCTGGCAGTTCTCAGTGGATGCCTCCAATGTTCTATTGTGATTTGTAGACGAGGTCTTTTCGCTAAATCCATGGTGATAGAGATGCCAACATTTGATGTTGTTCTTGGGATGAATTGGTTAAGGACATTTCATGCCACCTTTGACTGTCGTCAAAGGAGGGTAGAGTTCAAAATACCCGACCATCTTAAGTTCAAGTTCCTCCGCGGAAGCAGATCGAAGGACGCTCAGAAGTATTCGAGGATGATACTAGAGATTTTGAGACGACCCAACCTGACGTGCCAGTGTAGGTTGTTGGCGTCTTTTCATTTTGTGCTCGTATTTCTCCTCTAGCCCCTACTTCTATCTTGTACCTAATTTCTTTTCCCCAAGGGTTTGATTCATTTCCCACTGACCGCCTTTCCCCCTCTTTATTGCGTTCTGTCCGTTTCCTCTCCTCGAGACCCGTTCCCACCTAACACCGACGACTTCGGTGCCCCCCTTTTCTTTTTAACCCATCTCCTTCCTCCGCAAGCCACCCCGTGGCTTTCTCTTTTCGCTCAGACATCGCCCCCTCCTCCTCCCGGCCTCTTCCCCAAGCGAGCTCGATCGGACCCCACATCGCCACTCCGATCTCTGATCCGCCAGCCTCCGCTTCGCTCCATCCCGGAGGCCCTCCCCACCATGGATCGACAGCCAGTCGCAGCGCTCGCCGCCGTGGATCGCCAGCCGCCGATGGCCCGCCAACGACCTTGGGGTCTGTTAGGCTTAGCAGCAACCCTCGCCGCCACCCTCGCTACCGCCGCTTGGCTGAGATCTTGGGAAGCCGTGATCCTTGGGCTTCTCTTGAGCTCTCTGCCTTGGGTCTCACCCACGTGGAGATCCCGTTTAGGCTTCCTCTTGCGTCTACTCCTTTTGGTGTGCGGGAAAGCGTGTTTTTGGTTGTTCATTTGTTGGGTGATGTTGGGTGTTGCGAATGTCAAGTATTGGTCTACAGAAGGAGTGATGGCGATGAATATTGGCATGATATTGGCCTTGGGTGTTGAAGTTGGATGTAGGCCTTGTGCTTGGCTCTGGATGAGAGTATGGATCCTGCCTTATTGTGTGATAGTATGGAGATTGACGGAAGAAATGCTGGCAGTGAGTACTGACTTAGAGTGTTGGCCTTGTATTTACCTTTGGGCGGTGATTTGGACGTTAGCATGTGGTTGGGCATTATGGAAATTGATGGTGTTGGTACCCGTGGATTAGTCGATCCGTGCTATATGATGAGCGACATCTTTGATTAAGACCCAGTAGCACGAATAAACCTTATGTTCTTCCATTTATGTGGTTTAAATAGCTTGCTACTGGCTTATCACCTCAAGTTCCAAGTTCAGATAGATGTCGTCATCGTCCTCATTATCATTTCCGAGTAATGCCATTATTTTATGTTTTGCCTACTTGAAGAATCTGAAGTAGCTATTGTGAAAAAATATATTAGTGACATCCCATATTTTCTTATCACATTTCATGTTATTTACAACCTGATTTACAAAGATTACTATCTTTTCTATCATTTATTTGCTTGAGCTTCTTTATAATATCAATTATTTGTTTCAAAAATATTTTAAATTCCGAGGACGGAATTATTTTTAAGGAGGGTAGAATGTAACGGCCTGTATTTTTCCAATACTTTCAAATTAAGTATTTAAAGAAAATTCAATTGTATTTTATAATGGGTTGTTAGCAGTCTTAAACTGATTTCAAAAATTTCCTATAAAAATATTTTGGAGTACCAGACTAGTTATGGAGTATTTTAGTAAAATCGGATTTCGTCAAATACCTCTAAAAGATCTGATAAAAATTCATTTTCAGATATTGCAGTTTTGGGTCAATGAATTTATTTTCTATACAAACGTCTTCAAAACGTTTTCAAACTTCTGTAGTAGCATCCTATAATCATTTAGGGCTCTCCACATTAATTTCGTAATTTTCTGATATCGTTTCAATAGAGAACCCGCAAACCCGCTTTCTATACGTTTTGGCCAAAAACTAGTATTTCCGTAGTCCAAACCCTGGAACGGTCTTCGTATTCACGATCCTCGTGACGATACGATCCCGTGGGTATGTTTTCGTAATTTTTCGGATACGTTTACTTGTAGGGGCATTTTCGTAATTTCGTTACACTAATGACCTTTCGTTAATTGGGTTTTACCTCCTAATTATCCTACCTAACCTAACCCGTAGCTACCCCATCTAACCCTCATCTCTCAGCTAACCCTGCTATCATCCCAACTACTCTTTTCTAACCCTATATAACTAACAACCCCAGCTCTCTCTCCCCCAGATTCAACCCAGTATTTCTCCCCTCTCCCATTTACGCACACAGGCAACCCAAACTCCACAACCCACGCTCTCCACTCCGCCATCGCTCGACCTCCCACCTCCCTTACACCGAGGCCACGCCACACCAAGCATCGCCTGAGACGACGACGACGAAGCAACGCCCGCCGACGCCGTGGAGATCCCCCCCGCCCTCAGCCATGCACGAAGACGACGAACGATGCGTAAGTCGCGATGGCAAACTTGTAAATATCTCGAACTTTCGTATTTTTCGTATTTTTTAATAATTAATAAATGAGTTTATTGGTTTTAAATCCATAAGTAATTATATAGGGCCCAGAAAAATGTGTGGCTAGCTCCAGAAAATCAGAAATAATGTTCTGGATCCATTGGCGCTAGTTTCGTCGCGATCAGGCAAGTATATTTCTCACAGTGAATTTTTAAAGGCAAAACTTAAATAGGTTAAAATTCTTTTAAAATTCGTAGCTTGCAATTTTTACGTATATGTACGTCTGATAAAAATATATGTTACAGTACTTGTAAATACGATCGTTTTGACATCTTGTTTGCAAAATTCTGACGTACGGTTTGCCCGGAATAAATCTTTGAAGATATGTTGTAATGATAAATTCTTGTTTTAAAAATCCTTTTAAAATTCGTAAACTGTGATTTTTACGTGCACTTACGTACGATAAAAATATATGTCGTAGTACTAGTGAATACGATCATTTTGACACCTTGTTTGAAGAATTCTGATGTACGGTTTGCTCTAAACAATTCCTTGAACATATGTTTTAAAAATCATTTCTTGATTAAAAATTGCTTTTTGGCTATTTAAAATTGTTTAAAAATTGTTTAAAAATCCTGAAAAATAACTACTAGTCTTAGAAAGTATTTTAAGCTAATTTAAACTCTTTTGCTTGGTTAAAATCACATCTTACTTGTTCTTTTATTTATTTAAGTGATCCTGATGTTTTCATTTAATCGAGTCGTGAAGTTGTGAACTTTCACGAGACTGTTGTACAGACTATTGGAACACCGAGATTGAATTGACTGGATGGAAGATGGAACTTCAACAATATTGAATGGAAGATGGAACTTTAATAATATAGAATGAAAGATGGAATTTCAATAATAGACAGATAGTACACATTCTTTTGACCGCCACTTGACTTGACCCGGGTTTGGGGTAGTCTATGATCACAAGTGTTACAGAATGACTGGATGCGCCATACTAAATTACCTCCAACACATTACGGGGGTTAGAACCTTGACCGTTGCCATATCGGAACGGTGGGTAAGCCTCGGAGTTGCTCCCGTCGCAGGCTGCATGTTGGTTATCTCTAGTACTCTTGGACATGGACTTATCACTAGGATAGACTGGTTTTTGACTATTGTTCTAACATCTTTTCTGCAGGTTGCTACAGTGTGTTTATTTAATGCTAAATTGTCACAGGTTGCTGATAGTATTGCAAATTGTTATTGAAATTGCCACATGTTGCAAATGGCTATCAATGATTTAATTGCTGCAGGTTGCAAATGTTTAACTACTTTAACTGTTTTAACTGCTTTAAACTGCTTTATCTCTTTTAACGCTTATTCGTAAATTAAGCTTATTGCTTGTCTTTAAAAGTTCATCATTGTTTAAATTTAAAATGTCCAACATTTTGGTTTTGAGATTATCTTGCCGAGTAAACCTCGCTGACGGACATTTCATTTTGTTGTTTTACGAAATGTCCGTCAGGTATCGATAGTGAGTTCTTTGAAGACACTACTGCAGGAGTCGAGCCAGTGCTCGAAAACTACATGGAGTATCTACCCACAGAAGACTAGACTTTTACCTTCGCGTCAGCACATATATATATATATATTTGAATAATGTAATTTGTATACTTTGTTTGTATTGGCCATGCTAGGCCAAGCTGTATCTTAATTAATGTACACTGGATATGTAATAATGTTGTTTGAGCTGCTTCTTAAATTTGCAAGCAAGAATCTGCAATTTTTATACAGACGCTTAGTGTGTTTAAGCCAAGGAGGAAGAAAAGAAAAAGATTCCAAAAAGAAAAAAAAAAGTACTCCTCCTTGTTTTAAGCACATCGCGGACCCGCTCGCGTCCTCGCTCCCGGTAGAATGGGAAGCGGGGCGTGACATCCGTCTCCTTTTTCTATTATTATTATTGTTGTTCCGTTTGCGTTTACAGGGACCTGCTTATACTAAATTGACGCTTATCAGGCGTGCAGCTTCACAGCTCCACGCCTGAGCGGACCTTCTCACGTCTCGTCTCCATTTTAGGGAAGCGGGTCGTGACATTCTTATTGTATTATTTATTGCTTGAATGTCTTTATATATATAGATATGGAATCCATTTGCCTAGGGGACAGTACATCAACGCATTCAATCCTTCAAAATACAGACTACTTTACGAGCATTAGTAGCTATTCTGGTCCATTGAGAACAATCTCAGGACCAGCTGATATAATAGAAGGGTCAGGGAAAGCAATCATATTGCTCCCCAATAACACACTCATCAAAATTAGAGATGCGTTATACTCACCTAAATCAATACAAAACCTCCTAAGCTTTAAAGATATCCGTTTAAATGGGTATCACTTAGAGATGGTTGAGGATAATAGAAAGGAATACTTGCACGTAACGTATCTTACAAATGGTACAAAAACCATTGTGGAATGTTTCAAGGGACTCCCCACGGGACTCTACCAAACAAGTATTCACTCTCGAGAAGCATTATTAACGGAGCACCTGTAGTGCCCTCAAACACCAGAATTCCAACTCTGGCATAGTAGACTGAGACACCCTGGATCTGTTATAATGTACCGCATCATAAAAAGCTCAAGGGGTATAAATTTGAAGAACCTGAAGATTCTTCAAAAAGGTAAATTCCCATGTCCACCCTGTTACAAGGGTAAACTCATTACGAGACCCCCTCCAATTAAAGTGGACTTGGAGTCTCCAAGCTTTCTGGAAAGAATCCATGGAGACATTTGTTGGCCTATACACCCATCAAGTGGTCCTTTCAGGTACTTTATGGTCCTGATAGACGCATCTACTAACTGGTCACATGTGTGTCTACTGTCCACCCGTAACTTAGCACTGTCTAGGCTTTTAGCTCAGATAATCAGGTTGCGGGCCCACTTCCCCGACTACCAGATAAAGAAACTTCGCCTGGATAATGCGGGGGAGTTTACTTCACAAGTCTTTCTAGACTATTGCCAAGCACAGGGCATTGAAGTCGAACATCCTGTAGCACATGTTCACACCCAAAATGGGTTAGCAGAATCTCTAAATAAGAGACTGCAATGGATTGCTCGTCCATTATTACTTCAATCCCAGTTGCCAGTGAATGCATGGGGTCATGTAATATTGCATGTTGTATCCTTAATAAAATTAAGACATTCTGGAGATCAGTCATCTTCTCCTATGCAATTAGCACTTGGAGTTCCACCAATTGTCTCACACTTGAGAATATTTGGTTGTGCAGTGTACGTCCCCATAGAACCACCACAAAGGACAAATATGGGTCCACAACGTCGTCTAGGCATTTATGTTGGGTTTGACATGCCCTCCATAATAAGATTCCTAGAACCCCTTACGGGAGACGTTTTTAAGGCACGTCTAGAAGACTGTGAATTTGATGAAACATTATTTCCAAAACTAGGCTTACAAACCAAGAAGCCTGAATCTTCAGAGAGTACCACTTGGAATATAAAGACACTAAGTCACTTTGATCTGCCCAGAAGCCAGTGTGAGGAGGAGGTCCTAAAGATTCCCCATATCCATAACACTTTCCATCACTTGCCGGACAAATTTACAGACAACCAGAAGATTGTCAGATCACACATCTCTGCTGCTAACACTCCAGCTAGGATTGACATACTGCAAAATAGATGCAATCCACCTACAGCAGAGATTGTTGGACCTCTTAAAAAGAGAGGACGACCACCGGGATCCAAGGACCAAGTCCCTCGAAAGAGTAGGACCATTGACAATGATAAAACAATACCACCGCATGATGCTACTATAAGCCCTGCTCCCCCATCTCTCCCAAACTCTCAAACAGAGGAAAAACCGGGAGAAAATGAAGTTTCAATACATTATGTACGAACTGTAGAGTATTGGGACAGAAAGAGCACAATTATAGATGACACATTTGCGTGTAATATTGCCATCAACGTCGCGTATTGTGACGATGATATTGAACCACACTCTCTGACAGAATGTCAAAGCAGAGATGATTGGCCAAAGTGGAAAGCGGCAATAGGAGTGGAGTTGGATTCACTCACAAAACGCAAGGTCTTCGGACCTATTGTCCAGACACCAAAAGGTGTAAAACCTATGGGTTATAAATGTTTATTTGTTAGAAAAAGAAATGAAAAAATTGAGATCGTTCGCTACAAAATAAGGCTTGTAGCGCAGGGTTTTACCCAACGTCCAGGGGTGGATTTTGAAGCCACATACTCCACGGTCATGGACGCGATCACCTTCCAATTCCTCATTGGCTTGACAGCTCAAGAGGGTTTAGATATGCAGCTTATGGACGTCGTGACTGCATACCTATATGGAAATTTAGACCGAGACATCTATATGAGATTGCCTGATGGTCATTCTTTGCCTGCAGCACTAAAAGAGAGACAACGTGACATCTACTCAGTGAAATTGCAAATATCATTATATGGTCTAAAACAATCTGGAAGGATCTGGTATAACAGACTGAGCAATTTTATTGCAAAACAAGGATTTACAAATGATACAGTATGCCCTTGCATCTTTATAAGAGGAAAGGTAATAGGATTTGTCATTATAGTTGTCTATGTGGACGACTTGAACCTCATCGAATCTCCTGAAGAGATAGCTGAGATTTCTAGAAGCTTGACAGAAACTTTCGAGATGAAAGACCTCGGAAAGTCAAAACTCTATTTAGGTCTTCAAATAAAGCATCTTAACGATGGGATCCTGTTACATCAGTCAACTTATACATCGAACTTGTTGAAGAAGTTTCAAATGGATAAGTGCCACCCCCTTAGTACCCCAATGGTCGTCAGATTATTGGATGTGCATAAAGACCCTTTCCGGCTGTTGGAAGTGGGGGAGGAAGTACTAGGCCCTGAAGTTCCTTTTCTAAGTGTAATCGGTGCACTTCTTTACATGGCTAACTGCACTCGCCCTGCCATAGCATTTGCAGTCAACCTACTAGCCAGATATAGTGCTGCACCTGCATAACGGCACTGCGCTGGAGTTAAGCATTTTTTGCGCTACCTCCAAGGGTCCATAGACTTAGGTTTATTCTACAAGAAAGGGGCAACAACAAGTTTAGTTGGTTATGCTGATGCAGGTTACAGGTCAGATCCTCATACAGAGAAGTCTTAGACCGGATACATGTTTACCTATGGCGGCACTGCCATATCCTGGAGATCTATGAAGCAGACCATGACAACCGTCTCATCCACCCACTCAGAACTTCTAGCAATCCATGAACCAAGTAAAGAGAGCTTCTGGCTATGTTCTGTGATCCAGCACATTATCACCTCTACCGGCCTGATGACCGACGTCCTACGCCTTCACCACTCTATGAAGACAATGCAGCATGTATAGCCCGGCTACATGACGGCTACATCAAAGGCGACAAGACGAAGCATATCTCTTCCAAGTTCTTCTGGACGCATGATCTTCAAAAGCAAAAGCAGATTGAGGTTAAGAAGATCCAATCTTGTAATAACTTGGCGGATTTTCTTACCAAATCCCTGCCTACCAGTATCTTTGAGAAACTTGTAAATGGGATTGGGATGAAGAGAGTGAGAAAATGTAAACTAGGTCAGGATGAGAGAACTATGAATGTGTAGATACATAGGAGACTGATGTATAGATTCATAGGAAATCTGCAAGCCTGAAGCTTGGTCAGATAAGGGGGAGTCAACTGCAGTGTTGTACTCTTTTCCCTTGGCTACTGGTTTTTTCACACAGAGTTTTCCATAGTCAAGGTTTTGACGATGCAACCTCGTTGACTCTGGATCCTGAAGTATCCACCCCTAGACACATCCCAAAACAGGGGAAGTTATGAATAAACTGTTCTTTATTTAACAAGGCAGTTATCCTAACTCGGATCCTGAAGAATCCACTCATTATTCAATGTTGGTTGGATAAGGGGAAGTGTTATGAATAAGCCCATGAGGCACATTGGGTATCCACACATTCATTGAAAGATATATATATGAGGGTAGGGGGCTCCTAACCCATTACACCTATTACTCTACTTTTCCCTCTACTACAGTAGTTCTTATTAGATATAATTAGAAAAAAAGCTTTTTTAGATTCGAGTTAAAAAAACTCAGTCTGGTGCCGGCTTTGGGAAATAAAAACAAGAAACAAAAACAAGAAACCCAAAGTTATGTGTATCACTATCCAAAAGAGAATATAACATTATGCTCACCTACTACTTTTTCCCCTCAAAAGTGATCAAAAATAGTACGCTCCATCTATTTCCCCCAAATTCAACTTTTGCTCGTTCTGACATTTACAGGCACCGAAATAAAATACAGTGTTTTGATTTTCATAGTTCATGTTTATGTATACACTCATCTGTTGTATTTTAGAATTTTGAGAGTAGGCGGGCACGTATATCTACCACGTGCACTACGACATGCTATGGGCAGCCGGGCTGTATAGATCTCTGATAATCGTCGCAGCACCGATCACGCCTTCGTAATGGCACCGCATATGGCCACCCAGCGCTTACCCGTACGCAAACGTGTTGAGTATTGGACTCCCCGGATTTGGTTTTGGATGATGAGCAAACATAAATATATCATGAACTAACAATTTGGGAGCGCAGTTATGGAGATCGTCGCCAAATTCACGAGAACACTCAAAGCGACATCTTAAGACTTCTCAAAGCTCGTATTCAATGTCTAAAGCTTCGTTGAAGCTTTTGGACCTTTTGGAAGTCATGAAGATTTGATTAAAGCTTTGAAGACGGATCGTTAAGGTTTATTTTATAGTCTTTTAGCTTCGATTTATAGAATGTTAAGCCTTGAGTAATTCTTACATTTCTATCTTCATATCGCTCATATCGTAGCTCTAGGATCTTAGTACAAGTTCATTCTAACTTCCTCGAAGCGTCGCGCTTCGATTCGGGCTTGTTTGTGCATGTTAGTTGGTACAAGAAGAAGTACTGACCGACTAGATGGTGATCTAGTCGGTCAGCAACTCTTCTTGGACCGACTAGTTTGATTCCTTAATTTCTTGGACTTTACTGTTTACAGTTAGTCGGTCTACGTTGACTCACCGACCGACTAGTTTGTGAACTAGTCGGTCAGTGATGCTTCTTTGACCGACTAGTTGGACTTTACTGTTCATGCCAATTTTCTCCTGAGCTACTGTTTATCGTTAGTCGGTCTAAGAACGTTTGGTGACCGACTAGTTGTTGATCTAGTCGGTCAACATTTGCTCTTGGACCGACTAAATCATTTGTATTCAGACTATTTGTTTTTGACTCTTAGTCGGTCTAAGTTTATTGACCGACCGACTAGTTGTGAAACTAGTCGGTCAGAAAGTCTTCTTGGACCGACTAGTTATCTAGGTCTGAAATCTTCATCTGTTCACTGTTCACCTATTATTCGATTCATGTTGTTTCACCGACCGACTAGTTGATGAACTAGTCGGTCAGTGGTTGTTCTTTGACCGACTAGTCTGCTTCAGATTTAGATCCGTTGGAGTTTTGAAAGCGACGTTTCTCTCTCCCTTTTCCCTTGATCCTTTAAATACCTGAAGGGGTTATTTCATAGGATCCAAGGCTGCTATTTCAGAGTTCTATTGATTCAAAGAGAAGCTTTCAACTCTCATCTTCAAGCTCTCCCATTCTCAAGAATCTCTCCCTCACTCTTATTCCTCAAGAGAGATTCATTGATTGTGAGCCTTCCAAGCCAAGGGCTTGATTCTAGGTCATCCATCTCATCCCTAGGCTTCCATTGCTGGTCATCTTCTTGAAGCTAGGGTTTGGTGACTATTCCTCCATCAAAATCCTCTTTGCCCTAATTTTGGTTAGAAATCTCAAGGCATAGGTATTTTGTTGGTAAGCATTTCATTTCAGTTATATTTGAATTGTATACTCTCGGTTGTGAGAGTTTGCGTGATCCCGGGTTGTGGGAATCACGGATATCGATTGTAGGTCGATTGCACTTGTGAGGTTTCGCAAGTGGGCATAGTGGAAATCTTGAGTTAGGGTTTCTAACTCAAGTATCCGGAAGGGATCCGGGTGGTTGGGACGTAGGATCAACGGGAACAAGTCGGGGAGACTTGGGTGGATCCGAACCCATTAAACCATTTGTTTGCGTTTGCATTTATTCTTGTTGATCGTTGTTATTCCGCATTGTTGTTTGTTAATTGCACGATAATTAGGAATAACACTCCTTATTATTTAAAAGTACTATTCACCCCCCCTCTAGTACATGTGCAGTAGCTTCCCAGGGCACTACAAAACGTCTTCAAACAAATCGTGCACTAATGACATCTACCTCAGGCTCCGCTTTCTTGACCGCTGTTACCCGACGCTCCGTAGTCAGACGAAGCAGCCGGAGGATTCCTGTGCCTGGCCTTATGCCCGCCGAGAGCCTAATTGCACGTAAAACCTTTCTTGTAGATCGGGCACGTGTACGGTCATAGCTTCTGCGACCGCGGTTGTAGTGGAGGAGCGGAGCAACTGCGGGCTAACATGCATGACAAGACAGAGGGCCAGGGAATCTCCTTCAGTCTTCCAGTATGAAAGAGTGAAGGGCTCGTATCGGACGCAACAGCAAAATCAAGCATTTTGGGGGCATTTATAAAGAGAGAAGAAATGCGGAGCGAGGACTTAATGGACTTAATAGTGTCAAGTTCAATACTATGGCGATCTAAACTTGGTATTGAGATCCAGAATTTCGTCATGATTTATATTTGTCATCGCAGCAGATAGTCCCAAATCGGTCAAATTTGGGATAATTCCCTTCTATAAGTTAGAGATAAGGGACAATGTTGATGTGATCTCTTTAGCTTGAGAAACCAAGCGGGGCAATAAGTGGTCAGTATGCTGGGCCTTGTTGGTTGGGCTTTGGGTGACAGTAATGTGGTTTACTGGCCCGCCCATTCCAAGTTAGACAGTTATTCATGTGGTCGGGTGTGAATACCCTGGTCCACGTGTTTCCTGTAGTGGATCACACCGCGTTAGGCTGGGCTCATAGAGAGAACCTCCGGCTCTTAACGGTGGAAGGACAACGGGCCATTGCTCCATCCACCCATTGTTGGCCCAGTTACATTGTATCATCGAACCCCCCACCATTTTTTAAAAAAATTATTAAAATTAATTCAGTTGTTTAGTACAACCACTGTTTATGGTGGACCTTCAACAGTGCTTGTACTAAAGAAGTGTTGTCTAAGGTCCCAATAGACATCACTTGTTTAGTACAAGCATTGTCTATGGTGAATCTTTAACAACGCTTGTACTAAAGAAGCGTTGTCTATTGGGACCTTAAACAACGCTTGTACTAAACAAACGTTGTCTAAGGTCCCAGATAGATAGCACTTGTTTAGTACAAGAGTTTCCTATAGTGGACCTTGAACAATACTTGTACTAAATAAGCACTGTCTATTGGGACCTTTAACATCGGTTGTAAAGCGCTATTAAAACCAGCCCCCTTTAGCAGCGGCAAGATAGACAGCATGCAGAAGTGCTGTGAAAGACCTTTTTAAGCGCTGTTAAAGGTCCCTTTTGTAGTAGTGTAGATCCTCTAACCTGCTAAGATATCACTTGTTGGATCGTGATTTAATCCTAAAGGGTGGTGAATATGCTTATAAAAACTTTTCGCGAATGTAAAAATTATGCCTACTCAATCAAACTATCACAGAGAAAATATGGTGCAAAGAAAATAAAGCTGAAGCAAACACAGAGTACACACAGTATTTACCCTGGTTCGGTCATCCCAACGACCTACTCTAGCCCTAAAGTAATCACTAGAATAATAATTTCAAGATACAAACATCTGGAACTTCGTGTCCCAACACTCAGCTCACCAAGTCTATGTCTCACTCCCCAAAGTGTCGAACACTACTATCTTAGCAAAAATGTTTAATGACTAGCCCCAACCAATCAAGAGTCCCAAAAGAACCCAAAAGTGAAAACTAAAACCTAATACATAGATAGATCAGAACAATCAGATCTTATAATAAGATATAAAGTATAGAGTGCTCAGTTTGTGATGTTTGGCTAGTCCATGTCGATAAGCACGTCATCAACTTCGTGCTGGTGCAAACGATGTTTCAATCCGATACATGGATCAAAAGATATAGCCTTCCAAAATTTGTTTCACAAATCTGCTGGATCTGGTCTGTGTGTAAATCAATTCTCTGTTCTGCAGAATCGGCTACAGTTTGTGCGTAAAGTAATTAGATATCCCATCATCCAGAAAATGCAGTAAATCGCCCCGATCTCTGAAAAATCCAAATAAATACTCGTTGGAATCATGAGCTTTTCCTCTTCGACTAAAAAACAAGAAAGGACAGATTTGGATGCTATTATGAGGAAAAATTCTAGGATCTTTGAAGCTTGTTCCTAGGGCTTGGAACATGATCTCTTGGACTTTGCTTCTTCAAAGACGGTGGCTTTGGTGGCTTGCTCCTCTAGCTTGAAGAAGGCTTATGCTTGGAGATGTAGCTTGATGATGGATGGTTCCTTGCGCTTGCGGCAAGGCTTGATAATGATGGAGAACTTTGGCCTAGGAGATGATGAAGACAATAAAGATATTCTAAATACAACTCACGCTAAAATAAATATCATTGATTTAATACAGATAATAAAATCAGAATAATATCACCATATCGTAGACTGTTGAATTATGATTGTACGGGCGTAAACAGTTCGTCGATCTGAACTTTGTGCAGAAAGTTATGCACTTTTCAGTGTCGTCTTAAAACTCCTTCTTCTTCCACGAATTTGATTATCTCTTTGAAACTTAGTGGATAGGAATTTGGCCATGATGAAGAAATTAAAGCCTACGACAGGCCTTGTGCTTGCTTTCTCTTAGGAGGAATCCTATGAGGGTATCAATATATTGGCTTGGACCAAAGAGTTTTAGTCCAATTCAAACTCCATTGCTCTCATCCAATTAGTTTATCTCCATCTTTAAATTGATTTGAAATTGATTCTCCTAGATCAATAAGGACTTTTTTTGAATTCAAATTGAATCTTCAAATTAGATCTCCTTATCTCCTTATCCGTCCATGAAATTTGATTCTCCTTTGATGCAATGAACTTGACCTATTCTAGGATAAGTAGGACTCCTCAAAAATGATTTGAATATTCAATCAAATCTTATCTTATCTCCTTGAGGCAATGAACTTGATCAATTCTATGATAAGGAGGACTCTTTTGAATTCAAATTAAATTTTTTGAATCAAATTAAATCATCAAATTTGCACACCATATCTTTTTATCCCACTATGGAATTTATAGAAGATGTTGATTAAGTCAAATACCATAAATCACAAGATTGCCATCTCTCCTTCTCTTGCATATTTACACCATTGCCATTGCCCATATATTACATGCTTGCCACTTGAATATTCACAAGTTTGCCATTATGCTCTCCATGTCTATTTGACCTGAAACACTTAACAAACAGATTATTCATGAAAGTTTGTTATCATCAAACAAGAAATCAAAGATTGTTGTATCCAACAATCCCAACAACCTTGAGATTGAAAACCTCTCAAACTGAGAGCAAAAACAACAACACCTCCCTCTTCAACCGACAGATTAATCTTGAAGTGGAAAAGAAGCACATAATTCTCATATAGCCTTGAAAATATGTGAGTGTGGATTTAATAGAGGCTAAGGAGATGGATTTCTACTCTATAGGATATGAGAAATGGAGAATTGAATAATGAGGACTTTTTGTTTTCTTTATCTCAAGAGAATATATGAGATCAAGGATTATTTTGGCCAAAGATAGAATTTTTTTATTCTCTTTTCGCCTATTTTCTTGTCTAAACATCTGAGAATAAATATCTAGTTATAGAAGGGAAATCCTAAATGAAGAAATGTCAAAAATATCCCCTCAAATGTCTAGTTAATGGCTAGTTTTCAAAGGTCAACATAGCCAACGACTAGTTGATTACTGACTAAAAAGCCCTACTGGTCGACTAATGGTTCTTAGAAAAGATGGGCTGGAATGTATTGTTAGTCGACTAGTAATTCTATTAGTCAACTTATGAAATATATTAGTTGACTAATAGCATTTATTAGTTGACTAAACTGAGCTCTGGAAAACTTGTCTAAGTTTCTGGATTGTATTAATTGTCTGATGAATGTTATTGGTCGACTAATGGCTAAGAAATATCGATAATGATACTCTGATGCTCTAAACGACTAGCTACTATGTTGGTTTACTAATTGTCTTTTAAAAACATAGTTTTGACATGGAAACCAAGGGTTTTGTTATGGTTTGAGTTCATAATAATTCTAATTATTTATCATATGGTTTCAAGTGTGTTTGAGTAGGCATATCATCAAGGCTTTACAAAGACTTATGACAAGAAAACAAATTTACATCTATTATACATTTGACGGATGTTTTTTGAATGTTTGTCTTACATGGACATCTTTGTCCAACGTGGAAGCTTTGTCATAGTCATATTTTGGGTTTCTGATTAGTATGCTGACTAGGATAATGGAAGCGTTTGTATTTTAGAGGGAATAGTTTGATATGTATTTGGGAGGGAACTTTACATTTTGAGCCACCTCCCATTTTCAAAATTTGAAATTTGAAATTCGGTTTGAAAACGTAAAAATTTTGAAATTTGTATTTGATGTGGGGGAGTCCTTGAGCTAATGCATGTCCCTGGCCGCCCCAAAATTTCGGGGGTTGATCTCTCTCTCTCTCTCTCTCTCTCTCTCTCTCTCTCTCTCTCTCTCTCTCTCTCTCTCTCTCTCTCTGTCCCTCCCTCCCTCCCTCCCTCCCTCCCTCCCTTCCTCCCTCCCTCCCTCCCTCCCTCCCCCCACCTGCCCACTGCCCCCAAAAACCCAATATCTGACCGCAAGAAAAGGAGAAGCATGAGGATGAGCCAGAAGAAGAGGAGGAAGATGAAGGGAAGAAGAAGAGGACGATCTCAACGACCTAGTAGCACCAATTCATAAATCTCTCTACAAAATTTTCCCACCGTTTCAATCTCTGTTTCCCACCAACATTCAAAAACCCCACCAACATTCAAACCCCCCACCATTCTCTGCAAAATTCAAATACCACACCAACAAACAAAACCCCATCATTCTCTCTACAAAATTAAAAACCCCACCAACATTTTTACAGTAAAACGCACCAAGGCTACCATTCTCTCTGATTTCTTCCTTTGAAAACCGTACCAATGCCACCATTCTCTCTGATGCATTTTTTGTTTTTGTAGAGCTCTGATCTGATGATTCAGGATGCAATCAGTCTGTCAACAAAGTACTGGTTCTGAACTCGGTAAAGTAGTTTGGGTTAGGGACATGTGAAGAATGGAATTGACTACAATATGTTTAATGATTTGTTTCTGAGGAGGAAGAAACCAAAATCTGTTTGAGGAGACAGCCAAAATGACAGCTTAAAACATTGGAAGCATCTTCACTAACAACATCGCATATGGTTTCTGAGCATTATTGCAACTAATTTGATGATTCCTAGAAATCACCGCAGGTTTGTACTTTCTCTTCAATCAGTGATCAGTGTAAAATTTTGATTTGTTGGTATGTTTCCTGCTTGGTATAGATTTCTTGATATTATGCGGCAAAAAGTGATAGTCTCTTTTTGGTACAGCTAGCTTGGTACAACTTTCTTGATATCATGCTTGGTACATCTTATTTGGTATAGTTGCAATAAGCATTTTCCCCCATTTCCACTCTTTTTTATTTACTTCATCTTTATCTTTATTTACTGCAGATTCAGATTACAATTCATTTATATTATGATAGCATAAATTAGTTGAATGTTTCTTGATTTTTGTGTGTCAACCACAGGTGTTTGGCAATTTGTTTCTTTTAATTGCTGATGTTGATACTTTAAACCCAGTGCTTTGATTCTTTGAATTTTCTATTTAGATAACTATTTAAAGTCAGCATCATGTTTTTTTTGAAAGAAGAGAGCACGTCTCCCGTAGCTTAGGGCACTGAACATCACCAATGGATTTGTTTTGAGAAATTTTCAGTGACCTTAAAGTGTTGTTGCTGGCATTTTAAAAGAGTACCCATGATAGAAATTTGTGACAGTAGTGTTAGGAATGAATTCTATTTAGAATTAAAAATTACACTAGAAAAAACAAAGTAAATTAAGCAATGATTTCTATTTAATACAGCAAGTGCCTTATTGTTCAAGCTCATTGAGAAAGCGTACTCATAGAAAGCATGTTCGTTGAGCTCTCGCGTAAAAAAAATACACTAGAAACAACAAATTAAATCAAGCAAAGATTTCCATCTGCTACAGCTAGTGTATTATTGTTCATGACCTTTGAGATAGCATATTCCTTGAGCTATCTGATGTTCATTCTTTTGTCTTATCGATCTCAAAATTGCGTCGTTGCAATATTTAGAGATAATATTTTAGTTCAAAATTAAGCTCAAAATTAAGTCTTTGCCATAAGTGAAAAGGAACAGACCCGAAGCAGTGGACCCGAAACTGCTTCCCAGGAAGATGATGGATCATCGATTATATGAATATGATTTCTCAATGAAGTGCAGTGAATACCCAAATCTGGCAAGAATTTTTGATGAAACTGTCCATTTATAAGCATGACATCCATGCTTTCCAGTCATTTTCTTTTATTTCTTTGGGGTTATTTATGTATTCTACTAATGGACTTCCATGGCATGGTTTATTTTGCAAATAATTTGCTAAATTAGGGCAACCGATTCTCTATCATAAACAAACTATGAATCTTTGAAAGTTTGTGTTGGTACAGTTCAGTTTCCCTTTTGTTAAAATGCCAAAAAGATTTTATATTGAGTTGTAGACATTGTTTATGCTTTGCGTGTATACTAATTCTTCATTAATGGATTTGTTTTGCGAAAGTTACGGTAAACTCAAAGTTTAATTGTTGCTGGCATTTTAAGGGAGTAACCAAGATAGAAATTTTGTGACAATTGTGTTAAGAACAAATTCTATTTGATATAAAAAAGTTACACTAGAAAAAACAAAGGGTAAATGACATTAAACTACCCTAACATTTGTGCCATTTTCACTTTTATACCCTAGCATTCATTTTGGTAAACTTTGCCACCCTAAACGAAATTTGGCTAACGCGGGATGATTCTGTTAAAATCTGACCGTTAGGCCCCTAACTTAAAACACATTGGGCAAATGACTTAAACTCTTTTTTCATCGTGTAAAAACAGAAAACATGGTAAAGAGTGAAAAGCTAGGATGAAAATTTGGGGAAAGAAAAGGGATTGGGAGATCGGGGTGAAAGCTCAGAAGTTGAAGAGAAGTAGCTGAAGAACTCGGTGATCAGAGGTCATCAGATGACATAGCAGTTGTCATGGTCGGTTTTCAATCGTACTTTCTTCGTGCACGTGCTTTTGACCGTGCACGTATTTATTTTTGACCTTGTTTGTTTTTGAATACTTTGGTGTGATATGTCGTCGTGATCGTCTCTGAGAGTATTAAATTGTGGAATTAATTTGGGACGACATTTCTCAAGTCGTTCTCCCATGATTTGATTTTGTTTGAAGAGACGTCACGATTTTCACTTTTGACGTGAGACGTTTCTATTTTTAGTTTCGTCCCTCGACGTCGAAATTGTGATCCGTCTTCTTAGTTTTCTTTCTCTCGTCGTCACGGTCACCCCAGTATTTATTTCACGATTTTTGGACTTCGTTTGACCTACGTTCACTTTTACCCAACCTATTGTTGGTTAAGCCTAAGTTTCACCTAGTTTAAGTTCTCCAATATTCTTATTATTAATAATACCCTCCTTAGTGTAGCCTAGCCTCATTTTAACTCAGGTTGCACCCTTGCTTGGCCACACACATGAGAGGAGAGAGTTAGCCTTTATCTTTATTTTATAATTTTCAAACAAAATACTTTTAAAACCCTAGACCAAGTCTACCCTAGCCCTAGCACGTTTCAGCCCCTCTACCCTATTAAATAGCACCTAGGTTAACCATTTTCCTCAAGCAAAACACCCCAGCCATCAATTTTTCCCTCCTCAAATTTTCGTACAGCCCCGCAGTCGCTCAGCCAGACCGAGGGTTTCCCCCGCATCTGCTCGGTCTGACCGAGAGCCGCCCCCGCATCCCGCACCACTCCGCACCAAGCCGCTCCGCTGCAACCCCGCATCCGCTCGCCCCGACCGACCCGCTCTCTCGCAGTGGCCCGCTACGACCGAGAGCCAAGCCCCCGCTCCGCATCGCAGCGCTCCGCATTGCAGCCGCCCTACTTCGCAAGCCCACATCCATCGCTCTGACCGACGCCCCCGCTCGGTCTAACCGAGGGAATTCCCCGCTCCGCACCAAGCCTCACTCTGTTGCAACCCCGCTCTGCTGCAAGCCCGCACCCGCAGCGCCCGACCGACCCAAGCGCCCGCATTCTCTCGGTCTGACCGAGAGAATCCCCCGCACCGGCTCGCTGCGACCGACGATCTTCTTCGCAAAACCGCATCCGTTGCACTGCAGTGCAACCGTGGGTCACCCAAGCCCTTCAGAGCTGCTGTGGGCCCCCCATTGACCCCTAGCACTGCTATGGGTCCCCTCTAGCGATCCCCTTTGATGTTTTGCCTATTACGACGTTGCGACACGTCGTATCTCCTTCGTCGCACGTTCTAGCTTTGGAATCTTGGTTCGTTGATCTGGTTGCTGCCCAGACTTGGTGGGCGAGGAATCTATTTTGGAATCTGGACTAGGAGCACGATCGTTTATTCCAACCCCTGGCGTCGCTACCCGACGCCAGTGTAGCTTTCGCGTCGTGGTGAGGTAACGTTCTGCACTCTTAGGATCCCCAACCCTTGCCTGTTAAACAAGATAAAATTTGGTGTTTTTAATTGTTTAGATTCACTAATCAAGATAACTTAAATTGGGACTGTAGGCTGGTGGACTTGTGCACATAGGTAGTTTGGACTTTTGGACGTTGTTTTCGGACGTCAGGTTGCAGGCAAGTGAAACTTGCCCGTTCCTTGTTTAGGCCATGCTTAGGCCACTTTTTGTACCGTAGCGTAAAAGAGACTAGGCAGTGAAATGATAGCTGCCTAGACGCCTATTTGATCTAGTTTGACAACAAAACTAGATCCGACACCTCACTTGATCTAGCTTGACAACGAAGCTAGATCCGACCGCTTTTACTTGTGTTCGTTCATGCTGCCATGTCATCCTTGCATCTATGCCTGTCATGTTTAAATTCCTTATCTGTACGCTTTTAAATACAATATGCCATGCCATGTCATCCATACATGAATGTTGCATTCGTAGCATACGCTACCATACTTGTACTCCCTTGTTCAGGCTAGGCACCTGCTTTTGCGGGCACAACCCTATGCCAATAACACTCCCTGGCTCATGATCCAGAAGATGGACGCCAGTCCATATACACGTGGAAGGGTAGGGTTAAGCGACCACTCAGCGTAGAAGTGTGCACGTACAGCCACTTCAGCTGTAAGGCGTAAACTCTGGGTTTGGGGTAGGGTTAAGCGACCACTCAGCCTAGAAGTGGGCCCGTACAGCCACTTCAGCTGTAAGGCGTAAACTCTGTGCACGACATGAAAACGTGACTTGTGAATCCATGTGAATGGTAGTAGCCTTGCTACTCTTGCCATACCATGCTAGTTGTCGTATTGTACTTGTTGTTTTCCTTACCTGTTGCACTCATACTATAACTGCCATGTCATTGCATAAATTTTAGAACTGCTTGGTTGTTACTTTTCTTTTAGTTTACTTGCACAAGTCTTTTGTAGACTTGCTGACATGTGCCCCTCTCTCTTTTGGGTGTCACATGTTAGACCCCGATCCAGAGACTGTTGCTGAGGACGTGGTGTTCGCTGACACTGAGCCTGAGCCCACGTTTGACGAGGAGTTTGTGGACACCGGTGACCAGTCTTAGAGACTGTTCTGAGTTACTTCTGTTTTAGGTTGCTGTTAGTTGTCGGTGCGTAGCACCTTTACTTTCTGTACGTTGTACTTTTGTTGGCCATGCTTGGGCCTTTTAGACTCTTTTTCTTTCCAGCCTGGTGGCTTTTCTGTGATGTTGGAACTTATTTATTATGGACATTCTGAGATTGAATAAATTTTTATCTGTCTCTCTTTCCTTTTTATTATTGTTGTTCTGTTTCGCATTTGCAAGGACCTGAACTCGGTTAAATCCAGACGCTTTACAGACTGGAGCCTCACAGCTCCAAGTCTGAGCGGACCTTCTCACGTCTCGCCTCCATTTTAGGGAAGCGGGGCGTGACAGGTTTTGTTGGTGGCCCATGCAGGTCACTCTTTCAACTGCGAATTATCGGAACAACGATAATAATTATAGGATGTCCTATAAATAAATTTCGACATCCGAGTCATAAGCTTTGAGTCTAATTTATATCGTTTTCCTATGTCATTAAATGGCAGGAAGACGACAGACCCGAGCTGGTGGTGGGCCCAATCATGCTGAGGTGCCGGATAGAGAGCCCACCAATGCTGAGATCATGAGGATGATGCATCAGATGATGCAGGTGCAGCAAGGTATGCTTCAGAATACCCAGAATGCCCCTCGCTTCAAGCCGGGAGCGAAGCAGTTTCGGGAACTGGGCCCGACTTACTTTGATGGATCTGAAGGACCATTGGCTGCTGAGGAGTGGATCAGGAATACTGAGGATAATCTGAAGATGTCAAAGAACAACCTGGCTGGATGGGTTGATTTGGTGAAGAAGCAGCTCAGGGATAATCCCCGCAACTGGTGGGATGCAGAGGAGGAGCTGTTGGTGAAGCCGATACCTTGGGCTACTTTCAAGTCCAGGTTCGATGAGGAGTACTCTCTGAAGGCTGCAAGGAGGGAGATGTTGCAGCGATTCATTGAACTGAAGCATGGAAATCTGACGGTGGACCAGTACCATCAGGAGTTCACCAGGCTGAGTCGCTTCGCACAGAAGATGGTGGAGGATGCTGAGGAGAAAGCTCAGAGGTTTCTGTAGGGTCTTTCCTTAGACTTGCAGAGCCTGATGTCTTCGTCAGATCTGGAGTCTTATCAGAAGTTGCTGGTAGCTGCTAGGAGGCATGAGCGGATTGCGAGCCAGAAGATAGGACAGACTTCTGGAGCTGGAAAGAGGCCTATGGAGCAGGACATGGCAGTGGTTAGGCCTGGGTTCAAGCCTAACCAGCCAATGCAGTTCAAGAGGCCAGGTGGGCCTACTCTGAAGACTTGCCATTTCTACAGCAAGACTGGTCACATCAAGGAGCAGTGCAGGAGATTTCTGGGTCAGTGCCTGATTTGTGGAGACGCTACTCATGCAGTGAAGGATTGTCACCATGCAAACCAGATGCAGAGAGCACTGGATGGAGTTCAGCAACAGGGAGGACCTGTTGCAGCTCAGCCGTTGCAGCAGAGAGCACATGTACCTGCTGGACGTGGAGCACCTCTCGTTCCACAGAAGCAGGCGTTTCAGCAGGCTTTGCAGCCGAGGAGGCAGGCTTTCCTGATGACTGCAGTGGAGAGCGAGGCTGTGGATGAGGTTATCGCAGGTAACCCTCAGGCTAGTTGTTCCCTTCCTTAGTTAGTTTTGGTTGTTAGATTATGTTTGGTTGCTTGCATATGATTGTTTGCTAGAATAGGGTTTGATTGTTAGATTGTCTGTTAGGTGTGGTTTTGGTTTGCACATTTCTTGCACGAGTCCTCTTCGACTCTGGTGCATCGATGTGCATTATTTACCGAAGCTTCGTGGAGAAGCATTCCTTGACGACATCCCCTCTTTCCAAGAGTTGGAACATCGTTACAGGAAATGGCGTGATATCAGTGCATCGTGGTTGCAATTCTTGCCCTTTGGTGGTTTGTGGACATGAGCTTTACGCTGATTTTATTGCCCACGACATCATCAACTATGATGCCGTCCTTGGGATGGATTGGCTTGCGAGTTTCTATGCTACGATCGATTGCCAGAGGAAGAAGGTGGTGTTCGAGATCCCAGGACATCCACTGTTTGAGTTCAACCGCGGCAGCAGTTCGCTTGGTCCTGTCAGGTTTCGGGCCAAGCCGGTAGAGATTGTTGCTATGCAGATGGAGCAGAGTAGACCAGCTGTGGTGCGAGATTTCGACGACGTCTTCCCCGAGGAGATGTCTGGACTGCCGCCCGATCGAGCTCTTGAATTTTCGATTGATCTTATTCCGGGAGCGCATCCCATCTCGAAGGCACCATATCATATGGCTCCAGCAGAGTTGGAGGAGTTGCATAGGCAGCTGGATGAGCTTTTGCAGAAGGGTTACATTAATCCTAGTGTGTCTCCGTGGGGAGCACCGGTGTTGCTGGTGAAGAAAAAGGATGGTTCGCGTCGCATGTGCGTGGACTACATGGAGCTGAATGCTGTGACCATCAAGAATAAATATCCATTGCCTCGTATAGATGACATTTTTGACCAGCTTGGAGGATCAAGGGTGTTCTCTAAGTTAGATCTGATGAGTGGTTATCATCAGCTATAAGTGAAGAAGGAAGATATTCTGAAGACAACATTCAGGATAAAGTATGGCCACTACGAGTTCGTGGTTATGCCTTTCGGTGTAACCAATGCACCCGCAGTTTTTATGAACTTGATGAATCTGATCTTCTACGACTTTCTAGATAAGTTTGTCGTTATCTTTATTGACGACATCCTGATCTATTCAAATTCGGAGGAAGAGCATGCATCGCACTTGAGGACAGTGTTGGAGATTTTGAGAAAGCATCGTTTGTATGCTAAGTTGTAACGGTCGCTTTCTGACCTTATGAATTTTCTACGTGCACGTGCCTTATCGTGCACGTATTATATTTGGCTATTTCTGAGCTCTGAATCATGCGATATGATATGCCGTTGTGATCTTTTGGGAGTGTAGAATTTTATTGTAAGTTTTGGGAACGTCGTTTCACGGCTCGTTTTCTCGCAAAACGACTTTGAATGATAGGGGCATTTTAGTCATTTGACTCAAAACACCGTTTCCAATTTTACATTTATTTTTCGTAGGTGTTACGCACGATCGGGCTCCATAGATCTGTGCGTCTCGTCTCCATGATCGCCCTGGTATTTTCGGATTATTTTTCTGACGCCCGGTTTGAGAGATATCGCTCGGATAAATCTCGGCCGTCGATCTCCCAAATCGGATTCAAATTCAAATTAGATACCAAATCTGTTTTATATCTTTCCTAATCTTCTTCTCTAATCTCCCCTAGACGTACCCCAAAATTACACCCACTATCTCTTAGATCTCTTCACTTTTAGCTAAACCCTAAATGTTATATAGCAATCAATTATTATTAAATAACCCTAACCCTAACCCTAACTTAACCCTAACCCTAATTTTCCCAGCCGCCGGCCCCCTATCTCTCACGCGTCTCCTCCCCCTCTCAATTTCTCTCTCTCTCCCTCATCCTCAGACTCCCCCTCCTGATCACCGCCTCGCTCCACGGCCCTCAACCCCGACGCCGGCCCCCTCACGACCCCGCCGGCGACCGAAAGAAGCCACCTCAGCCGTGACCCCTCGCACGGCCGCGCATAGCTCTGCCTCGTCGCGAATGCGACCACCGAGAGCTCCTCCGGCAGTGCTCCCCGCCTTGTCGCGCCCCCGCGGCCTCCCCACACCACCGTGACCGCACGCGGCCCCGATCCCCGTGCAGCGCAGACCCGCCGCGCCGCCATCCCTCTCTTTCTCTCGCTCCTCCCTCGCACCCACGGTGAGGCAGCCGCCTGCTATGCATCCGAGCACCACCCGTGCTCCCCACGACCCCAGCGCGTGCCTTCCTCGCTCCCCGACTGCGGCCGCCCTTCACGGCACCTCGCATGCGCTCCGATCTGCAGCCGCCCCCTCTCCTCGCACCGACCGTCTTCCCCGCGCAACGCCGCGCAGTCCCGAGCGAGCGCTGCCGCAATCCACAGCGCGGAACCCTAACTGCAGTTCGCTGTCCCCGCAAGATCTGTCCGCAGCCTCCCCGTGACGCTAGCTCGCTGTTTTGCCGTTGGACTGATCGTGCTCAATGCCCACACTTCATCCGCTGCCCGGACGAGTCTCACTACGCTACCCGTAGTCGAGACGACGTAGACACCGCGGATCACCTGCAGTTCAGACGCTACGTCCGTACTACTTCAGACACCGGAGAGGTTGGTTCTCGAAACTCGTAGCACAACCTACCCGTAGCGAAACTGAAAACCTAACTAAAATCGGCAACTTAACACATTAAATTTATTTTCTGCTCCCTTAAAACGATGTGGAACCGTAGATCGACGATCGGACTTTTTGACCATGCACATAGGATAGAATCGTCGGATAGGCTGAACGGACACTTTGACTTGTGACTGTTAGGTTAACCACGTCCAACCTGGAAACAAACCTAAATATGATTTATTGAAAAACGCGACCTGACACCGTCGCCATGACCTGTTTCAGACGGACTACCGCGGACGTGACGCCTGGACGCGACGCCCCGGACGGACGATACACACGCCACCGCAGGCAAGTGTACCCACTTGCATTTTTGACCGAGTCTTGGTCTTAAATTGTTAGAACTGTTAGACTGTGAGTGTATAGAACCGGACGTGAAATGATAGCGTCCGGGTCGCCCTGACGACTTAGACTTGACGACGAAGTCTAAGCTCGACAAGCAACAACTTTGACACCGTAGGATTATCTTGTGTGTGCGTGCGTATGGACACCCTAGAATAACATCTCCCGTACACTGGTCGTGTCATGTCCCTGTTACACAAAAAGCCTACGGGCGTTTCAGATGCTTCCCTAGCGGAAGTGATCTCCGTGATACAAAAAGCCTACGGGCGTTTCAGATGATTCCCTAGCGGAAGTGATCTCCGTGATACAAAAATCCTACGGGCGTTTCAGATGCTTCCCTAGCGGAAGTGATCTCCGTGATACAAAAAGCATGCGGGCGTTTCAGGTGCTTCCCTAGCGAAAGTGATCTCTGTACTTCTTGTCCTGAGTTCCTGGGTTTGGGGCAGGGTTGAGCGTGCGCACGTGGAGAGGGTCTGATCCCCCTCGAACCGTTAGGCGTTAACCCTTCGTGTCTCACGTGTCCTGTCCGTCTTGTCTTGTCTAGTTCCGTCTTGTCCTGTCACCTTTAGGATAGTCCCATAGTCGGTAGCACACGCTACGACTACTGTTTGCAGCGGTTTACTTTCCTGCTACGTTACTTCTTTTGCTACTCTGTTATAACCACAGCATGATAATCAACCAGTAAAACGATGTTTAATAGTTCAGTGCACTTGTGGTAGAGTCTGACTTTCTATTGTAGACTTTACCTGACGTACAGTTCCTTTCTATGGTGTTGTACGTCAGGTGTCGAGCCGGAGTACGACGACCAGGCAGAGCTACCCGAGGACGTAGAGCCAGAGGACGTCGATACTGAGTACGTGCCCGAGGAGGACCAGAGTTAGAGATCTCCATTGCTGATCCAGAGTTTCCATCTTAGTTGTTTGGTGCGTAGCACCATTTGTTTCTGTTTAGGTTGGGTGCTTGCACCAGTAGTTTTCTTTCTGTCGTTGTAGCCGACTCAGGCTTTTGTTGGACTCAGTACTTTGGATATATAATTTGGAATAAAATGATTGTCTTTCTCTTTCTGTACTTTTATTGTTCTGTACTAACATGCAGTGACCTGTACCTTCGACTTGGTGTACCACACAGACGCTTATTGGGTCAGAGCTTCTCAGCTCTGGCCTAAGCGGGCCTTGGTCACGCTTCACCTCCGTTGTTTTGGGAAGCGGGGCGTGACAGGTTTTAGTGGCGGCCCATGCAGGTCCCATCCCATTCTTTCTGTAAGTACGGAACAATAGGAGTATTGACATTCATTTTATTGTTATCCAGTAATTGTACGAGTCTAATCTCTGTATTTCTTGACTATAGGATGGCAGGACGACGCGTCACCCGATCCAGGAACTCAGGCGATGGAGTTCCGAAAGACCAGGGCGGAGAGTTTCGCCAGTTTCTGGGTGTGATGAAAGAGATGATGGATGTGCAGCACCAGTTGGTTCAGCAGTCCCACCGTGCTGCCCATGCTCCTCCAGTAGCACCACCACCGCCACCGCCTGCCCCTCGAGCTGCTCCCAGAGTGAAGCAGTTCAATGAGCTTCAGCCGAAGACATTTTCTGGGAAGGAAGGACCGTTGGCCGCTGATGAGTGGATTCTGAGTACTGAGGATAAGCTGATTGCTGCGAAGATTCCCGATGATACCCAGGTAGAGATAGCGAAGATGCAGCTGATATAGAATGCTAGGAACTGGTGGCGCATTGAGGAGAGGTTCCTGCAGAAGCCAGTGGAGTGGAGGACCTTCCGCTCGATGTTCAAGGATAAGTATTTCACCAAGGCTGCTAGGAGGAAGCTGTTGAGCAGATTTGTAGATTTGAAGCAGGGGGATATAACCGTCGACGAGTATGAAGCGGAGTTCGAGATGCTGAGTCGGTTTGCCCCACATATGGTGAGGAATGAGGAGAAACGAGCTGATCATTTCCGTTAGGGATTGCGTCCAAAAATGCAGGCTTCGATGTCTTCTGCAGATTTCACGACCATGGGAGCGGTGCTGAATGCCACGAGAAACCATGAGACCATTTCGCGTCTACCTGGACCCTCCAGCTGATAGAGGGAAGCGTCCCATGGAGCAGTACCGGCCACCTGCTAGGCCGGCGATGAGGCCAGTCCAGACAGTGCCTTTCAAGAGGCCAGGAGCACCTATGCAGACTCAGAGTAAGGGACCATGCCATTACTGCGGGAAGAGAGGACACGTTCAGAAGGATTGTAGGAGGAAGCTGGGATTGTGCTTGGTTTGTGGAGATGCTTCACATGCAGCTAAGGATTGTCCGAGAGTGCGTCATGCCATGGTCGGAGCACCAGCCCCGCTACAGAGTAGAGTGCCTGCCCCAGTTCAGAGAGGATCTGCTGTACGTGGACCACCCTTGGCGCCACAGAGGCAGATGTTTCAGAGGGTAGTGCAACCCCAGAGGCCGACATACACCATGACCGCTGTTGAGACTGAGGAGTTGGATGGAGTCATTACAGGTAAACTCCGAATCTAGTCTTTTATTTCATAGAGTGGACCTTATTGTTAGTTGTTTGTTTGCCTTGTTTGATATAGTAGTGTTGTTTGACCTTAGTCTTTTTACATCTTAGGCACCATTCTAGTGTCCTCTCACCCTGCTTTGGCTTTGTTCGACTCTGGTGCATCCATATGCATCTTATCCCAGAGATTTGTAACAAAGCACTCCATTCCCACCCACACACTTCCTAAGTGTTGGGACATCACCACAGGGAACGGAGTGGTGACTGTGAACATGGGTTTTCGATCGATTCCTTTAGTGGTCAGTGGACACGAATTATTTGCAGACTTCATCGTCCACGACCTGCCGTATTTCGATGTCGTTCTTGGCATCGATTGGCTAGGAGACTTCCACGCCTCAATCGAATGCCACAGCAAGAGGGTTGTATTCTGCATTCTAGGCCATCCAGAGTTCGAGTTCCGTAGCAGAGACGAGTCGCTTGGGCCCATCAGATTTTGGGCCAAGCCGCAGATGCCGATTGTAGCAGCCATGCAGATAGAGATTGACCAACTAGCTGTCGTCAGAGACTTCGACGACATCTTCCAGGAGGATATCTCGGGTCTGCCACCCGACCGAGCACTAGAATTTGGTATTGATCTTATACCGGGAGCGCAGTCGATATCGAAGGCACCGTATCGAATGGCACCTGCTGAGCTTGAAGAGCTACGGAAGCAGTTAGATGAGTTGCTGCAAAAGGGTTTCATCCACCCTAGTGTGTCACTGTGGGGTGCACCCGTATTGCTCGTGAAGAAGAAGGATGGATCCCGCAGGATGTGCGTGGACTATCGAGGGCTGAATGCTGTCACAGTAAAGAATAAGTATCCGCTGCCACGCATCGACGATATTTTTGATCAGCTGGGAGGTTCGAGAGTTTTCTCGAAGTTGGACTTGAGGAGCGGATATCATCAGCTGAAAGTGAAGAAGGACAATATTCTGAAGACAGCTTTCCGGACGAAGTACGGACATTATGAGTTCGTGGTTATGCTCTTCGGCATGACCAATGCTCCAGCTGTGTTCATGAATTTAATGAACTTAATATTCTATGACTTCCTGGATAAGTTTGTCGTTATCTTTATTGATGACATTCTTATTTACTCGAAGAAGGAGGAGGAGCACATCTGTCATCTGAGGACAGTGCTGTAGACGCTGAGGCGACATAAGCTATATGCCAAGTACAGCAAGTGCGAGTTCTGGCTGGACAGAGTCGCGTTCCTGGGACACGTGGTGTCCGGTGATGGCATATCGGTAGATCCGGAGAAGATCAGAGCAGTCAGAAATTGGCCGACTCCGCAGTCAGCGTCGGATATCAGGAGTTTTCTGGGCTTGGCAGGCTATTAACGGCGATTCATCAAGGATTTCTCGAAGATTGCGGAGCCGATGACGAAGCTGACGAGGAAGGATGTGGAGTTCCTTTTGGACAGATGCTTGTGAGGAGGCCTTCAGTATCTTGAAGGCGAGGTTGACCACGGCACTGGTTTTGGCTGTACCGGATCGGAGTGGAGGCTTCGAGGTATATTGTGATGCATCAGGGAAGGGCCTTAGATGCGTGTTGCATCAGCATGGCCACGTGGTCGCGTACGCTTCTCGACAGTTGAGGACACATGAGAAGAATTACCCGACGCACGATCTGGAGTTGGCAGCGGTGATATTTGCACTGAAGATCTGGAGGCACTTCTTGCTGAGTGAGAGCGTGAAGATTTTCACCGATCACAAAAGCTTGAAGTACATCTTTACGCAGAAGGAGCTCAACATGCGTCAGAGACGATGGTTGGAGCTCATGGCTGACTATGAGATAGACTTGCAGTATCACCCAGGGAAGGTGAACGTAGTGCCCGATTCTTTGAGTAGACTTCCTACTGCGATGATGCATACTGTCGACTGGAGGATTCAGCAGGAGCTGAGAGAGATGGATCTAGAGGTCGTCTTACCTGGTGTGGTTCATTCATTCATGAATTTGCGGATTCAGTCCACGATCGTGGATCAGAACAAGGTAGCACAGGCAGGAGATTCGAAGCTACAGAGGATCAGGAGGCAGGTTGAAGCTGGACTACGGACGGAGTTCGTGATTCATGAGGATGGTTCGCTGCGGTACGACAGCAGACTCTGCGTACCTTCAGGTGATGTTCACGAGGAGCTTTTGAGCGAGGTTCATAGCTCGCCATATTCTATACATCCTGGTGGCACCAAGATGTATAAGGACCTCCGTCTGAATTACTGGTGGATTGGCATGAAGAGGAGTGTGGCTCGGAGCGTGGCCAAGTGTTTGATATGCCAACAGGTGAAGGCCGAGCACCATCATACGGCTGGTTTGCTACAACCGATTCCTATTCCGGAGTGGAAGTGGCAACATATTACGATGGATTTTGTGACTGGTTTGCCTCGGACCCCGAAACAGAATGACGCAGTCTGGGTGATCGTTGATCGGTTGACTAAGTCTGCGTATTTCATCTCCTTCCGAGTGGGCCAGTCTACGGAAGTCTTGGCGATGAAATACCTAGAGGTAAAATTTCGTTTTTCCCCTCTCTTAAATTTCTTTCCTCTGGGAAATAGTTGTGACGTAGACCGTGTACGTGCAGGAGATCGTACGCTTACACGGAGTTCCCGTGAGCATCGTGTCTGACAGAGACTCGAGGTTCACATCTCAGTTTTGGAGAAGTCTGCAGGAGAATTTGGGTACGAGTCTGAGTTTCAGCACGGCGTACCACCCGCAGACCGATGGCCAGTCCGAGCTGACTATTCAGATACTGGAGGATATGTTGCGATCTTGTATGCTCAATTTGAAAGGATCTTGGGAGGACCATCTTCACTTGGTGGAGTTTTCGTATAACAACAGCTACCAGGCGAGCATTGGCATGGCGCCGTTTGCTGCCTTATATGGAAGGAAATGTCGATCGCCACTGAGCTGGGATGACGTTGGAGATCGGGAGGTATTGGGTCCAGAGATGATAGTGGAAGCTGTGGATGTCATGAGAGACATCAGGGAGAAGCTCAGAGCTGCACAGGATCGTTTCAAGCATTAGGCGGATGCCAAGAGGAGAACTTTGGAGTTCCAGCCAGGAGATCACGTCTTCCTGAAAATTTCTCCGAACCGCGGATTTATTCGTTTCGGGAAGAAGGGAAAGCTGAGCCCGAGGTTTATTGGACCATTTGATGTGCTGGAGCGTGTGGGAGCAGTGGCCTACCGCCTTGCTCTACCACCATCTTTGGAGGGAGTTCACGACGCATTCCACGTATCCCAGTTACGTCGGTACGTTAGTGATCCGTCGCACACTGTTGATTTCTCTGAGATTACGGTCCGTCCGGACCTGACATATGAGCAGCACCCTGTGCAGATTTTAGACCGTCGACAGAAGCAATTAAGGAATAAGGTAGTCGACCTGGTGAGAGTGATATGTCGTCACAGATCACCTGGAGAGTCCACTTGGGAGCGCGAGGAGGAGATGAGAGAGCGTTATCCTTTCCTATTTACTGGTTAGAGTTGTTGATTCCGAGGACGGAATCTTTATTTTAGTGGGGTAGAATGTAACGGTCGCTTTCCGGTCTTATGAATTTTCTACGTGCACGTGCCTTATCGTGAACGTATTATATTTGGCTATTTCTGAGCTCCGAATCATGCGATGTGATATGCTGTTGTGATCGTTTGGGAGTGTAGAATTTTATTGTAAGTTTTGGGAACGTCGTTTCACGGCTCGTTTTTTTGCAAAACGACTTTGAATGATCGGGGCATTTTAGTCATTTGACTCAAAACGCCGTTTCCAATTTTACATTTATTTTTGGTAGGTGTTACGCACGATCGAGCTCCGTAGATCTTTGCATCTCGTCTCCACGATCTCCCTGGTATTTTCGGATTATTTTTCTGACGCCCGGTTTGAGAGATATCGCTCGGATAAATCTCGGCCGTCGATCTCCCAAATCGGATTCAAATTCAAATTAGATACCAAACCTGTTTTATATCTTTCCTAATCTTCTTCTCTAATATCCCCTAGTCATACCCCAAAATTACACCCACTATCTCTTTGATCTCTTCACTTTGAGCTAAACCCTAAATGTTATATAGCAATCAATTATTATTAAATAACCATAACCCTAACCCTAACTTAACCCTAAACCTAGTTTTCCCAGCCGCCGGCCCCCTATCTCTCATGCGTCTCCTCCCCCTCTCAATTTCTCTCTCTCTCCCTCATCCTCAGACTCCCTCTCCCGATCGCCGCCTCGCTCCACGGCCCTCAACCCTAATGCCGGCCCCCTCACGACCCCGCCGGCGACCGAAAGAAGCCGCCTCAGCCGTGACCCCCCGCACGGCCGCGCACAGCTCTGCCTCGCCACGACTGCAACCGCCGTGAGCCCCTCCGGCGGTGCTCCCCGCCTTACCGCGCCCCCGCGGCCTTCCCGCGCCACCGTGACCGCGCGCGGCCCCGATCCCCGTGCAGTGCAGACCCGCCGCGCCGCCATCCCTCTCTCTCTCTCTCACTCCTCCCTCGCACCCACGGCGAGGCAGCCGCCTGCTGCGCATCCGAGCACCGCCCTCGCTCCCCGTGACCCCAGCGTGCGCCTTCCTCGCTCCCCGACTGCGGCCGCCCTTCACGGCGCCTCGCATGCGCTCCGATCCATGGCCGCCCCCTCTCCTCGCATCGACCGTCTTCCCCGCGCAACGCCGCACAGTCCTGAGTGAGCGCCGTCGCGATCCACAGCGCGCAACCCTGACCGCAGGTCGCTGTCCCCGCGAGATCCGTCCGCAGCCTCCCCGCGACGCTAGCTCGTTGTTTTACCGTTGGACTGATCGTGCTCGTTGCCTACACTTCGTCAGCTGCCCGGACAAGTCTCACTACGCTACCCGTAGTCGAGACGACGTAGACACCGTGGATCACCTACAGTTCAGACGCTACGTCCACACTACTCCAGACACCGGAGAGGTTGGTTCCCGAAACTCGTAGCACAACCTACCCGTAGCGAAACTGAAAACCTAACTAAAATCGGCAACTTAACACATTAAATTTATTTTCTGCTCCCTTAAAATGATGCGGAACCGTAGATCAACGATCGGACTTTTTGACTATGCACATATGATAGAATCGTCGGATAGGCTGAACGGACACTTTGACTTGTGACTGTTAGGTTAGCCACGTCCAACCTAGAAACAAACCTAAATAGGATTTATTGAAAAACGCGACCTGACACCGTCGCCGTGACCTGTTTCAGACGGACTACCGCGGACGCGACGCCTGGACGCGACGCCCCGGACGGACGATACACTCGCCACCGCAAGCAAGTGTACCCACTTGCATTTTTGACCGCGTCTTGGTCTTAAATTGTTGGAACTGTTAGACTGTGAGTGTATAGAACCGGACGTGAAATGATAGCGTCCGGGTCGCCCTGACGACTTAGACTTGACGACGAAGTCTAAGCTCGACAAACAACAACTTTGACACCGTAGGATTATCTTGTGTGTGCGTGCGTGTGGACACCCTAGAATAACATCTCCCGTACACTGGTCGTGTCATGTCCCTGTTACACAAAAAGCCTACGGGCGTTTCAGCTGCTTCCCTAGCGGAAGTGATCTCCGTGATACAAAAAGCCTATGGGTGTTTCAGATGCTTCCCTAGCGGAAGTGATCTCCGTGATACAAAAAGCCTACGGGCATTTCAGATGCTTCCCTAGCGGAAGTGATCTCCGTGATACAAAAAGCCTGCGGGCGTTTCAGGTGCTTCCCTAGCGGAAGTGATCTCTGTACTTCTTGTCCTGAGTTCCTGGGTTTGGGGTAGGGTTGAGCGTGCGCACGGGGAGAGGGTCTGATCCCCCTCGAACCGTAAGGCGTGAACCCTTCGTGTCTCACGTGTCATGTCCGTCTTGTCTTGTCTAGTTCTGTCTTGTCCTGTCACCTTTAGGATAGTCCCATAGTCGGTAGCACACGCTACGACTACTGTTTGCAGCGGTTTACTTTCCTGCTACGTTACTTCTTTTGCTACTCTGTTATAACCCCAGCATGCTAATCAACCAGTAAAACGATGTTTAATAGATCAGTGCACTTGCGGTAGAGTCTGACTTTCTGTTGTAGACTTTACCTGACGTATAGTTCCTTTCTTTGGTGTTGTACGTCAGGTGTCGATCCGGGGTACGACGACCAAGCAGAGCTACCCGAGGACGTAGAGTCGGAGGACGTCGATCCTGAGTACATGCCCGAGGAGGACCAGAGTTAGAGATCTCCGTTGCTGATCCAGAGTTTCCATCTTAGTTGTTGGGTGTGTAGCACCTTTTGTTTCTGTTTAGGTTGGGTGCTTGCGCCAGTAGTTTTCTTTCTGTCGTTGTAGCCGACTCAGGCTTTTGTTGGACTCATTACTTTGGATAAATAATTCGGAATAAAATGATTATCTTTCTCTTTCTGTACTTTTATTGTTCTATACTAACATGCAGGGACCTGTACCTTCGACTTGGTGTACCACACAGACGCTTATTGGGTCAGAGCTGCTTATTGGGTCAGAGCTTCTAAGCTCTGGCCTAAGCGGGCCTTGGTCACGCTTCACCTCCGTTGTTTTGGGAAGCGGGGCGTGACATAAGTATTCCAAGTGCGAGTTTTGGCTGGACAGTGTTGCTTTTCTCGGGCATGTGGTGTCAGGGGATGGAATTTCAGTAGATCCCGAGAAGATTAAGGCTATCAGAGAGTGGCCTGTTCCGCAGTCAGTGTCTGAGATCAGGAGTTTCCTTGGGCTTGCAGGTTATTATCGGCGTTTCATTAAGGACTTCTCCCGTATTGCTGAGCCGATGACCAGACTGACGCGGAAGGATGTACCATTTGTTTGGTCTGATGATTGTGAGAAGGCCTTTGATGTTCTGAAGGAGAGGTTAACGACTGCCCCTGTTCTTGCTGTGCCCGATCGGAGTAGAGGATTTGAGATCTTTTGCGATGCCTCTGGCAAAGGTCTTGGTTGTGTTTTGCATCAGTAGGGACACGTGGTTGCGTATGCTTCTCGTCAGCTTAAGGCTCATGAGAAGAATTACCTGACACACGATTTGGAGTTGGCTGTAGTTGTGTTTGCGCTCAAGATTTGGAGGCACTTCCTGCTGAGTGAGAAGGTGAAGATCTTCACCGATCACAAAATCTTGAAGTACATTTTTACGCAGAAGGAGCTCAAAATGCGACAGCGTCGATGGTAAGAGCTCATGGAAGATTATGAGATTGACTTGCAATATCACCCTGGCAAGGTAAATGTGGTTCCAGATGTGCTGAGCAGACTTCCAGCGGTGATGATGTTGACTTTGCAATGGAGATTGCAGCAGGATTTTTGCGAGTATGATATTGAGATTGTTCTTCCTGGATAGGCTTCTTCGTTGATGTGTATGCAGATACAGTCAACGATCGTGGATCGGATCAAGGCAGGTCAGGCCGGAGATCCGAAGCTGGTGAAGATTCGGGAGCAGGTAGAAGTCGGTCTGCGGACAGACTTCTTGATTCATGATGATGGCTCGCTGAGGTATGGAGCCAGGTTGTGTGTGCCAGCTGGGGATGTCAGAGAGGAGTTATTAGTTGAGGCACACAGTTCACCGTATTCTGTACATCCTGGTGGTACCAAGATGTACAAAGATCTTCGTCTGAACTATTGGTGGCATGGTATGAAGAGGAGTGTGGCTCGGAGTGTAGCCAAGTGTCTGGTTTGCCAACAGGTAAAGGCGGAGCATCAGCGTACCGCAGGGTTGCTACAACCGCTTCCGATCCCGGAGTGGAAGTGGCAACACATCACTATGGACTTTGTGACTGGACTGCCTCGGAGTCCGAAGCAGAATGACGCGATTTGGGTGATCGTAGACCGATTGACCAAATCCGTGCACTTTATTCCCTTCCGAGTAGGATAGTCCACTGAGACGCTAGCGAGGAGATATATGGAGGTAAATTCTTTTACTCTCCGTTTCTATTTCCTTTTCCTAGTTTAGATAGTGATGTAACGTGAATCGTGCAGGAGATCGTACGACTTCACGGAGTCCCTGTGAGTATCGTGTCGGACAGAGACACGAGATTCACATCTCAGTTTTGGCAGAGTCTACAGAAGAGCTTGGGTACGAGTCTGAGTTTCTGTACGGCGTACCACCCGCAGACGGATGGCCAGTCCGAGAGGACGATTCAAATTTTGGAGGACATGCTGAGAGCGTGCATGTTGGACTTCAAGGGATCTTGGGAGGATCACCTCCATCATGTGGAGTTTGCTTACAATAACAGCTACCAGGTGAGTATTGGCATGGCGCCATTCGCCGCGCTATACGAGAAGAAATTTCGATCGCCACTTAGCTGGGATGACATTGGAGATCGGGAGTTGTTAGGACCAGAGATGATCGTGGAGGCTGTGGATGTTGTGAGGAACATCCGGGAGAAGCTGAGGATTGCGCAGGACCGTTTCAAGCATTGGGCAGATGCTAAACGGAGGCCTCTGGAGTTTCAGCCTAAAGATCATGTCTTTCTGAAGATCTCTCCGAATCGCGGAGTTATCCGATTTGGGAAGAGAGGCAAGCTGAGTCCGAGGTACATTGGGCAGTTTGACACCCTGGAGAGAGTGGAGCGATGTCTTATCGCTTGGCGTTACCGCCGTCACTGGAGGGTGTTCACGACGTATTTCACGTATCTCAGTTACGTCAATACGTCATTGATCCGTCCCATGCTATGGATTTCTCGGAGATCATGGTTCATCCGGATCTGTCTTATGATCAGCAGCCAGTTAAGATTTTGGATCGACGACAGAAGCAGCTGAGGAATAAGACCGTCGACTTGGTTCGAGTGCAGTGGCATCATGGTTCCCCTGGGGAGTCCACCTGGGAGCCTGAGGATGACATGAGAGAGTGCTTCCCGCACTTATTTCTGGAGCCGTGATTGATGTTGATTCCGAGGACAGAATCATTCATAAGGTGGGGAGGATGTCACGGTCGGTTTTTGATCATACTTTCTTCGTGCACGTGCTTTTGACCGTGCACGTATTTATTTTTGACCTTGTTTGTTTTTGAATACTTTGGTGTGATATGTCGTCGTGATCGTCTCTGGGAGTATTAAATTATGGAATTAATTTGGGACGACATTTCTCGAGTCGTTCTCTCACGATTTGATTTTGTTTGAAGAGACGTCATGATTTTCACTTTTGACGTGAGATGTTTCTATTTTTAGTTTCGTCCCTCGACGTCGAAATTGTGATCCGTCTTCTTAGTTTTCCTTCTCTCGTTGTCCCGGTCACCCAAGTATTTATTTCACGATTTTCGGACTTCGTTTGACCTACGTTCACTTTTACCCAACCTATTGTTGGTTAAGCCTAAGTTTCACCTAGTTTAAGTTCTACAATATTCTTATTATTAATAATACCCTCCTTAGTGTAGCCTAGCCTCATTTTAACTCAGGTTGCACCCTTGCTTGGCTGCACACATGAGAGGAGAGAGTTAGCCTTTATCTTTATTTTATAATTTTCAAACAAAATACTTTTAAAACCCTAGACCAAGTCTACCCTAGCCCTAGCACGTTTCATCCCCTCTACCCTATTAAATAGCAAAATAGCACCTAGGTTAACCATTTTCCTCAAGAAAAACACCCCAGCCGTCAATTTTTCCCTCCTCAAATTTTCGCAAAGCCCGCACCCCCGCAGCCGCTCAGCCAGACCGAGGGTTTCCCCCGCATCCGCTCGGTCTGACCGAGAGCCGCCCCCGCATCCCGCACCGCTCCGCACCAAGCCGCTCCGCTGTAACCCCACACCGCTGCAACCCCGCATCCGCTCGCCCCGACCGACCCGCTCTCTCGCAGTGGCCCGCTACGACCGAGAGCCAAGCCCCCGCTCTGCATCGCAGCGCTCCGCATTGCAGCCGCCCCACTTCGCAAGCCCGCATCCATCGCTCCGATCGATGCCCCCGCTCGGTCTGACTGAGGGAATTCCCCGCTCCACACCAAGCCCCGCTCCGTTGCAACCCCGCTCCGCTGCAAGCCCGCACCCGTAGCGCCCGACCGACCCAAGCGCCCGCATTCTCTGGGTCTGACCGAGAGAATCCCCCGCACCGGCTTGCTGCGACTGACGATCTTCTTTGCAACGCCGCATCCGTCGCACTGCAGTGCAGCCGTGGGTCCCCCAAGCCCTCCAGAGCTGTTGTGGGCCCCCCATTAACCCCTAGCACTGTCGTGGGTCCCCTCCAGCGATCCCCTTCGATGTTTTGCCTATTACGATGTTGCGACACATCGTATCTCCTTCGTCGCACGTTCTAGCTTTGGAATCTTGGTTCGTTGATCTGGTTGCTGCCCAGACTTGGTGGGCAAGGAATCTATTTTGGAATCTGGACTAGGAGCGCGATCTTTTATTCTAACCCCTGGCGTCGCTACCCGACGCCAGTGTAGCTTTCGTGTCGTGTTGAGGTAACGTTCTGCACTCTTAGGATCCCCAACCCTTTCCTGTTAAACAAGATAAAATTTGGTGTTTTTAATTGTTTAGATTCACTAATCAAGATAACTTAAATTGGGACTGTAGGCGGGTGGACTTGTGCACATAGGTAGTTTGGACTTTTGGACGTTGTTTTCGGACGTCAGGTTGCAGGCAAGTGAAACTTGCCCGTTCCTTGTTTAGGCCATGCTTAGGCCACTTTTTGTATTGTAGCGTAAAAGAGACTAGGCAGTGAAATGATAGCTTCCTAGACGTCTATTTGATCTAGTTTGACAACAAAACTAGATCCGACACCTCACTTGATCTAGCTTGACAACGAAGCTAGATCCGACCCCTTTTACTTGCTTTCGTTCATGCTGCCATGTCATCCTTGCATCTCTGCCTGTCATGTTTAAATTCCTTATCTGTACGCTTTTAAATACAATATGCCAGGCCATGTCATCCATACATGAATGTTGCATTCGTAGCACACGCTACCATACTTGTATTCCCTTGTTCAGGCTAGGCACCTGCTTTTGCGGGCACAACCCTATGCCAATAACACTCCCTGGCTCGTGATCTAGAAGATGGACGCCAGTCCATATACACGTGGAGGGGTAGGGTTAAGCGACCACTCAGCGTAGAAGTGTGCCCGTACAGCCACTTCAGCTGTAAGGCGTAAACTCTAGGTTTGGGGTAGGGTTAAGCGACCACTCAGCGTAGAAGTAGGCCCATACAGCCACTTCAGATGTAAGGCATAAACTCTGTGCACGACATGAAAACGTGACTTGTGAATCCATGTGAATGTTAGTAGCCTTGCTACTCTTGCCATGCCATGCTAGTTGTCTTATTGTACTTGTTGTTTTCCTTACCTGTTGCACTCATACTATAACTGCCATGTCATTGCATAAATTTTAGAATTGCTAGGTTGTTACTTTTCTTGTACTTTACTTGCACAAGTCTTTTGTAGACTTGCTGACATGTGCCCCTCTCTCTTTTGGGTGTCACATGTTAAACCCAGAGCCAGAGACCGTTGCTGAGGACGTGGTGTTCACTGACGCCGAGCCTGAGCCCACGTTTGACGAGGAGTTTGTGGACACCGGTGACCAGTCTTAGAGACTGTTCTGAGTTACTTCTGTTTTAGGTTGCTGTTAGTTGTCGGTGTGTAGCACCTTTACTTTCTGTACGTTGTACTTTTGTTGGCCATGCTTGGGCCTTTTAGACTCTTTTTCTTTTCAGCCTGGTGGCTTTTCTGTGATGTTGGAACTTATTTATTATGGACATTCTGAGATTGAATAAATTTTTATCTGTCTCTCTTTCATTTTTATTATTGTTGTTCTGCTTCGCAATTGCAAGGACCTGAACTCGGTTAAATCCAGACGCTTTACAGACTGGAGCCTCACAGCTCCAAGTCTGAGCGGACCTTCTCACGTCTCGCCTCCATTTTAGGGAAGTGAGGCGTGACAGAAGTAAGAGGGGGTGTTGGTGGTCAGGGCTAGAAGAATATTAAAGAGAGGTGAATCTGATTGCGATCAAAGCTCACGATGGTGAGTAATTTTTCATTCTTTTCACAAAAATATGTAAATTTAAAGTGGTAAATGATAAATATGGTTGGATTATGTTAAAAGTTCAGTGGATTATTAGATCATGAATTTGAGTGGTCGGAGCTAGATGAATTTGAGTGATTTGTAAATTTGTATGCTAGTTATGCATGTTAATTATGTTAATTATGTTAATTAATGCACAGATGGTGTTAGTAGTTAGCTAAGTATTAGAATTTACGAAGCATCTAAGTAGTTAGCTAGGTACAATAAGTAGTTAGAAGATGGGTTAGTAGTGAGCTAAGTAGTAATAGTTTTCAGTAATTAGATATGTTAATTATGCTAATTATGGAACATGCACCATGCACCATGCACCATGGTATAAGTGCACAATGGTTAATATTCTAATTATGCAACATGCAACATGGGCCATGCTATATGTGCACCATAATTTTCAATGATAAATTATGCTAATTATGCAACATATTAAATATTTTTTACAGATCCACAAAGTTAATTTGAAGATACATCATGGGGAGTGCTGAGACTTGGTTATCAAGTGTGTAAAGAAGGTTGGCAGGAGGCATTTTACACAGACTGTATTGTTGGATTGTTGACATTGGACAATTTAAACATGCTGATAAAGGATTTAGGATATAAAGGAAGGTGCTTCATATACTACAAGCCATGGAGAAAGGATTTTAGGTGGTGCATGAGAATAGATGACAATGTGAAGGCAGCAGAAATATTGAACATGAAGAGGAGTAGGACTGTTGACTTGTTTGTTGCACATGAATGTGACGGGCATCAAATAGAAGACATTTATCCTTCAAAATATGACATTGTAAACTTGAGTGAGTTAGATGGGGAGGACACAAATGGAGGGAATTTTGAATATGATATTAGCTTTCCATCTTCAATTACAAATGAGGAGGGAAGCAAAGAGGAAACTGGGAAGGGAAAGGAGGCTGAAACTTGGCCAAGTATGATGCAAACTACAGACACATTTAATGCTGAAATGTGTGAGTAAATTGAAGTTAACTCTAGCTTTCCATTATCACTTCAAAATGATTTTGATTTTGAATGGTAGAATGAAGAGGCAAGAGCTGAGCTAACAGTACATACAGCACAAGAGCATTTTGATGAGGTAATGGATGAGCATACAGAATAGGCAGCACAATGTTGCACTGAGGGTACATTTCTTAAGCCATCACAATCAGATATTCAAGAGGCAAGGGATGAGACAACATAAATGAAAGCCCAATGTTTCACTGAGGGTACATTGATGCATCCATCACAAGCAGAGATTCATAATGAAAGGGCTGATGCAACAGATCAGACATCACAATGTTTCAGGAAGGGTACATTGCTGGAGCCATCACAATCAGATAATGAGGAGTCAAGGGCTATTGCAACAGAGGAAACATCATATTGTATGACTGAGGGTACATTGCATGAGCCATCACAAACAGATATTCAGGATGCAAGAGCTGAGCCATCCCAAGCAGAAGTAATTGATGGGCCAATTGATCATGCAAGGGAATACATGAAGAACACAACAATGATTTAGAGACAGATTCTTAATATGAACCTACAGATAAGGATGCAGATGATGAAGGTTGAAGCAGTGAAGATGATGTAGATTTGGAGGAGGAAAGATTTTTTGAAGAGGGGGCTGAAAACACTGTGCATCCCAGACATAGGAAGACTGATGGAATGCGTATATTTAGAGGCCCTGAATGTGAACCTCATAATGAATAGGCAACAGATTCAAATGACTCTGATGTGATTAGGAGCTTGCAAGGGAGTAATGATGAGAAGCACATCAAAGGGGGGTATTTTGTTCAGAAGGTGGATTTTGGTAACCCTAAGTTGGAATTGGGCATGAAGTTTATCACACCTAGTGAATTTAGGGAGTTGTTGATGGAGCATGCCAAAAGAAATGGTTATGATTTTACATTCAAGAAGAATGAGGGATGGAGAATAAGTGTAGAATGCATTACAAGTGGGGTTGGGTTTGTTCAAGATCAGGGGATAGCACCAGATAGAATTGGGTAGTGAAGAAGCTTACAAAACATGTGCAGTGTCATGTTGTTAGCAGCAATACTCAAGTGACCTCCCAATGGATTGCCAAGAAGTATGTGGAGCACTTCAGAGACCAACCCCAGTATCCCATTCATGTGTTGAGAAATCTTTTGAATAGAGTCTTTGGCCTTAATATTAAGCAAGTTAACCAGTTATACATGGAACGAAGATTTGCCAATGCATATATAGAAGGATCATACAAGAAACAGTTCAAACAACTTTGGAACAACTCCTATGCAATTATGCATAGAAAACCTGGGACTTATTGTAAGATTAGGTCAAGGCCAAGTGAGAATGAGGGTGAACCAATTTTTGATGGCATTTTTATCACATACCCATGTCAGTTCAAGGGTTTCAAAGAGGGATGTAGGCCTTTCATTGGCCTAGGTGGAAATTTTTTAAAGACAGAAATTGGAGGAGTTTTGTTGAGTGCTACCAGTTGAAATGGAAACAATGAAATGTTTCCACTGGCCATAGCTATTGTCACAAATGCATCTAAAGACACATGGACTTGGTTTTTGACTTGCTTACTTGAGGCTCTAAATGTGAACAATGAGCACCAGTTCACATTCATTTCAGATAGACAAAAAGTACAATCACTATATTATTAATTATATTGCATTAATAGAATACAATCAAGTTTTTGTAACTATATTCTAAGTGTGGATTTTATGTGTAGGGACTTTTGGAGACATTTAAAGCTATATTGCCTACATCACACCATAGATTTTGTGTAAGGCATATGTATGATAATTTCATAAAGGATGTCAGGTCAATGCTATATGGGAAGATGTTATGGAAGATTGCAACAGCTTATGTGGAAGAAGAATTTGTAGCTGACATTGAAGAATTCTATAAGACCTCCCATGCAGTTGTGAAGTGACTATGTGGGGTGAGGATGGAGGCATGGTGTAGATGCTACTTCACAGATAATAGTTGTTATGATTTACTCGTCAACAGTATATCGGAATCTTTTAACAAGTTTATTTTAAAGGCTATGGATAAACCTATCATAACATGCTTAGAAATGATTAGGAGGCAGTTGATGATAAGGTTTCAAAAGAAAAAACAAGTAATGCCAGGTGAAGTGCAAAGACATGCCCTATGATTCTTGAGTGAAGTATGAAGTTCAAAAGGAAAAGTACTACTCTGCATGTGGTGTATGTTAAAGAGGGGAAGTATGAAGTAAGATCTGATAATGGTGTATACACTTTGACTATTTTGATAAGGACTTGGGATTGTAGATATTGGGATAGGACAGGGATCCCTTGCATTCATGCATGTGCAGCTTTGATGGCTGAAAACAAACCACCAGAAAATTATGTACATAGATATTACATAAGGACTACATATTTGCAAGCATATGCAAGCATGATCTCACCCATTCTAGATTCAAAATTTTGGCCTAAGAGAAATTATTCAGAGTTAGGGCGCCCAGATTTTACCAAGCAGCATGGTAGCCCTGCCAAGAAGAAGAAAAGAGGACAGTTTGAAACTGGGTCTAGCTCAAGCCAACTTTCTTAAAAGAGCCAGACCCAAACATGTCAAAAGTGTCAAGAAGTATGTCACAACAAGAGGAGCTGTAAGAATGTAGTGGTACCAAAGCCCTTTACAAGAATCGGACTTCTTAGATGTTGGGAAATCTAGTCCCACCCCAAAGTGGTTTTGAGGATGAGCACACCAAATGTTGTTAATGTACTACTTATATTATTTAAGATGTGTATGTTATGAAATAAGCTAAATGAAGCCCAAACCATACTCCAAGAAGAAGAACTTCAACTACACTAATAGAAGATGAAGATGAATTTAGCTCGCAATTCAACATCTACATTCTAAAGCTTCAGTTCAAGCACAAAAGGATCTCAAACATGAAGCTCAAAGAATGTGCTCAAGCTCAAGCTAAAGATGAGCTCAAATTCAAGTGAAGCTCATGCAACTACATCAACTTCAACCATGGCTTCAAAGTCTTCATAGTGTCTAGTGTGAGAGTTGTCTTTTATTTTTCTTATGATTATGTTAAAGCCAAGAAGAATATGCACACACACAAAATGATTTTTGAAAATAGTTTTAAACTTCATTTAAACTTATTTGAGAGCCAATTTTTTTCATAGGAGCTTAGTTTCAAAACTTATAGTCAACCTCTAATTACCCAGGAGTTTATTACATATCATATAGCAGAGTTTTCCTTAAAACTCTCTGGGAGTCGACTACCAGCTATGTTCGAGCAAAATTCCTTAATTCCTCTCTCATTTATTCCTAGCGCTTGATTTTTGGGCTGAAGTTAACTTTCATTTGAATTAATTCAAATCTTATCTTAGCTCTATAATTAGAGAACCTTTGAGATCTTTTTTCAATACTATTTATTCTTGAGCAAAATTATAATTCTATTAAGTAATTCAAAGTTCTCAAAGCTCTCATCGCTCTTAAGTTCTTCATAGCAAAATAGTTTTCAAATCACTAATCTTATTTTGCATTTTCTTTCTGAATCTTTTTAAGATCATTATTTTTTGCTATTGTAAATTGGTTTTTCAAAATCCTCTGCTCTCATTTTCATACTCTTAAAGGATTTTTGAAAACAACAAAGTTCTTGATCACATAGAATCATTTCATATTCTTTGTGTGATCAAATAACAATTTAAATCCTTTAGCCACTTAGAAGCACAATTGCAAATTCATCTTGGTTATAAAATTGTTGGGTGTAAACCAATCTCCACTAATTATTGTGGTGAATTGGATTTCGATTTTTTACTTGTAGTCTCTTGGAGATAAGGGTGTTGGAAATCCTAGCTAAGGCTAGGTGGTGTAAATCCTAGTTGAGACTAGGTGGTTGGAAATCCTGGTGGTGCTACTAGGTCGTTGGAAATGCTAGCGAGTAAAGCTAGGTAATTGTATTGCTAAGGAAATAGTGGATTAAATCTCGATCTGTGACGGTCGGGGCCTGGATGTACCCAGGTTGTCGGGAACCATGATAAATCTCTTGTCTCTCTGTGTGATTTTCTGTGATTATCTCTTGCTAGTTATTGTGTATTAACTTGTTCATTATTTATGTGTATGCCATTTGTAATCTTTAGTTAATAAAATTGTTATTGCAAAGTTTGTATTTTTATCTGCTGTGAGATCTCTTCTATTATCATTATTCTTTTGATCTTTATATCTTCTCTTATTTGGAAATAATCGTGTTGATTAAGTACCAAGTGTAGATCACTCTACTTGGTTCCTTAGGCAACATTGGAATGAAAGTTAGTCTTGTATTATCGTTGTCGAAAAAGTTCTATTCATACAACACTATTCAACCCCCTTCTAGTGGTGTTTGCCATCCACATGATCTAACACTTCGTATGAGAACAAGGTTAAGCGATGGTATCAACTTCTTTCAACACTCTTCGACCACCTCTCTTCGACGGCACAAACTATGCCAACTGGAAGATCCATATGATGATACATCTCCAGTCAGTTGATATAGATGTTTGGACAATCTCGAAGAACAAATACGCAACGCCGATCGCCGAGATGGAGAAATGGTCTGCAGAAGAAAAGAAAGCAGGTAACCTAAATGCCAAAGCAATGAACTCTTTATTTTGTGCTGTAACCCGATCCGAATTCATCCGAATCTCCTAGTGTGTGACTGCTCATCAGATCTAACACTCACATGAGGTAAGTCATGAGGGAACGACCAAGGTAAAAGAGTCTCGTATTAATCTGCTTAATTCTAAGTTTAAAATTTTTAAAATGGAAGAGAGCGAATCTATCAGTGATCTGAACATTCGCTTCACTAATACAACCAATAAGCTTGCAAGGTTAAGGAAGAAGGTATCTGAGTATGATCAAGTAATGAAGATCTTGATATCGCTCAGAACCAAATGGAAAGGAAAGACAACAGCCATTCAAGAAGCTCATAAAATAAGTGACCTCACTGTTGAAGAGCTGATGGAAAATCATATGGCATATGAGATTGAACTCGAAGAAGATAAAAAGGTGAAAGAAAAGCCAAAGAAAAAGAACCTAGCATTCAACTTCAACGAAGAATGCTCCGACTACACTGACAGAGAAGTACATATTGCATTCATCTAGAAAAATTTCAAGGACTTCATGTCAAGTAAGTATGGTAAACGATCGTTTCGTTCTACTAACAATATTATCTATTTTGGCTGTAACTTATCAGGACACGATAAAAAGAGAATGTCCATTAGAGAAGAACAACAGAGATACCAAAGACCATGGCAAAAGCAGAGATAACATTGAGAGAAAGAATGATAGAAGAAACAAGCTTCAACGATAGAGAATGGAAGCATATGCAGCCTTTGACCAAAGTGATGACTAGAGCTATGACGAATCGTCATCCTCATCCGATGACAAAGGAGATAAAAGAGAGTCAGCTCATATGTGCTTCTTAAGTTCCACATCCTCTCAGGTAAACTCACTTCATCATTCATCATTTAGTGAAGATGATACATTGTCTAGTGATGATGAAGATATGGACTATAGGGGTGCATATAAGGAGCTTTGCTCACTTCATGAAAAACTCATTAGAGAACATAGAAAAACTCTAAAATTTGGTAAAAATGATGCAAAAGATAAAGAAAAACTACTCAAAGAGAATAGTGCTTTAAAAGAGAAAAATGAATTGCTTGAAAAGGATATCGACTCTATGAAGAAAAAGATTGAAGGATTAGATAATCTTCTAGTGCCTATTAAAGATAAATATGACTCCACTATGAATATTGTTGAAAATTTCAATTAAAAAAAAGGGAAACTAGATAGTTTAATTGATCGTCAGAAAGCATCATCTAGTAAAACTGGACTTGGTTATGACTCCACGCATGCCAAGAAAAGGAGTAAGCATACTAGGATGCATCATGCTAACACCAAATTTTTGAGCATATGGATTTCCAAGCATGAGACGTATCAATAGAAACAAAGGTACACAATTGACTTTATTCAAAATATTCATTTGAATAAAAATTATAAATGTGTTTCTCTTATAGGAGCTAAACCATATTGGGTTTGGCTTCCTACAAAATAATCCTCTCGACTCGAGAATATAAGAGTACCACAATGTTTATATATTTTCAGGTACTCTAAATAAAGGAGGAAGACAGAAACATCAGTTTAAATACGTTGAATAAAAATCAGCACTTTGCGGAAAGAACACTTAAAACTCATCACTTCGCAAGTGTGTAAGGAATATATAAATGATTAACAAAAAATTATTGTTATGATTTTTGTGTGACTTCATATGCGTCTTTTGATGTTTTTATAAACACTATTTTCAAAAAATTTGGCAAGACACACAAACTAGCATGTTGAATCAACTTGGTTGAGAAAACTCTCAAACACATGAGGGAGTCGACTACCAAGGGAGGTAGTAGACTACCAGAGTGTAGTCTGTCGAATTGATGTGCTCTTTTTGACTAACTCTAAGCAGGTTTTCAAGGACTATTGGATTCATACCCACTAGGTGACTTATGCCCATTAAGAGAATTGATCTCAACCATTGCTCCCTTAGATCATTGGACCTTATTCATCCTTCTCTTCATCAAGAAAACACAAACCCCATCTCCCAAAACACTAAGGTAGCTGACTACCTCTTTTGGAGCTCTCTCTTGGAAATTATCTCGTGATCCTCTTGCATGTCTCTTCTTTGGAGCTCATATTCATCTAGGATCTCTCTTTTTTTTCAAGAAGTTCTCATTCAACAAGGTAATGTCCTTCCTTTATTTTCAATATTGCATATCTTTCATCCTAGAAATCATGCCTAAGAAGGTTGTTGCTATTAAGAAAAGGAAAGCTGATGAAACTTCCCATGCTCTTGCCGATAAGGAAGTGTTTCAACCCTACCTTGTAAATTTCAGTAGCTATGCCGTATTTTTGAGCATCTCAAAAAGGCAAATCCTTCATGAAAAATTTGTCACCATTGAAGCTGTTGAAAACTATGGCATAGACAACATCTTTGAATTTCAAAACTTGTTGAACCTATTTTCTAAGAACAACTCTTACTTGTGCTACCCTAGACTTGTTCATCTATTTTATGTAAACATGGATGCTGATCTAAAAAAATCCTGTTTTCGAACCAAAGTACTTGATACTCAACTTCATATAACTGTGAAATCCTATGACAGGCCTTAGGAATTACCTTCACCAAAAAACTGCTAGATGAAATAGAAATGGTTGATGATAATGTGTTAACCAGATGTACTTGCCATGAAAATTCTTCCTAACCAAATTGCCTAGTAGTGATCTCTGATATCCTGCTAGAATTTTAGCAAACATCCTGTCATATAACATCACCCAGAAATCTGGCAGTTATTCAGTCCTTTCTGAACGTCAAGCTAAGTGTATTTACGTTATACTTGGCAATATCAAAGTCAATTGGGCTAGGATCATTATGGACTCTATTATTCATTCTGCTTTATCTGATAGAGTCATCACTCCCTTAGCCCACGGCCATTTTCTTACCATCCTCTTCAATGCATATGACATTCCTTTGGATAATGAATCTGAGGTCTTGGAATCTGCTCTTGTTTTTTATGTCTGTACTCTTGCTCTTATGGGACTTCTCCGAGACCTAAACGAGAACGTTCCAGAGGAGAAGTTAGTAGGCGAATCGAGTTCCACTACAGAGAGGAAGAAAGGTAAGAAAATTATTGAAGAAGAAGAAGACTCCAAAGAATAAGAAGGAAGTGATGAAGAAGAAGAGCTTACACCATCTGAAGATGTTCCTCTATACATTATTAATCTTCAGGATATGCTCCTAAAGAAAATTGACAGTTTGAAGATTTCACAAGCAAAGGTCTTTGAAGATCTCAACAAAAAGGTGGAAAATCTGAAGGACCTGATGATAGCAGCAATTAGATCATTGAAAAGGTTCTTGATGAAATCCTTAATGAGAGCAAGGAATTGAAGAAGGATAATAAAAATGGTGGTCCTTTTTAATTATGCTTACTTGCTTGTATGTTTGATACAATTCTTTCCTAAACAAATGGTTTGTAATAATTTCTTATACTCTGCACTTGTGGTTGTTTGATGGCTTAAACAACTTGGTTTGTAATATGCTGATACACTGATCTTACACTGCTTTAATTGTTATGCCATGCATATTATTATCTTTTAATATCTCCCATATAGCTTGCTTGATTAGAAATGAGATTGCATGGAATATATATATATATATATATATATATATATATATATATATATATAACTCTTCTATGCAAATTTCTTTGAGATGGTTTGATTATTTTAACTCATGATATGTTTTTTCAAACACTTGGTTTAATTGTTTTTAACACATGGTTTAATTGTTTCAACACTTGGTGTAACTTTGTGAAAATTGTCATGAATGTTATCATATTTTGTGTATGATGACAAGGGGGAGAAAAATAGTAAAAGAAAAAACATAAATGAATAATTTGTTGCTAACCAGCTTTGATGCATGGGGGTATAATATGATTTCGTACCTCATCTAAGTAGGGGGAGTAAGTATACTTACTTAGTAGTTTTCATTTCATATTATTCATTTGTTTTTCATTTGGGTGTCATCATCAAAAAGGGGAGAGTGTTGGAAAATCTAGTCCCACCCCAAAGTGGTGTTGAGGATGATCACACCAAATTTTGTTAATGTACTAATCATATAATTTAAGATGTGTAGGTTGTGCAAATAAGCTAAGTGGAGATCAAAACATACTCCGAGAAGAAGAACTTCAACCACACTCATAGAAGATGAAGATGAATTTAGCTCTCAATTCAACATCTACATCCTAAAGCTTCAGTTCAAGCACAAAAGGATCTCAAAGATGAAACTCAAAGAATGTGCTTAAGCTCAAGCTAAATAGGAGCTCAAATTTAAGTGAAGCTCATGCAACTACATCAACTGCAACCATGGCTTCAAAGTCTTCATAGTGTCTGTGTGTGAGTTGTCTTTTATTTTTCTTAGGATTATGTTAAAGCTAAGAAGAATATGCACACAAACAAAATGAATTTCGAAAATAGTTTTAAACTTGTTTTAAACTTATTTGAGAGCCAATTTTTTCATAGGAGCTCAGTTTCAAAACTTGTAGTTAACCTTCAAACACCAAGGAGTTGATTACATATCATTTAGCAGAGTTTTTCCTTAAAACTCTCTGGGAGTCGACTACCTCCTCCGGGAGTCGACTACCAGCTATGTTCGAGCAGAATTCCTTGACTTCCTCTCTCATTTATTCCTAGCTTGATTTTTTTTGCTGAAGTCAACTTTCATTTGAATTAATTCAAATCTTCTATTAGCTCTATAAATAAAGAACCTTAGAGATCGCATTTCAATACTATTCATTCTTGAACAAAATTATAATTCTCCCAAGTAATTCAAAGTTCGCAAAGCTCTCACCGCTCTCAAGTTCTTCATAGCCAAACAGTTTTCAAATCACTGATCTTATTTCGTATTTTCTTTCTGAATCTTTCTCAGAGCATTATTTTTTGCTATTGTAAATTGGTTTTTCAAAATCCTCTACTCCCATTTTCATACTCTTAAAGGATTTTTGAAAACAACAAAGTTCTTAATCACATCGAATCATTTCATATTCTTTGTGTGATCAAAGAACAATTTAAATTCTTTAGCCACTTAGAAGCACAATTGCAAATTCATCTTGGCAATAGAATTGTTGGATGTAAACCAATCTCCACTAATTATTGTGGTGAATTGGATTTCAATTCTTTACTTTTAGTCCCTTGGAGATAAGGGTGTTGGAAATCCTAGCTAAGGCTAGGTGGTGTAAATCCTAGTTCAGACTAGGGTGTTGGAAATCCTGGTGGTGATACTAGGTCGTTGGAAATTCTAGCGAGTGAAGCTAGGTAATTATATTGCTAAGGCAATAGTTAATTAAATCTCGATCTGTGCCGGTCGAGGATTGGACGTACCCAGTTGTCAGGAACCAGGATAAATCTCTTGTCTCTCTGTGTGATTTTCTATGATTGTCTCTTGGTATTTATTGTGTACTAACTTGTTCATTATTTATGTGTATGCCATTTGTAATCCTTTGTTAATAAAATTGTTATTGCAAAGTTTGTATTTTTATTCCGCTGTGAGATCTCTTCTATTATCATTATTCTTTTGATTTTTATATCTTCTCTTATTTGGAGATAATCTATTCTTTTGATCTATATTAATGATCAAGCGTAGATCACTCTACTTGGTTCCTTAGGCAACATTGGAAGGAAAGTTGGTCTTGTATTATCGTTGTCGGAAAATTTTTATTCATACAATAATATTCCACCCTTCTAGTGTTGTTTGCCATCCACAGAATCCAACATTAGAGGCAGGCCTTCACCTCAACATAAGGATCTTAGCAAGGAGAGTCAGCCAGATTTTGTGTCTTTGTTGATGGGTGCTGGGTTCAATGTCATAGGTAGAAGGCCAAGCCTAATTACCCATCAGGTTCCTCATGTTGTTAGTTAGATTTTTTTCCTATGAATTGTTTACTTGAGGCATATTTAACTGACATAGTTATGTTAATTAGCATCAACTTCCTCATGTAATACACCTAATATGTATATTTCTTTACATACAATTCCTCCATGGCAACAAGGCCAGAGGCACAGAGGTGGAAGAAAAAATTTTCCTAGAAATGTTTCAATTGTGGCTGGTAGTAGTGTGCCACAGCATCAAGTTCTTCATCCACAGTTGCAAGGCCAGAGTCACAGATGAGTACGAAAATTTTTTTCCTAGAAATGTTTCAGTTAGGACTGGCAGTAGCATGCCACAACATCAAGTTCCTCATGTTATAAGTTCAATTTTATCCCCTACAACGTGTTTACTTGAGGCGTATTTAACTCAAATATTCCTTGTGATATAATTTTGTTTATTTCTTTACAGACAATTCCACCACAGTAAGGCCAGAGCCATAGAGGTGGTATGAAGAAGACAAAAGCAGCTTATCCAATAGAAGGAAAGAAATTGGAGACCGTAGTGTAGCCTGTAGAAGCTGATATGATTTTATGAACATGTTTGGGTGTAGCAATGTTTTTAGTGTATGAAAATATGTGGAATGCAAACTGTAATGTATTTTCTGACATGGTGTTACTTAGATGGATTATAGGTACAATGTGGTGGTTTATGGGTACAATTGCATGAATAATGGAGTTTATGACGTGGAGGTTCTGACATGGAGTTTTTGTGAAGGATTATAGGTACAGTATGTATAAACAATGTGGAATAGTGTTTTTGAATTATGTAATGTGTATAATGTGCTACAATGCGCTAATATGCTGCAATGTGGAATAGCGAGCTTATTGTGATGTAATGTGTAATGTGCATATTGTGATATGTGTATTGTGCTTCAACATGTGCTTTCGTGCTTCACCCTGTGCTTGAGCTGAAATTATGCATATTACATGTATGTTATGCTGATATGTGTATTGTTCTGATATGTGTATTGTTCTTCAACATGTGATATTGTGCTTCACCATGTACATCAAGTTTCCTGTGTTGAAATATCCATATTGTGATGCACTGAGTCTATATGCTACCTGTCATTTTTTGTTATGTTTTCCGCCTGTGCTATAATGTGCATATTGTGAGATAACAATATTGCTTGCATAAATTTTTCAGTTTTTGTGCTCCAGTATTTTGGTTATATAATGTACAAGCATGATGCATGGTTATTACATTGAATCATGTATATAAGTTACTCCAGAATTAAGCATGTTGTTCTAAGAATTAAGCTTATTCTCCTGTAATGTGCATACTAAGCTTGTCTTTCTCAAAATCATGGATACACATTTTGTATGGTTATATAAGTTCTGGATACAAATTATTGATAACATGTTGCATAACATGTCCACATTCTGGGTAACATGTCCCATACACAGTGATACCCATTGATCATGGATATAAGTTTCCTACACAGATACACTAATCCAGAATTGATACATGGTTATATCAGTTTCTCTCAGAATCATGGATACACTGAATCACATTATTTTTAACAAAACAGATACATGTTACATCACATTTAATAAAAGTTTAACATTGTTATTATACATTTAGGGTAACATATCTGATACACATTTAGGATTCACTCTAGTTTGTTATACATCAATACTACAACCATAATTATAAGACCAGTTAATGCGATCACATAAAGCTTAATTGATCTGCACTCATTTAAGAGGCCCTAAAGTTTAACGTTGATTTTCTCATATAACCCTATTGCATTATCCAACTTATTCTCTTTATCTATCATCCTTCTATCCGTCAATGCAAGTGAAGAACTGTCCATCTTGATCCTACTCTCATTTGCATCCATTAAGTGTAGCATCAACATCCTTGACCAATCCGAATAGGGTGGATCCTTCCATATGAAGAATTTGCAGCTCTTCTCCTTATCCCTAATTGGACACGACCAAAATCTTCTTCATCAGTTTGCTCGTATCCATACATCAGCCTTGGCGTCCGTAACCCACAATTGCAGAACTTGAAATCTTCATTATCTGTTTTAAAATCCCCAAAACTCTGACGAGATCTACCACTATTGCTATTCCCAACACTCATTTCCTTCCTTCCAATAACAACAAAACATTTAATTAGTACAAAATTTTAACATTCTAGCTTCCAAATTGCTCTCTACCTTACCCATATGCTTTCTTGCTTGCAGCGGATCCTCCCTGCCTCCATGTAGCAGCTCCTCTATGCCTCTATGCAGCAGATCCTTCATGCCTCCATGTAGCAGATCCTCCCAGCAGCTCCTCCGTGCAGCAGCTCCTCCCTGCCTCGGTGCACTAGACCCTGATGAAGAAACTGATCATGGCGGCAAATTTTGGTCTTCCCGTGCTTACGAGAAATTTGTACTTGATGGTGAGGGGGATAATTGTCCATTTTCAATCACGTGATATCATGTGACGGTAAACTTTAAAAAGGTATCACGTTTTACAATTCATGAAATGTTTAGGTAGCAAAATTTACCAATATGAACGTTAGGGTATATAAGTGAAAATGGCCCAAATGTTAGGGTATTTTAATGTCATTTATCCAAAAATAAATTAGATCAAGCAAGGCTTTCCATTTACTACAGCAATCATTAAGAAAGCATATTAATATTGGATTAGAATTCAGCTGATTTCATTCTTAAAATTGAGATTCCATTGGGGTTAGATGTGGTTAGGTGGAATACTTACGCCTGGACATTTTTCTGATGAATTATTTATGAGGCAATATTATGATCATTGGGAGCAAGATCACTTGGCTTATATCGGGGGAGGGAAGCTTTTGAATGTGGGGATGATTTTTAATGTCAGAAATATTTTGAGTGGGGGAAATTTTTGAATGTGATATGACCTAAGGGCAGGGGTTATGCCTATCTATCTATTATACTTTTAAGCGATGTGTTTGAATTGGTTTGCTATCTATGACAAAAGGGTTAATAGAAAGATGACTGATTTAATTGAGGAATCAATGTTTGGGATGAGGTTTTGTGAAAATTTTGGGAGGGACTAAATCTGGAGTGAACTAAATTTTTAGTGGAATTAAAAATTTTGGAGGAACTAAATTCTCTGGGGGGGAAATTTTTAGGGAACTAAATAACAATTATTGCATTTTAATTATTGTTGTTTGTTTAAAATTAGTGGATCCACTTAAGGGAAAACACACACCCTATATTATTATTGTTCTGTCATTCATATTCAGATCTCTAATTAGCTAGATATCAATTATCATATATACCAACAAGTAATGAGTTCCTAATGGATTCCATTTAGGCCACCCAAATTTTGGAGCAATTGAAATAGATTGGGATGTGCTCCCATAGAGTGTCAAAATTGAAGTGAGAGATGTGAATGGAAATCCTGCTATTGGGATAGAGTTATTTCTTTCTGAGTTACAATCAAGGAATGCCCACAATACAAGTTCTGGAGGAAAAACATATCAGCAGCAATGCACCCTTGAAATTGACCTTCCATGGATTGTCAGATACCTCCTGGCCTTTCTATTTTTCGGAGCTACAACTGGTGTGCATCCCTTCTTAATGGTGACATCTTTATTTGAAACTGAATTAAATGTCTCTTATAAAATATTATGGCTTATAATGGGACACAATAACATATCACCTTTTAAGAATTGGTGATCATCATAGTTTTGCATTAAATGTATGTTATTAAGTCATCTTTTGTTTGTTTGTTTGTTTGTGTGTAATTTTTCTCTTATGTGTACTATTGACTTTGGTGTTGTGTCTTATGTTGTGTTATTTTTCTCTTATAAAGGTTGTGTCATGTGCTGACAATTTGGTGCTCTCTGTCAGAGATGGCATCATCGTGGTATAATCTACTATCATTTCCCTTTATTTGCTCATTTAGATCTTGATATCATCCTGAATTTACTTGAAATTTTAGTTGATATTAACCAAAATATCCATAAATTTTAGATCTTTCAGTAGAATTGTTGAGACCCATGTGTTTTTTATAAGTAAATAGGGGAATCTATTATGAGATGTGAATTGTAATTTTTTGGCATGGGTAATTTTCAGTAGAATTGTTCAAACCTATGTGTTTTTTGTGTAAATGGGGGAATCTATTATGAACTCATTTAGATCTCGATTCATTAAATGATCTAGCTATGAGATGTGAATGGTAATTTTTTGTCATGGAGCACTGATTGGTTTGTTGTTTATATACATACTGTATTTTTTGTTTGGATGTATTTTTTGGAAATGTATGTAGCTTCACAAACTGGGAAATATAAACGTGTCAAGTGAATTTTTTTTATTTTAAATTTTTTGTGGTTGCAAAGAAGTAGCAATGCATAGTTTGTTGCATTTTACTGGTATAAACTTCGGTGTAGGTTGCTGATACATAGTCAGAGGAAGAGGGGATACTATCGACTATCGAAGAACTCTGCACTGACAACTTCAGCTCACGAGAGTTCATTTGCCAAAAGAGCTAGAGAGTTGGTTTGCCAACCACACCTTACTCCAAGACTGGACAGCAATATGTGCACTAAGGTTTAGCACATATCGTGCATTCTAAATTTCCAATATCTCTACAGATGTTGGAGATCTTTAGGTGTATGTTGTTACAAGAACTATGCAAAAAGGATTTAGATAGTTATTGGCACAAAATTTTTGGTATCCCTTTTATACGAATTGCTCTTACAGTCGTGCAGGATAGCAGAATAGGAGCAGAAGCAAGCTAGGCAACACTTGCTAATTTGTGTGTATTAATTGGTGTAAAAAAAGCATGTCTGAAGGATTGATATATGAATTTTTTTGAATATGTAATGGAAATAGATATCTTTCTTTTTGAATTTGTAATGGTGTTGGCTTACTATGTTCCACAACAGTGGATATCAATGGCAATATGCTTATAGGTGTAGTGGCAATGTGGCACTAAGTTGATGCATTGTTCTCTCACTTTTTCATGGAAAGAGGGAGAAGGAAAGGGGAGATGTAATGCCCTGATAGCTACTGCACAAGTACTAGAGGGGGGTGAATAGTACTTTAAAAAAATCAAGAATATAATTCCTAATTATTATGCAAACACAACCAACAATGCGGAATGAAAATTAACAACAGAAAAATCCAATGCAAACAAGCGATGTAACGGGTTCGGATCCACCCAAGCCTCCCCGACTTGTTCTCGGTGATCCTATGTCCCAGACACCCGGATCCCCTCTGCTACTTGAGTTAGAATCATCTAACTCAAGTTTGCACTATTAAATTCTTGTAGAAACTACTACAAGATCAAATCATACAAAGATAGAAATGTGACTCCCACAAACTGGGATCACGATCTTCTCTCACAACCGAGAGATAAACTGAAATATCAATTTTAATGAAACAATAAAACACTTACCATAAAACCCTATGCCTTGAGTAAAACTTACTGATTTTAGGGCAAGGAGGATTTTGAGAAAGAAGATAGCACCAAACCCTAGCTCCACCAAAATGAACAGCAATAGATGGCTAGGGTGAAGTTGGTGACTTGGATTTAAGGTCTTAGCTTGAGTATGTCACGCCCCGCTTCCCTAATATGGAAGACGAGACGTGAGGAGGTCCGTTCAGACATGGAGCTATGAAGCTGCAGTCTGATAAGCGTCTATAAAAATTTCAAAATCGTAGCCGGTCCTTTGCATTGCGACGAAACAGCAATAATAATAATAATAAAGCAGATAAGGATCATCCACCAACAAAACATCCAGCAAATTACTTCAACATCGCAGAAAAGTCACAAAGTAAAAGTCTGAACAAATAGGCCTAAAACATGGCTGAAACAAGAGTAAAGAAAGTCAGGTGCTACGCACCGGAAACTAACTACAACTAATAAAAGAAGTGACAACTAAAAGCCTCCAGGTGAGCCTAGGACTGGTCACCAGTGTCCTCGAACTCGGTCTCAGCAGGCACCTCGAACTCAGTGTCCACGAACTACTCGTCCTCAGCGGGTAACTCTAACTCAGAACCTGACATGTGACACCCAAAGAGAAAAGGGCACATGTCAGCAAAAGTCTCCCAAAAGAAAGCGGAGAGCTTTTGTGCAATGATACAAATAATAAAAGATGACTAGCAGTTCTAAAATGATGCAATAAGTTGAAATGACATTTAAGAATGCAACATTTAAAGATGACATGATGGCATGCATTACGAGAAAATTAATTCACAATCACGATCACTATCATATCACATTGTGCACAGGGTTATCCCCTTACAGCTGAAGGAGCGGATCAGTCATCCTTCTATGCTGCGTGGCAGCTTAACCCTACCCCTCCACGTGTATCGAGCCAGGGTTTCCCAAGTACATGAGCTCGCTTCTGGATCACGAGCCAGGAAATGTTTTTGGCATAGGGTTGTGCCTGCAAAAGCAGGTACCTAGCCTCAATCATTACAATAGGTGTAGCGTGTGCTACTCAATCACGATGAACATTAGATGCATGCAATTACCTGGTGATGAACAGATAATTTGCGTAGCGTTAATTGAATTTAAACATGGCATGGTAGTATGAATGCAAGCATGACGAAAGTGTCGGATCTGGCTTCGTTGTCAAGCCAGATCTAAAAGTGTCGTCTAGGCAGCTATCATTTCACTGCCTAGTCTCTTTTACACTACTGTACAAAATGGTCTCAGACATGGCCTAAAGAGGAAACTGGAAAGTATCAATTTACCTGAAAACAACCAAGTCACGATCCTGCTCAATCAGTCCGAGTCTACCTACGTGTTCAGTTCGCAGTCCAGCCTACAGTCCCAATTTTATTATCTTGATTAGTGAGTTACAAAATAATCAGAAGCTATGATTTTTAAGTTGATTAACAGGCATGTTGTGGGGTTCCTACGGATAGAGACTTACCTCAACACGACGCAAGAGCTACTCTGACGTCGGGTAGCGACGTCAGGGGTTGGATTCCGGTCACGCGAACGGTACGGAACGGCGGGTTCTCTGCCAATAAAATGCACGCACGAATGAGTTCGTAACTACGGACTAGCATTCTTAAATAGCCCTAGAACGTCAATTGACCCAATTTTAATTAAGTTTTCAGTCTTACGGTGGGTGACCCCTCATTAAAACGTAATAGACTCGCTAAAAGTGCTAAGTCGCTAGTACAAAAATATTCAACATGAAGCAAACGGTTAAACACTCCCTGCTATAATACTTTACATCAACAACTTACCAAAACTTAATATCAAGGTTATTTGCCTATAATCTAACCTAAAATGTAACATTATAAGACTAACTGATCTTGAACATGGTATACACAAATACACACAGTTTACTTAAAACCCAATACAAGTAACCATAGATATATACAAGGCTAATTCCTAATATATATTTCTATAGCCACTACCCTAACAATTAATACTTAACCCAACAATAAAAAAAACAGCTAACCTTAAAATTGTTGTTCGAAGGTGCAAAGGGGGAGCGAGGAACGTCGGTGCATCGTCGTCTCAGGCGATCTCCGGCGGGACTAGGCGGGGTCACGGCGGGCAAGCGAGGTCGAGGGGGGGTCGGGGCGCGCTGAGGAGGCCGCAGGTGCTTGGAGCTTTGGTGCGTGTGTGAGGGAAGAGGACGGCGCCAGGGGGGTGCCGGGGATCCGCTCGAAGCAAGGGCACTGCTGGCTGTGCATGGGGCTGAGCGTCGTGGCAGCGCCGGGGCAGCGGCTACTTTAGCTTAGGTTTTTTTATAGGAGGTGGGGTTTACAATATATAAAGGGCCTGATCATGTGAGCATGGGCCTATGTTTATTTTAAAAGGGAATAGGGTGAGAGAGAGGGAAACGTGGGGAGAGAATAGGTGGGGTCTGACGTGGGAAGTGGAGATGAAAGGGGGCAGTTGGGATCTGGGATATTAACCATAGGATTCAGTTGTTTTTTAAAAAATTTGATTTGAGGATGCTTTGCCTTTGAAAGCTTCAACGTTTGAATTTCCTTTCTTTTTTATAACAGATTTGATTCATACTTTTTTTTAATAAATGTTTTGAACCCAACCGTAACTTGATTAGGTTGAGTTAAAAAGAAATGGAGTTGGTTTTAAAAGTCTGATACGAAATCCTTACAGAGTTTTTTTTAATAAAATTTTTTATTAATAGATAATAATGTTATAGCAGGTTGGTCCCACGACATCCTAAAATTAAAAATAAAATACTGGGGTGATCGTGCCTCCGAGAGGATCGTGGGTACGGCCCCCAAAACGCACAACCCAGATCCACTCTTCACTCCCAAGCACGCATCAGACGGCCACGCAAACTTCCTAAAATAGCCTTCATTGTCACCGACCGAGTCAATGACTCGGTCGAGCAGAGGCTTGCTCGATCGAGTTACTCGGTCGAGCAGCCCTCCTGCTCGGTCGAGCATGTCAGTGAGTCGCACTTCTCCAAAAATTTTCACTCTGTCTGCTCGTCCCGAGTCAGCCTTGCTCGGTCGAGCAACCAACTGACTCGATGGCTGTGAGATCTGCTAGGCTCAAGGAGGAGGCTGATTGAGCTTCAGAAATAAGAACTGCTCGACTGAGCACCTTAAGTGCACGGTCTGAACAGCCTGCGTATTTTCTCCCCTACTTCGTCTTGCATCTGCTCGACCGAGCAGCGGCTCTGCTCGGTCGAGTCGCCTGGGAAATCCTGAGCTGCTTCTGCAGCTTCTCCTCCTTTCCTAGAAATCCCCTCTGCTCCTCTCATAGGCTTCCAAAACTTGGCGAACTCCTGTCAACGGGCTCCAGGGTATGCCGGATGTGTCCATATCCAAAATGGGTCCCGAATCGCTCCAAAATCCTTGAAAACCCACAAAACTCTACGAAACTCGAATATGGTGTTAGAATTGCAATATCGTAGGAAAATATGGGATTTGGATGCGAATATGATATGAAATGCAATGGAATGGTGCTATGAAAAGATGAAAAATATAGACACATCAAAATCCCCCAAGCTTACCTCTTACTCGTCCTCGAGGAAGACGAATACTAGGTACGTCGAGAGATAAACAAAAGGAACAATAAAAAATAAAAATAAGAGAGAATAGAGATGGATGAATGGTGCTAAGATTGTTCAATCAGATCTCAAGCCTCAGCAGTACGCCACGATGCTTCGAATGGTAAAAACACATGCTAATGGTATTTTCAAGTTCTACTAATCATATGTCTAGCATGCAATCGAGACAAAAATAGGGATCTTCTAAAATAATGCCATCAACTCATATCAATCTCATGTAGTACATAGAGTCTAGTATAAAAAGAGTTAGCAATGCACTTTTCAATCAATAAATACAATTGGAGCATCTAGAAATTACACCAGCATGCAGTAGAGAATGAAAAGGATCAAGCTATTCAGGTACCCACTTCAAATCATGAAAAATCTCCAAAAACTAAAATATTTCGTAAAGTTCAAGCATTATCAAATCTCCCCATTGTGCATCATCTCCACTCTAATGTCATACTCACTCATATGATCAATTGGTTCACCCCCCTCCCAATGTTAGCTTGAGGCGTCGCATCTAGGAATAAGATATGGAATTTTTTTGTCTTTTCCCAAGTATATGTGATAGCTTCTAATTGAGGGAAATAAAACTATTTTATTTCTTTCTTTTCTTTCTTTTTCTTTTTCTTCTCTTTTTCTTCTTTTTCATTTTCTTTTTTTTCATTTTATTTAGAAGCTATATTTTTTTTCTTTCTGGGATTTTTTTGGGAAATGAGATGCTGTAAGGGTAGCTGCAGGGGTGAAACCAACTAATATGTAGAGAATCATAAAGATATGTGGAGAAGGAAAATAATAGATCACTCGGTTCACTCATCAGAGGTGCACAACGATTCAATAAGATAATACTCTAACTAAACTCATAACTAGCATGGATATTTTCATTCATCTAGAGGAATACTGAAAAACACGCAGTAATAAGCACAATAGCATCAAGCATACAAATAGAAGTGAATGAGATAGCAAGCCGATGCTCCAAGTGTTCTAATGATGCGTGAATCTAGGTGCATTACCCAACATAGCGCATACTAGATACTATTTCATGCATTTGATTTCCAATTCATAACAGGCATTAATTTAGAGAGATCAGGAAAAGAATATGCACCCATATATAAAGTAAAACTGAAACTACCCTAAATAGCATGTCATCAAGTAATAAGCATCGTGAGTAGCTACTGAGGGCAACGAGAAGTATCATCATGCAGAACAACCTTAGCAGAAAGGAAAAATGGGTGGAGAAAACAAGAGAATGAGAAAGAACATGCATGCATGGCAAAAAAATGAAAAACGTGCTGCTGAATGAGAAAAAATATAAAAAGGTGGAAAATGAGTGGAAAAGTAAACTAAAAAGCTGAAAAAAGAGGAAAAATAAAAAGGAAAATAAAAATAAAGCGATAGCCCTCATCCCCCAAGCTAAACCCAGCAGTGTCCTCAATGCTGAGAAAACGCGAATATGCGGGAGATGATGCTAGATAGGGTGGGTGGGGGTAGAAAAATAAAACTGTGCAAGAGAAGTAGAACATGATATGATGCACTGATGAAGAAAAATGATGCAAATATGTGGAATGATGCATGGCGGGTCCTCCCTCAAGCTATGTAAGATCAAGGCCCCAAATAGGCAGATGGGCACAATATAATATGAGGGAGGAAAAAATGGGTATGGACAGAATCAAGCAGGGGCACCACCCTCTGGAGGTGGTGATGGGTCCCTCTGATGTGGACCAGGAAAGTGGAGGGATGTGGCTCAACGGGTGGGGCAGCAGGGAGATCAGAGGTGGTGGTGACAGGCGCAGCTGAAAATAGTACTATGGCAGAAGTGGGATCGACTATGACTACTGACTCAAGTGTGGAAGAAGTAGGCTCTGCAGAAGCCTGAGAAGGTGGAGCACTGAGTGGTGCAACGGTAGTCACAGTGGTTGGCCAGCGTGGAGGGGCAGGAGCGAGGATCACGGGTGGTGGGCCACGTGTCCGAAGTAGGTCCATAATGGAGGCTAGGTCTGCCTTGACTCTCTTATGATGTGTCGCCATCAAGCGGACGAAGGCGTCGAAATCTTGTCGAAGCAAAGAAGTCGACTTCTCCAACGCTATGAGACGGGAGTCTGTGGTGCGGGAGCCGGAGGGACGAGAACCGTGAGACACCACTCTCGTAAAGCGGCCCTGTGGAGATAGTCCATGGTGCTTGGGCTGGAAGGTTGGAGAGGGTAAGCTCGGTGGGATCTCAGCAGTGGCTGAAGATAGAGCGGTCGTCGACACAGAAGTGTGGACAGAAGTCGAGACACTCTCAGTAAGGATGGCCATTGCTGGTGACGAAGTGGTGCCAACGAGGGGAATGTGGGATCCTAAAGAGATGGGCAGTGAAGCAATAAGGTCCCTAAGAGGTGGAAGGGTGGTGGCTGGGTCGTGCTCAGGGAAGTACAGAGCAGTAGGCTCTGAAGAAGACAAAATATCGGTGCCATCAAGCACGGGTACGATGGAGATAGTGGTATGAGCCTCGGGGCAAATAGTGGTGACAGTCCCCAAGGACTCGACGGTGGTGGAGGGGCTGTAGTGGGAATGGGGGCGAAGGTGGCTGGGATCTGTGTGGTATGTGTGGGAGAAGAGTCGGATGCGGACGATGGATCGCTCGTGTTCTCCTACTTGGTGGTGGGTGATGGATCGTGACGAGCGCGGCATGGTGGTGTAGAAGAGGAGGCGCCAGTGGCCTTCCTCTTCCCGTGACCGGGAAGTGTGGTGGCCCCTCTAGTGCAAACCATCGTGCAATAGGCAATGCAGGAGAGCCGGTAAAAAGAGTAAAAAGTGTATAGAATATACCGACAAAGCGAGCGCAGCGAAAGTCTCCCCCAATCTAATCCCGGTAGTGTCCACTGACATAGGCAAATCGTACCGATAAAGCGAGCACAGCAAAAGTCTCCCCCAAGCTAATCTCGGTAGTGTCCACTGACGTAGGCAAATCGTACCTGAAATAGAAACAAATAAAACATCAGTATATGAGTTATAGTAGGGGATAAGTGCATCTGCTCGACCGAGCAGGTGCTCTGCTCGATCGATCAGTGTAGATGCTGACGGGGTGTGTTGAGTTTGGGATGCTCGACCGAGCAGCTGAACTGCTCGGTCTAGCAGACCGAGTTGTTCAAGAATTCCTGATCGAGCAGCTAATATGCTCGGTCAGCTGTGTCGAGCGTTATGGGGAGGAGATGAGCTGCTCGGTCGAGCACCATGGGTGCTCGATCGAGCAGCGGGGATGCCCTAGGCCAGCGACGACTCAGGGATGGGGAGGTTGTGAGACGCGATGCGAAGGTGGGGTGTTGGAGGGTGGATGTCGGAGGGCGGTGTTTTGATAGGAGTGGGGGTTTTGTGGGTGTGGCGCCGTCGGTATGGGTGGTGTTGTCGGACATCTGGAAGGGGGGAAATAATAGGGGCGGAAAGAGGGGGGAGAGAGAGAGACGGAGAGACTGACCAGAGAGGGAGAGGGGCCGACCGTACGGGCGGCGGAGACAGCGGCATAGGCGGTGGATGGGTGAACGGTGATGGGGGAGGGTAGATCGAGTAGGGTAGGGGGTGTTTGCTCGGTAGTAGTTTAGGGTAAAATCGCTTAGGGTAAAAAAATGAAACGAGTTGGTTTAAAAACCCAACTCGCTTGGAAGTGGGGCCTGAAAAAATTAGGATAAATCGACTTGATTGAGCAGCGAAGCTGCTCGGTCGAGTCAGACATAAAAAATATGGTTTAGAACACTCCCTCTTATACTCGATCGAGCATGGTCTGCTCGGTCGAGCAGATCGATACTCGGATCGAGCAGGGGCTGCTCAGGCTGCAGAGACAGAACGTCGTTTCTTCCATGTTTTGGCGAGCCTGCGCTGCTCGACTAAGCAGGGTGATGCTCGGTCGAGTCGGTGTCTGCTCGGATTGAGCAAATGCTGCTTGGGCCGTGTAAACATAGTAATGTTTTGCTCTTCTATCTCGTGTCACGCTGCTCGACTGAGCAGAATGGCTACTCGGTCGAGCAACCTGTATCCCCTTTTTGCTCTTCTCTTTTGGTCTTCTCTTCAAATCTGCTGCTCTCCTCCAGCTCTCTTCCATTTAAAATGTCGATTTGCATGTCCCTTCATGTTCAACCTGTAAAAAGGAAGAACCCATCAAATTTTTTATGATTTTGTGTTTTAAGAGAAAAAAATATCGTTTTTATTTGATTTTCTTAAATAGATAAAGTAAAAATAAGAAATTGAAAAAAGAAAATCCAAGATCTAAGATATTGGGTTGCCTCCTAATAAGCGCTCGTTTTGAGTCATGAGCTTGACTTCCTTTGTTTCGTCAATAATTGTTTGGTACGCATGAGATTCACGCATCATTCTTACCAACAATACCGTGCAGCGGTATCTGGCATTCTTCCACTCCAGGATTCTCCATGGCGTAACTGATGGCCTCTGGCTTTTCGTAATGCAGAGAATGATCCAAGAGCTCCTTTTCCAACACTCGGATATAGGCAGCGACTGCTTTGTGGTAGGTTGGGTCGCCATCGTCGTCAACACATGTTCTTATCGGGTCCTTCATGACCCCCTCAGAAGTATAATCTCCTACGGCCTTATCTTCTAGGAGCTCCAAATAGCTAGCTCCTTCCTCTCTGGCATGCTCCCTTATTGGTTTCTGCAGCCTGAATTCAGCTTCAATGTTGTCCATGTTCAACGAGAGAGTCCTTTCACGGACATCAATCAAGACGCCGGCCGTCTCCATGAAAGGGCGGCCAAGTAGAAGCTGGGAGCTCCCTCCCTCAGGCATATTCATAATAACGAAATCAACTGGAACACACAACCCAGAAGGTATCTGTAGAATTATGTCCCTGGCAATGCCCACCGGATATGTAATCGAATGATCCGCTAGCTGAATGGACATGTTCGTCAGCTCCAATTTACTTCCGGTATGCAGTCTCTCAAATATGGATAGTGGCATCAAGCTGATGTTTGCTCCCTGTCATGCCCCGCTTCCCTAAAATGGAGGCGAGACGTGAAGAGGTCCGCACGAGAGTGGAGCTGTGAAGCCCCAAACCCGATAAGCGTCAATAAAACATAAGCAGGTCCCTGTAACCACAACGGAACAACAATAATAACACAAAGAGAGACTGAAATAAAATCCCATATCTCATAAATTGTCCAACATGGAAAATAAGTCCAACATCCAGAAAAGCCACCAGGCTAAAAGAAAGAGTCTAAAGGCCCAGAACAAGGCCAACAAAAGCAACGACATAACAAGTATAGGTGTTACGCACTGACAACAAAACGGCAGTCTAAACAAAAGGAAAACACAACGAAGACACTAGGACTGGTCCCCAGTGTCCACGTACTCCCCGTCAAACACAAGCTCGGGCTCGGCGTCAGCAAACACCTTGTCCTCAACAAGGTACTCAGGCTCAGGATCTAACACGTGTCACCCAAAAGAGTAAAGGGGCACATGTCAGCAAGTCTAAAAGACTTGGGCAAGGAAACTGAAAGTAAGGCAACTAGCAACCTAGCAGTTTTAGTATGCATGACATGGCAGTTATAACATGAGTGCACAAACAAGACATGGCAAGACAATTTGTACAAGAGAACAATTATCGGGACAAGACAAGAGTAGCCAAGCTACTAACAATCTCAATCAATTCACTATTCACGTTTCACTGTTGTTTGTAGATGTTTATGCCTTACAGCTGAATGGTTTCACATTCACGCTGATTGGCCGCTTAACAACTACCCCAAACCCAGAGTTTATGCCTTACCACTGCAGTTGCTGATCAGGCAGACTCCCAGTTGATTGGCCGCTTAACTCTTACCCCCAATACCCATATGTAATCGAGCCAGGGTCCCCGCACATGAGCTCAGTAAATGAGCCGGGGTTGCCCCGCACAGGAGCTCGCATTCTATATCACGATTCATAAACAATTGGCGTAGGGGTGCACCTAGCCGGAAACAAGCAATTCGGGCATTGGCTATCAACCAACACATGGCCCGCTTCTGGAACACGAGCCAGGAACACAAGCATTGTAGCGAAGCTATGAATTCACAGAAATACTTAAAGGATGCAATGACATGACAATTTATTTGCGTACCGTTAATGGAAAGTAAACATGACATGGTAATTGTGCAACATGCTAAATGTCGGAACTAGCTTCGTTGTCAAGCTAGTTCCCCAATTTTGCGCCTAGGCGAGTATCATTTCGTCGCCTAGCCTCTTTTACGCCTACAACAAGCAAAATGGCCTAAAACATGGCCTAAACCCTAAGTGGCAAGTTTCGCTTGCCTAGCACCGGGGATGACGATTACGAAGGTTCGTCTCGCGGATGCTAATTTACGGGGGAAATCGCTGTTATGGGGAAACAATCATCAAACAACATGAAATTTCATTAGGGTTTCATAAAAATACAAATAGGTTATGAAAACATCGAGAGATCGATTTCTTACCGAGAGGAGACGGAAGAGACACTCCGGAGAACCCTAGGACCAGATCTGGAAACAAATGGAGAAGTTTGGAGAGTTAGGGTTTTTGGGGGATTTTGGGGATTTGGTGAGATTTTGGGGAAGATGAGAGGTAGAATGAGTTGATGGAGGGTTTAGATGATGAATCTAGGGCTTGGGATGAAGGAATAAGGCTTGGTGGAAGATGGGGGCTCAATGGGGGGAGAAACTAGGGTTTTGGGTCGAGTGGAGGAAGAAGAAAACGTTTGGGAGGGGTATAAATAGGCTGGGCTGGCGGCTGCCCAGAAATTAGGGTTTTTACACAGATTAGTCGGTCAAAGAGCAACCTCTGACCGACTAGTTTGGCAACTAGTCGGTCGGTCGACCAACGCAGACCGACTAAGTGTAAACAGTAACTTCTGAACGAAAATAGGATTTAGATTTAGTCGGTCCATGAACAAATACTGACCGACTAGTTTAACATCTAGTCGGTCGATGAACGTTCTCCGACCGACTAAGAGTGAACAGTATTGATACTAAAATTAAGTTGAAGAGTTAGTCGGTTAAAGAAGCATTGCTGACCGACTAGTTTGCAACCTAGTCGGTCAACCAACGTTCTTAGACCGACTAACGATAAACAGTAACTTCTGAATAATTTAGAAAGCTAACTAGTCGGTCCAAGAAGGATTGCCGACCGACTGGATCGTCATCTAGTCAGTCGGTGCCCCTTCTCATACCGGCTAACGTGCACCAAAAGTTCCGATACGGAGCGCGGAGCTCCGGGATCGATTCCTAAGACTCCTAGGCTTGATCTAACAGTAAGATACGACCGTTATGAAGCCCGTCACGAATGACTTGCTTCGAAATCGACGATCCTAAGGAAGAAACGAGAAAACACGACGGAACGATCGAAAATGAAAGTTACGGAGACGAAAACCACACATGAGGAGAAAATCCACCAAAACATATATTATATTATAATAAATCCAGATACATGAAAAGCAGTCGTTACACTCCCAGGTCAATTAGTGCACGGTTGATGGGCATGCCTCCGATGGAGCATGGAACAGTGAAGCTTCCTGGATCTAGTAGCTTCCAGGGGAGATGATTCTTTATAATGGAGGTAGAGTCCTCCATGAGCTTTATCTCTTCGTGCTTCCTCTTCCCCATGATCAGGGCCTTTAAAAATTTTGCATAAATGGGAATCTCTGTGATGGCATCCATGAATGGGATATTGAGCTGGATACCCTTTAGAAGCTCTGTGAATTTGGAGTATTTCTTCTCCATCTTAGCCAAAGCCAACCCTTATGGATATGGCGGGGGAGGTCGGCTTACTTTGTTCCTTGCAACATCATTAGGAGACATAGTCGCCATGGGTGTGGTGGAGAGTGAATCTACCTTCTCTTCATTCTTTGTAGGCTCTTCTGCAACCTCTTCTTTATCACCGCCAATAACGGCCTCTTCAGTTATGACTTTCTCCTTGTTCACAACCGGAATTATAACGGGGTCAGTTGCCCGTCCTCCTCATGTGGTAACGGAGACCACGGCATTGGCTTGAGCCCTCGGATTCGGCTCTGGTTCCGAAGACAACATCCCTTGGTTCTTCAGCAGCTGGGACATCTAGCCCCTCAGTTCATCGAGCGAAGTATTAATATTCTTGAACTGAGTGGACGTGTCCTGGTTAAACCTGGCTTGCTCACTCATGAATGTCTCTAAAGTGCTCTCTAAACTGGACCGAGGTGGAGATAGTGCATAGCCCTGCTGAGGTGGGCGATTGAACTGGTAGCCCGGTGGTCGATATGGCCCAGCTGGCCTGAACCCACTCTGCTGCTGATTCTGTGACTGCCTTTGTTGTGGAGGTGGAGGCGGCGGTCTCTGAAACTGTGGAAGTTGTAGCCCTCCAATTGGGTTTCCATAAGAAAATCCCGGATGATTTCTAGTGGCCGGGTGTTGCCATTGGTTGTGTCCCTCTCCTTGGACATATTGCACGGACTCAGATGATTCAGCCCCATCATAATGTCCCTCATTGGAAACATAACTATGTTCCCCATATTTCTCTGAAGGATGGTAAGCAGGGGTGCCGGTGGTCGTTGGGATGGAGTCCAAATGTTGTTCAATTCTAGCCACATGTTTGCACAAGGTCTCGATGTAAGAATCAAGATGGCTGGCAGCTTTGACATCGGGGGTCCTGGTCACAATGGTTCGTTCTTTGCTCCACTGCTGATTATTTGACGCCATATGCTCAAGCAAATCTATGGCTTCTTTAGCAGATTTGTCCAGCAAGGTACCTTGTGCGGCAGCATCAATCATCATTTTGGTGATGGGATGTAGCCTATTATAAAAGCTCTGAACCTAGTACCAGGACTGAATCCTGTGATGAGGGCATTGATGTTAGAGGTTCTTGAATCTCTCCCAGGCCTCGTAAAGAGATTCTTGTGGGAGCTGCTTGAAATTTGAGATAGCCCCCCGGATCTGCACCGTCTTGGAGGGTGGATAGAACTTGTCCACAAAAGCAAGCGCCAACTTCTCACATGTGGTAAAATGGTTGGGTGGATGGGCCCGTAGCCAGTACGAAGCTTTATCCCTCAAGGTGAATGGGAAAAGCCTCAGCTTGATGGCATCATCACTCACATCCTTGCCCTTAAAAGTATCACACTTTGTCAGGAAAGTGTCAATGTGGTGATTGGGGTTCTCGTGAGGATGCCCATGGAAGGGATCCTGCTGCATTAAATTTATAAGCCCCGTCTTCAGCTCGAAGCTAGCTGCCACCAGTTGCGGCCTCAAGATGGAAGAATTATTTCCAAATGTAGGCTTCATGTGGTCCCTGATGAACCTGGTGCAAGGAGAAGCAGTGGTATTGTGTGCCATCTGAGTAGAGGGTGCTTGACTTCTATTTGAGGCCCTCAGAGCCCTTGTTTTCTCGATCTCAGGATCGAATAATAATTCTTGATTAAATGCCCCAAAGCGAGTGTTCATGCACCAAAATAACTCAGAAAAATACCAATAGTAGCACGGTAATAATTAAAAGAATGAAAAGGGTGGTAAGATAAGGGATGATAAAAATTGCTAGCAAACTCTTCAAAACAAAAATAAACTGAGATACACTATTGTCGTCCCCAGCAACGGCGTCAAAAACTTGACGCACCCGGAACCTATACTTAAATTCCACCTAGCGGGGTCACGGTCGTTAGGCGTAGTATGGCCCCTACGTGTTAATTCCGGGCTCTATCCGCAAGTGGACGGTGTCAAATTATAGTATAAAAGATGTCGGATCCCACAGGGATGGTGACATTGTATTTGGGATCTCAGCTTATTTTTATATCTCGGAGTGAGATAGCTATCAGTTGGGAAAGTTTGGTTTTGATATTTGTTGTTGATTTGACAATAAAAAGAACTAGGGTTTTAGGGATCACTGCTAAGACTATCGGAGATCGATGTTGGAATAGGATCCTTACGTTGCATTAGTTTTAGGGGATTAATCTCTCAATTCATACCACTCTCGTAGGTTAGAATTGCGAGGTATTTCGGTGGCTTTCATTGACGCAATGGCGGTAGCCGTCAATGTAGCAATATAGTTCATCGGTGGATCCCCTCAAGGCACGACCCAGGCATGGTCACGAGCCTTGGTTGGATACACCGATTTCCCTATTCAAATCCCTAGGATACCCCTTAAGCTCATCAATTCTACAGACCGTGGGTATGATCTCAGTGCGAGTGATCCTAGGGATCCGGTAGGATCGACCGAAATACTCCCATTTATTCCTAATTCAACCTAGAGATCCAGATCTACATCTCTCCCCTAAGATCTCAGGGCAGACCCATTAACCCTACAAGAGACTACTCACTCATGGCGATTTTCACGAATAAAAACACGATTTTTGCAAGAGAAAATATCGTAGAAAATTAATCGGATAAGGATTGAATAGCTTATGTGCCAAAGACGAAGAAGAATAGCAGCAAACAATGATCCGAAGAAATCCCAAAGATTCCAAAACGCAAATCATAATAGAGCTCCAAAAATAATTCAATAATCTTCCAAAACCTAGGTTTAGATCTAACAAAAAATATTTCTAATCTCCTCTTCTCTAAAAAGTAATTCAAAAACTACAAAAGAATCAACCCCCAAAACGCACAACCCAGATCCACTCTTCACTCCCAAGCGCGCATCAGACGGCCATGCAAACTTCCTAAAATAGCCTTCATTGTCGCCGACCGATTCAGTAACTCGGTCGAGCAGAGGCTTGCTCGGTCGAGCAGCCCTCCTGCTCGGTCGAGCACGTCAATGAGTCGCACTTCTCCAAAAGTTTCCACTCTGTCTGCTCAGCCCAAGTCAGCCTTGCTCGGTCGAGCAACCAACTGACTCGGTCGATGTGAGATCTGCTCGGCTCGAGCAGGAGGCTGATTAAGCTTCGAAAATAAGAACTGCTCGACCGAGCACCTTGAGTGCTCGGTCCGAGCGGCCTGCATATCTTCTTCCCTTCTTTGTCTTGCATCTGCTCGACCGAGCAGCGGCTCTGCTCGACCGAGCAGCGGCTCTGCTCGATCGAGTCGCCTGAGAAATCCTGAGCCCCTTCTTGCAGCTTTTCCTCCTTTCCTGGTAACCCCTCTGCTCCTCTCATAGGCTTCCAAAACTCGGCGAACTCATGTAGAGCAACGCCAACGGGCTCTAGGGTATGCCGGATGTGTCCATATCCAAAATGAGTCCCGAATCGCTCCAAAATCGCCGAAAATCCACAAAACTCTACGATACGCGAATATGGTGTTAGAATTGCAATATCGTAGGAAAATATGGGATTTTGATGCGAATATGATATGAAATGCAATGGAATAGTGCTATGAAAAGATGGAAAATATGGACACATCACTCATCGACCAGTCTGAGTCTCGACCAGCTTCTTCCACTCTATCAAAGTGCTAATAAATTTGGCCTTTGAGTTATGTAGAAACACCCATAGCATGCATGATTATTCGTTGATGAATGACACAAAGTAGTGTTTCCCTCCCCATCTGGCTATTCTACTCGGGCCCCATAACGTCGGTGTGTACATAGTCGAGTGCTCCCTTCGTACTGTGGATGGTCGTCCCAAATGAAGCACGTGTCTGTTTCCTAAACACACAGTGCTTGACACACCCGAAACCTACACCTAGATTCCACCTGGCGGTGTCACGATCGCCATGCATGGTATGGCCCCTAGGTTTCAATTCCGGGCTCAATCCGCAAGCGGACATTGTCGAGTTATAGTATAAATGATATCGAATCCCACAAGGACGGTGATAGTGTGTATGGATTCTCAGTTTACTTCTAAATCTCAAAGTGAGATAGCTATCTGATTGAAGTAGAGTTGATTGGGTGGTGTTGTTGTTTCACTAATAAAAAGGGTTAGGGCATTAGGGATCACCGCTAAGATCGTCGGGGGTCGACGTTAGAGTAGAATCCTCACGTTGCATTAGGGTTAGGGGATAGATCTCACAATTCATACCACTCTCATGGGTTAGAATTGTGAGGTATTTCGGTGGCTCTCGTTGACGCAATGGCGGTAGCCGTCAACATAGCGGTATAGTTCGTCAATGGATCCCCTCAAGGCACGAGCCAGGCATGATCATGAGCCTTGGTTTGATCCATCGATTTCCCTATTCGGATCCCATAGATACCCCTTAAGCACATCAATTCCACAGACCGTGGGCATGATCTCAGTACAGGTTATCTAGGGATTCGGTAGGATTGACCGAAATACTTCCCTAAATCCCTAATTTCAATGTGGGGATTCAGATCTACATTTCCTCCCTAGCCTTGGTTTGATCAACCCTAGAGAGATTTACTCACACATAGCGATAGTAACGGATAAAAACATCATTTTTAGAGATGAAGACATCATAGCAATCAAAAGAATAAAAGTAGACGACTTTCAATAGGAGATGGGTAAGAATTGCAATTTATAGATCTAAGATAAATTCCTGATTCCCAAGTGCAAGAGCAATCGAGAACAAAAGTAATTATCTCCAAGTTTCGATCCAAAATTCCTCAACAAAAATTAATCTAAAAATAAAACTCTCCCAAAAATTTGCCTCAGCTCCTGCTCCAAAACTCTTTTTAAATCTCTAATGGATCGCCCCCTTCTCTATCGCACAACTCACTCAGCCTTCAGTCACAAGCGTTGCACAATCGACGGCTTCAGAAACACTTTCCAAAAATAGCCATGGCACTGTCGACCGAGTAGGCTACTCAGTCGAGCAGTGCATTGCTCGTTCGGTTGCTCAGACCGAGCAGCTATGCTGCTCAAACGAGCGCTATAGGGAATCGAAAATCTTCAAAATCCTTACTCTGTAAGAACGGGCCGAGTCAGCTCTGCTCGGTCCGAGCAGAGTCTAACTCGGTCACTGAAGAGCTGCTCGGGCCGTGCGTTGGAATTGCTTCAGCTTTGGAATTTGACGCTGCTCGATCGAGCAAATGAACTACTCGGTCCGAGCCAGCCCGTATCAGCTCCTTTCTTTCATTTGAAGCTGCTCGGTCTGAGCATCTGAACTGCTCGATCGAGAAGTCTGGAAAACTTTCTCCAGGAGCTGCTGAAGGCTCCTCTCTCTCCTCTGCTCTCTCTCTTCTCCTCCAATGGCTCCAAAAGTGTGGCGAACTCCTCCAGAGCCTCGCCAATGAGCTCACGAACGTGTCGGATGTGTCCATACCCAGGTGGGGTCCCAAATCGCTCCAAAATCCCTGAAAACTCATAAAACACTACGAAACTCGAATATATCGTCAGAAATGCAATATCGTAGTAAGATGTGGGATTTGGATGCAAAAATGATATGGAATGCTATGAAATGATGATATGAAAATAGTGGAAAATATGGACACATCAAAATCCCCCAAGCTTGCCTCTTACTCGTCCTCAAGGAAGACTAATAATCGATACGCCAGGAGGAAAACAAAAAGAAATAGGAAAAATAAAAATAGAAAGAGAGGAAAAGTAAAAGAGAAGGGAATAGAAGTGAGAGGAGAGTGCTAGAGATGATCAGTCAGATCTCAAGCCTAAATAGTATACACGATGCTCTGAATGATAAACATACATGCTACTAGCAATTTCTAGTTTTGCAAATCATATGACTAGCATGCAATGCAGGCAAAGAATAGGGATCTACGGAAATAACACCATCAATTCACATCAATCTCATGTAATCTATAGAGTCTAGTATAAAAAAGTTGGCAATGCCCTTTTCAATCACAGATACACAAGGAGCATAAAGAAATCACACCACATGTAATAGAGAAAAGAAAAAGTCATGCCATTCAGTTATTCATTTCGATTAATGAAAAATCTCCAAAAACTAAAGAATTTCATGAAGTTTAGGTATTATTAAATCTCTCTGTTATGCACCGTTTCCACTCTACTGTCATGCTCACTCATGTGATCAGTTGGTTTACCTCCCAAGCTTAGCTTGAGGCGTCGCATCTAGGAATATGATATGAAATTTTTTTCTTTTTCTTTCCAGTATAAGTGATAGCTTCTAATATAAAGATACAAAACAATATTTATTCCTTTTCTTTTTTTCTTTTCTTTTTCACATATGAATATATACACATTTTTTTCTTTTCTTTTTTTTCATTTAGAAGCTATACTTTTTCTTTTTAGGTTTGGGAAGTGAGATGCGGTAAAGATAGCTGTGGGGGTGTAACAACTGATATGTAGAGATATGTATAGGTATGTGGAGAAGGAAAATAACATTACTCTCGGTTCACTCATAAGAGGGTGCACAACGGTTTGATAAAATAATACCCTAACTAAACTCATAGATAGCATAGATATTTTCATTCCTCTAAACAAATACTGAAAAGGCATGCAGTAATAAGCACAATATCAACATGCATGCAAACAGAAGTGACTGAGACAAAAAACAGATGCTCCAAGTGTTCTAGTGATGCGTGAACCTAGGTGCATTACCCAACATAGTGCATACTAGATACTAGTTCATGCATTCTATTTTCAATTCATGTTAAGCATTAAATCAGGTAGATCAGCAAAGAAGTGCAAGCATATAGATAGTAAAACTGAAATTTACACTAATAGCATGTCATCGAAAGTGAGCATCGTAAAAGACTAATAAGGCCACGAGAGATATCATCATGCGGAACATCCTTAGCAAATAAAGAGAGAAAGGCGGGAAAAAAAGGAAAATAAAGAAAAAGAGATGCATGCATGGTAAAAATAGAAAATATGATGCAAAATGAGAAAAAATAAAGGGGCGTGGAAAAGTGCTGAAAAAGTAAAATAAAAACTGAAATAAGGGAGGAAAATGTAAAAAGAAAACCGAAAAATAAAGCGGTAGCGCTTATCCCCAAGCTAAACCTAGCAGTGTCCTCACTGCGAAGAAAACGCTAGTAGGTGGGAGGTGATGCTAAAGGGGTGGGGTGGGAGGTGGAATAAAATAAAAACTGTGCAATAAGAAAGAAAAATAAAAACATGGAATGCTGAAATGCTGATTGAAATATGATGCATGGGTGGCTCCTCCCCCAAGCTATGTAAGTGTAATGCCCCGAACAGACAGATGGGCACAAGATAAATAGAGGAGGCAGAAGCGGTTAAGGACGACATCAAGCAGAGGCACCACCCTCTGGGGGTGATGGATCCCTCTGCTGTGGACCAGGAGCAATGGGTGGGGGAAGATCTGGTTGGAACTCGTGAGGTAGGTCGGTTTGCCAGTGACGAATGAGGCTCCGAAGAAAAGGTAGGTCACGCTCGACCGACTGTTGAGTCATGGCACCACCATACCCTGATAGTAGGAGCATGGCGGTGAACTGGTTGGCTTGGTCATCGTCACGGAATGTAACTTCGTATTCTGCGTCGCCTATGTAAAGGGGTACGGAGGGGAGTGGGGCGGCGGGTGGCACAGGGGTATTGGTGGATGATTTGGCAACGGTGTTGGTTCGAGTAGGCAAGCGTGTACGACGCGTACGTCGAGTATGCATAGGGTTTGATGTGCCAGAGTTGGTGGGTCTAGCACGGCGTGGAGGCATTGTGCAACCAAAGGAGAATAGTGCTGTATTATGTAAAGCAAAAAGGAGGAATGAATTTACCAACTAGAATGAGATGGCGTTGTGTTTGGTGTCGTGAGTGCCACTGATCCGGAGTGTCCCTCAAGCTGTTTATAGAAGTGTCTTCTGACGTTGGCAAATCGTACCTGAAATAGAGATAGGGAGGACGTCAGTATATTTAAGCATAAATAAGTGAACTTTAGGCGTGGGGTGCTCGGTTGAAGATTTATGGTCATTGAGAGGGAGATGGGGGGGTCTCGGTTGAAAATTTGATGAGAGGTGGGCGGTTGTGTGGAGAGAAGAATGCGGCTGTGTGGAGAGATGTGTCGATGGTAGCGGGGGAGGAAGGGATCGGGTCGAGCAAAGATTAGGTTACAGCGTTGAATAGCACAGCGGGAACGGTTAAGATGTGCAGCGCGAAATAATACGGCCCGATAAGCAGCGATAAATGACTCGGACCGATCAATATGATTGCTCGGTCGAGTAAGTTGGAGATAGGATGACTCGAACCGAGCTATTTGATTGCTCGGTCGAGTAAGTTGCAGGAAGAATGAGATAAAATTATAGGAATACTCCCTTTTGCCTGCTCGGTCAAGCAGAATGTTACTCGGTCGGGCTGGAAACCGCTCGGACCGAGCCAAAAAATGCTCGGGCCAGGTTGACAGAGTGATGATTTTTTGACATTTCCAAAAGCCCGTAGTACTCGACCGAGTAATAGGCTGCTCGGGCCTGTGATATCTATCGGGTCGTGTTGGCAGAGTGATGTTTTCTCCTCAACTTCAAAAGCCTGTAGTACTCGACCGAGTAATATGTTGCTCAGACTGCGTCGATTTCTACTCGAACCGAGCAGGAGGATGATCGGGCCGTGTAGAAAAACAGTATCATGCCTCCTTTTCCGTGTCTGCACTGCTCGACCGAGCAGGTTGACTGCTCGGTCGAGTCACCTGTCTCCTTCCTGCCCCATTTTTCTGAGCTTTTCTCTCCAATCTTGTTGATGTCCTCCATCTTCCTTCTGATCGAAACGTCGATCTCCTCTCATATCTAACCTGTACAAAGTAAAAATTCATCAAATCCTTGCGGTTTTATAATTTCATTCCTAAAATATGAAACGAAAATCAAAAATCAAAAATCTATGAAATTGGGTTGCCTCCCAATAAGCGCTCGTTTTAAGTCGTGAGCTCGACTCCCTTTGTTTTATCAATTGCTGTCGGGGGATCCCTCGAGGAAGTATGTCTCCTCTTGTCATATAGGTTCTCTAGCTCTGTAGGTTTTAATCCTCTGACCATTTACCGTGAAGTTTCCGTTCTTTCCTTCGAGCTCAACGGCACCCTTCGGGGATAAGCTCACTATCTTATAAGGGCCAGACCACCTTGACTTTAATTTCCCGGTGAAGAGGCATAATCTTGAATTATAGAGGAGTACATGGTCGCCAACATCATGGCGAACAATCGTGATGTTCCTATCATGATAGGCTTTGGTCCTCTCCTTATATATCTTCGCATTCTCATAACCATGTCGCCGAATCTCGTCCAACTCATTGTTGTGCAAGGCACGTCTCGTGGCGGCAATTTGGTAGTCAAAATTCATCTTCTTTATTGCCCAATATGCTCTTTGCTCCAGTTCCACCAGAAGGTGGCAAGCTTTTTCATACACTAGTCTGTAGGGGGTTGTGGCGATGTGAGTTTTAAAGGCGGTGTGATATGCCCAAAGGGCGTCGCCCAACTTGTGCGACCAATCCTTCCTTGAGGCGCTAACTGTCTTTTCCAGGATGCTTTTGATTTTCCTGTTAGACACCTCCACTTGGCCACTAGTTTGAGGGTGGTAAGCGAGAGCGATCTTGTGATGAACTCCATACTTTTTTAGCATTGCCTCGAACGTATTCTCAATGAAATGGCTCCCTCCATCACTTATTATTGTCCGGGGGACTCCGAAACGAGGGAAGATGGTGTTCTTGAAAAACTTGGCTACTATTCTCGCGTCGTTCGTCGGTGTGGCCATGGCTTCCATCCATTTAGAGACATAATCAACGGCGACCAAGATATACTTATTTTCGTTACTCGATGGAAAGGGTCCCATGAAGTCAATGCCCCAACAGTCAAATAGCTTGACGTGCGTTTATATTTCATATATTTGCGCATGTTTTCTTCCGTGTTTTTCCGTATTTTACCGCCGTCTTTTATTCGTTTTCTCGTGTTTTCTTATTTTCTTTCACTTTTCCGTGTTTTCTGTATTTTGCAGGAGTTTACTGGCATATGGGGCATAAAACGACGATATCGCAAGTCCCCGGAGCAACGGGAGGAGTCACGCGTGATCCAGGGGGTCAAACGACGATGATATCATCATTCAGCCCCTCACCCGATCGGTTGGTCATCTTCAACCGATCGGGTGATGTAGGCGTGCACCACCCGGACGCGGCTTGGAGCTCACAAGAAGTCACCCGGTCGGTTTGCAAGCCGGTTCAAAAGCTCAAACTCTCTGGAATTTTATTGTCATTGCCAACCGATCGGGTGACCTTCACCCGATCGGTTCATCTGTAGCCGAATCTCCAGAGCCAAGACACGGTCAGCTCAACCGGCCTCCTCACCCGACGGCAGCAAGATCCAACCGGTCGCATCCATATGTCAACCGACCGGGTGAGGCTGACCGGGTGAAGTCCCGCATTGCGCTGTAAATGTGCGAAGCTGATCACCCGATCGGTTGACTTGTCAACCGATCGGGTGAAATCATTTTCTATATATATATATATCCCTAGGTTTTCCAGAAACGAGAGCTGGTTATTTTTTACTGTTTTCTTCATTTTGTGACGGCTGTAATTTCCCAGTTTTTGTAAGTTTTCATATCTTTGTCAAACTTTAGTATTATCTTAATTGCTTTACTACCATTACATTTCTATTGTCTGATTATGATTTTGACGGTCCATTTTCGTTTAGATCGCTTTTTACTAAATATGTGTGAGTAGTTCCCGAATCTGGGATTTTAGTGGAAACCCCTTTGTGGGTTCTCCCCGATGCATCCATAGGGCTAGGAAATCAATAGGGATTAGGAATCTACCGGTTACGTGGGGTATTTTATTGTCATCAACGGGAAAAAGACCGCCTTTGACCGTTGGGCCAAGGGGAATAAACTTGGCGGTTGACTCCCTAGCCATAGCTCACGCCCTTAGCGTAGACGCCGTATCCTAGCGTGCGGGAGCGGCAGGATGAGACGTTGGGAGTTATCGTTGCGAGCTTAGTGCTCCCGGAGTCGATCAGTGTTAATGGACACTAGAGTGCCCACTGATCGAATCCGGGAAGTCCGGCGTATCATCCTGGGCACCGACCGGAATATCGGGCCCATGGGATGTTGGTACCACTCTTAGAGACAACGTCTCACTATTAGACCCTAATTCCGATCTCTATCCTACCCGTAGGCCGTATCGGCGAGAATCGCACGATGGGGTGGATACCAAAGTCCCAGGTTTTTTGTTTATATTGTCTATACCTTGCATTCCATTTACCGTGACAACCATTTATCCGATCCGGGCTAGCTCGCCCATGGGGTGAATTTGATCCTCTTTGACACAAGCACATCCACGCCTCCCTAAGTTCGACCCCCAAGCCACACTACAACACTGTGCGCTTGCGGTTACAAATATTTAAATCTCACGCCCCCGATCTTATCGTTGCACACATCTAGCCACACACACGCGGGGGGGCGTCATAGCTCTATTTTCAAGATGTCGTGAAGGGGTGTTTCGTTCTTCTTCGTGATGTTCCCTGTCCTCTGGCATCTGTCGCACTTCCTTATGTATTCATTCGCATCCCTGAATATAGTGGGCCAGTAGAAACCGCTTTGGAGGATTTTTGTCGTGGTTTTTGTGACGGCTGCGTGTCCACCGCATGGTTGATCGTTTCAATGTGATATGATGGAGGTGGCCTCCTCCTTTGGGATACATCGCCTAATTATCCCGTCGGCGCATGTCCTGAACAGGTATGGATCGTCCCAGAAGTAACTCTTGGCATCGTGTAGGAACTTCCTCCTCGAATAGGTCGCCAACCCGTGCGGGACTATGCCACTCACCAAGTAATTCACTATATCAGCGTACCAGGGGGCTTTGGAGGAATTCGCTGCAAATAATTGTTCACCGTGAATGAATCGTCAATCGGCAAGCTGTTATCCCCATGCCTTTGGATTAACCGCGACAAGTGGTCTGCTACCACATTTTCTGCTCCCTTCTTGTCTTTGATTTCAATGTCAAATTCTTGGAGCAGGAGGATCCACCGTATTAGACGTGGTTTAGCATCCTTCTTACTTAGTAAGTACTTCAATGCCGTGTGATCCGTATGGATGATCACCTTGGACCCCAAGAGGTAGGATCTGAACTTCTCGATGGAATAGACCACGGCTAACAGCTCTTTCTCCGTAGTGGTGTAATTCTTTTGAGCGTCACCCAAGGTCTTGCTAGCATAGTATATAGCGTGAAGCTTTCCCTCCTTCCTTTGGCCAAGAACAACTCCTACTGCCTGGTCGCTAGCATCACACATAAGCTCAAACGACAGATTCCAGTCTGGCGGTTGTATAATCGGGGCCGAGATGAGAGCTTCCTTTAACATGTTAAAAGCTAGCAAACAGGCATCAGTAAACACAAAAGGAGCGTCCTTGGCTAGGAGCTTCGTGAGCGGGCGAGCAATATTAGAAAAATCCATTATAGAGCGTCGGTAAAAACCGGCGTGCCCTAGAAAACCACGGATACCCTTGAGGTTAGTGGGTGGCGGTAAAATTTTAATAACCTCTACTTTGGCCTTATCGACCTCAATTCCTTTAGAAGTGATAACATGGCCAAGGACAACTCCTTCTGTCACCATGAAATGACATTTTTCCCAATTTAAAGTAAGATTATTGTCTTGGCACCGTTCCAAAACCTTGGATAGATTAGCTAAGCAATCATCAAACTCGGTGCCATAAATGGAAAAATCATCCATAAAGACCTCCATGATATTCTCGATGAAATCTGAGAAAATAGACGTCATGCACCTTTGAAATGTGGCCGGTGAGTTACATAGCACAAACGGCATTCTTCGATAAGCGAAGGTGCCGTACGAACATGTAAAAGTTGTCTTCTCTTGGTCTTCCCGATGCAACGGGTTTTGGAAAACTCCAGAGTATCCATCTAAGTAACAGAAGTATTTGTGCTTGGCTAAGCGCTCGAGCATCTGGTCAATGAAGGTAGAGGGTAATGGTCCTATCTGGTGGCTTTATTCAGTTTCCTATAGTCTATACACATATGCCACCCAGTGACAGTCCTAGTGGAGATTAGTTCATCTTTTTCATTTTTTAGGACTGTCATGCCCCCCTTTTTAGGGACAACCTACACAGAGCTAACCCATTTACTATCAAAAATGGGATAAATAATGTCGACCTCTAAAAGCTTCAGGACCTCCTTTTTCACCACCTCTTTCATGTTGGGATTCAAGCACCTTTAAGGCTCAATGGAGGTGGCGTCCTTATCCTCTAGATGGATCCTATGTGTACATATGGTCTCGTTGATACCCTTTAGGTCAGTGATGTTGTACCCTATAACTTTTCTGTGGGATCTAAGGATTTTTAGGAGACTCTCTAGTTGGGGCTCGGTGAGGGCCACATTCACAATGACCGGGTAAGTGGAATTTTCCTCCAAGAAAGCATATTTCAAATTGGCAGGGAGGGGTTTTAGTTCTACCTGAGGGGGCGTTGTACCCCATTTATCTCTCACATGTGAGAAAGATGTGTCCTCAATTTCTGGTTCGGAAGGTGGAAACTCTTCGTTGGCGAAATCATAGGAAGAGCATGGAGATGATGGTGTGTCAAGGCAGACGTCTGTAGATTCCGTTTCCGTAGCACACCTGTCAACAGAGGCAATGTGTTTAGGTGCTCAGTTATGTGTCCGCTATCAAACATAAAATATGGAGTACTTCCCTGATTAATGTAGTTTTGCGATGGTGAGGGATCTGTGTACTCCTCATAGGCATATTCTTCACATGCTGTGTGGGAGGCTGTCGTTATAGAAGCGTAGTGTATCTCCCTCGTACCGCACATAGATTCCGTCAGCGACAAGGACACCATCTAGGGCGTTCGCATTATAGAAAGCATTCGGATTAAAAACTGAGAGCTCTTGTGTAACCGGGTCGTCTGTAAAGAATTCCACTGGGCCATGGGCCCATACATCAGCTACCACGCTCTCTATTATACCCAACAACTGAGAATCATTCAATGGCTCCAATTGATGAGTCTCTCTCCAGTATGCATTAATAGGCGGAGCCTTAATCTTTTGGAGGAGCATCGTGTCCTCTTCGAAGCTTATGCGAATGTCGCCCTTAATGGTATCTGCATCAAAAACATTGTTCACTATATAATCCATGACCAATTGCTAATTTGTGTTACCTGCAACATAGGTTCCTGAGCCGATGAACCGAACTGCCTCAATCAGTTCTCTAGCCGCGCATTCAACCATGGACTCGTCCATGCGCGAGTCTTGAAAGCCATGTAGATGATAAGGAGAGAAGCTGAACTCCTCTGGGTCACTGTCAGACTCACAGGTCCACTGCACTTGAATTACTATCTCCATTATGTCTAGATAGTCAAGAAGCAATCGCTAGTTGGAGGGAGATGTTAGTAGCAATGCAGAAAAATTAGAAAGAGAATAAAAAACGGGGGGGAGCTGGGGAATGAAAAGAGTGTTAGAAAACTTCAAAAATAAAGAAAATAAACTGAGATAGACAATATTGCCGTCCACAGCAACGGCACCAAAAACTTGACGCACCCGAAACCTACACCTAGATTCCACCTGGTGGTGTCACGATCGCCAGGCGTGGTATGGCCCCTAGGTTTCAATTCCGGGCTCAATCCGCAAGCGGACGGTGTCGAGTTATAGTATAAATGATATCAAATCCCACAAGAACGGTGATAGTGTGTATGGATTCTCAGTTTACTTCTAAATCTCAAAGTGAGATAGCTATCGAATTGAAATAGAGTTGATTGGGTGTTGTTGTTGTTTCACTAATAAAAAGGGCTAGGGCATTAGGGATCACCGCTAAGATCATCGGGAGTCGACGTTAGAGTAGAATCCTCACGTTGCATAAGGGTTAGGGGATAGATCTCACAATTCATACCACTCTCGTAGGTTAGAATTGTGAGGTATTCCGGTGGCTCTCGTTGACGCAATGGCGGTAGCTGTCAACGTAGAGGTATAGTTCGTCAATGGATCCCCTCAAGGCACGAACCGGGCATGGTCACGAGCCTTATTCTGATCCACCGATTTCCCTATTCGGATCCCATAGATACCCCTTAAGCACATCAATTCCACAGACCGTGGGCATGATCTCAGTACGGATTATCTAGGGATTCGGTAGGATTGACCAAAATACTTCCCTAAATCACTAATTCAATGTGGGGATTCAGATCTATATTTCCCCCAAGGATCTTAGGGCTAACCCATCAACCCTAGAGAGATCTACTCACACATGGCGATAGTAACGGATAAAAACATCATTTCTAGAGATGAAGACATCATAGCAATCAAAAGAATAAAAGTAGAAGACTTACAATGTGAGATGGGTAAGAATTGCAATTTATAGATCTAAGATAAATTCCAGATTCCCAAGCGCAAGAGCAGTCGAGAACAAAAGTAATAATCTCCAAGTTTTGATCCAAAATTCATTAACAAAAATTAATCTAAAAATAAAACTCTCCCAAAACTTCGCCTCAGCTCCTGCTCCAAAACTCTTTTTAAATCTCTAATGGATCGCCCCCCTCTCTGTCGCGCAGCTCACTCAGCCTTCAGTCCCAAGCAGTGCACAATCGACGGCTTCAGAATTGCTTTCCAAAAATAGCGCTGGCACTGCCGACCGAGTAGGCTGCTCAAACCGATCAGTGCGTGCTCGTTCGGTCGCTCGGATCGAGCAGCTATGTTGCTCGATCGAGCGCTACAGGGAATTGAAAATCTTCAAAATCCTTACTCTGTAAGAATAGGCCGAGTCAGCTCTGCTCGGTCCGAGCAGAGTCTAACTCAGTCACTAAAGAGCTGCTTGGGCCGTGCGTTGGAATTGCTTCAGCTTTGGAATTTGATGCTGCTCGACCGAGCAGATGAACTACTCGGTCCGAGCCAGCCCGATCAGCTCCTTTCTTTCATTTGAAGCTGCTCGGTCCGAGCATCTGAAACGCTCGACCGAGTAGTCTGGCAAACTTTCTCCAGGAGCTGCTAAAGGCTCCTCTCTCTCCTCTGCTCTCTCTCTCTTCTCCTCCAATGGCTCCAAAAGTGTGGCGAACTCCTCCAGAGCCTTGCCAATGAGCTCATGAACGTGTCGGATGTGTCCATACCCAAGTGGGGTCCCAAATCACTCCAATATCCCTGAAAACTCATAAAACACTACGAAACTTAAATATATCGTCAGAAACGCAATATCGTAGTAAAATGTGGGATTTGGATGCGAAAATGTATGGAATGCCATGAAATAATGATATGAAAATAGTGGAAAATATGGACACATCAGTGCTCACAAAACTCGATCTTTCTGGTCTTCGCTCCTCTTATATGACCCCCAACGATAAGCTTCTACAAAGCTTTCTTACCCACATGACATAGTCGTATGTGCCATAACATTGAGTCATCCACCTAAACATCATGAATCAGAGCCGATGTGCCAGCTACAACCGAACTATCCAAGTAATAGAGGTTGCCTTGTCACTTCCCCTTCATCTTGATCATTTCTCTTCCGATCACCCTCAGAGCTCCATTCTCCATTGTCACTCGACAACCCTTGGCTTTGAGTGAACCGAGCGATATGAGATTACGCATTAGGTAAGGAACAAAGCATACCTCCTTGATGTCTCATGCAACACAGTCGCCCATCCTTATCTGTACTGTCTCGATGCCTTCCGTGATATAGGCTCGGTCATCACCCAACAAGTCTGTACACTTACCATCGTCCCTAAAGATCGTAAAGTACTCTCGATGTGCCATCATATGGAACGAGCACCCGAAATCGAGCACCCAACCATCTGACGTCTTGCCCTCCGAAGCATTGTACTCCTCGACCTCAATGCTATTAATGACGTTCGTAGTTGCATCGTGCATCTTCTTTGCCTTAGGACAGTCTCTGACCCAATATCCTTATTCTCTACAGAAAGCGCATTGGTCCTTTGTCACCTTGCGCTGAGGGCATCTTGTCTTGTCTTTGGACTTGGATCTGAAATACCCCCTTCTTTCTCCACCCTTCTCCACATTGCGACCCCTTATGACTTTAAGAGCATCGCTCGAAGCTCGGTTGCTGGTGCCCCCATCGTTCTTCCTGAACTCGTTGCTCATCAGAGCATTGGACACCTCTTCGAATATGATCGATTCCTTACCATAGGTAAGAACCGACACCAAGTTCTGATACTCGATGGGTAGAAAGTTAAGGAGAATCATTGCCATATCTTCATCATCGAATTTACGTCGACATTACTCGGGTCGGTGAGAAGCTTTTTGTAGTAGTCGAGGTGTTCCTCCATAGAAATCCCCACGGCTAACTTCAAACCAAAAAGCTTCTTCTTCAAGTGTAGCCGGTTCTAGATGTTCTTCTTTATGTACTTGTCACCGAGCTGCCTCCAGAATAGGCTTGAACTTGTCTCCTCCATATATGGGTATTTCTTCTCCTTCGACAAATACAGGCGGATGGTACCACATGCACTCCGATTCAGAGTTCTCCACTCCTGATCAGACATGCCCGTTGGCTTCTCGTCCAATGCAATATCTTGACCAAGTTGATTCAAGATATCCATGACTTCATATCTTCAAATACTAAAGTTGATCTTACCATCAAACTTCTCAATTTCAAACTTTGTGTTAGACACGCTGGGCCGAGAGGATGAAGAATACCCAGAAGTCGATGCCATTAAGGAGTCGTCATCGCCACCGCTACTCATCTTTGCCTCCTACGTTGATCTTCAACACCATACAGCTCTGATACCAATTTGTAGTGCACCCGAAACCACCTGCTCCCACCAAGTGGGTGTAGCAAGATAAGGTACACAAGCAACGAAATAACACAGAATCATGAAGACAGCGGATGAAGATCAGCAACACAAACATTGCACTATAAAGAATTGCTTTTAGGCCGTGGACGGCCAAGGGGGAACACTGATGAGATTTATTACGAAAGGGAAAGGACAATACAAATCTTCTCTTTGTCCAACGAAGAAGAAGCACACAAGTCTCTCCTAAAAAGCTCACATTACAATCTCTCAAAGTTGGCGCTCACAATGGCAGCTCTCTCAAAGGTACAATAATGTTCCACACAAAACCTTAACCTAAGACCTCCTATATATAACCATAGGTTACAATAGGTGTCATCATTGGCTAGGAATTTCTAAGGATACGGATCTCGACAATTATAGCATTCGATCCAATCGTCGCTCCTACGCAATCAATGTGTCGCACACTAGTGGGCCCTCTACTGCTTTCTAGTGGGTCACATCCCAATAGGCTCCCTTCGACTAAGCGATCTTCTGTATGTATCGAATGACCGAAGTTCTGAGCCACGTGTCTGAGCCATCAACCAATGAACCGTCATACAGCCCTTCGAGCATACACGGACTCAAATCAAGTAATGACCAAACGACCCAATGTTGAACGATCGACCCTCATACTCAAACAGACGACCGAACGACTAACTACGTTGTAGAAGCCAAATGCCCAGCATCATCACATTTGACTTGTGCAAAGTTAGATAGGTCGAATCCAAGCACAGTCGAGTTATCTCTACATAAGGTAACTCATCTGCAATATGACTGCTTCTCCTGCACCGAATCGAGCCAACTTCTTCACACTCAGGATGTGCTAAGCCATCATTCTCGAGAATTTTCAGGGGGATCCACAAAGTTCAGGGAGGCCTACGGAGCCTATTCTTTTTGATATAGAGGATGAAGATGATGAAGGTGATTGCGAGATGGTATATGTTGAGCCCGAGCTTCACCCTCATCCATGTCCACCTCCGCAACCACTCCCTACTTCCCCAAAGATAGAGTATGAACCAATCCAGAGCATCATATTTCAGGGAAGTTCCCAACAAACCATTCCTTGTTTTTCTGAGTCTCAAATTCCAACTTCTTATATTTTAGATTCAGAATATTGTCAGGATTTAAATTGATTTATTTTATATGACGGTCATTATTGGAATTCTTTTGTCACAGGGCATGGATATTTAGCTTGGATCGACACTGCTCATCTTCCACCAACCAAAGGAGAATGTGCCACGAAGATGATGGGAGTAGTGTTGCTAGAATCCAAGGACGCCGGTGGAGGCGTCGCTCTGAAGCAGCTGGCGGAGGAGCAAAAAGAGCAAATTGAACAACTACCTCCACCGCTAGAAATTCTAGATTTGATCATGGTGACTTCAATCTAAAAGTGTAGGTAAATAAATAAATTTTTTTATTTTATCGTCTTATTAGTTTGTTTTTCTTTTCCAGATGCTTTCAATTTGAATAACCCTGTACTCCTTCAACATTAAGGACAATGTTTGTCTTTAAGTTAAGGGGAGAGTGTTAGGTTGGTTTTTAGTTAGTTTTATATACTTTTGTATCTTTGTGTAAAAAAATTTTGCAAACACCACCAATCGAATTACATGCATATCAACTTTCTTGCAACCTAGCCACTAGCTTATTGCTCAATCTCGTGTGCATGCATGTGTGAATTTTTTCAGGATATACATGTTCAAAATTTTTGATGTGGTTATAACGTGACTTAGATTAGATTTTCAAACGATTTGATATAATAATATGTCATTTATGATATAGGAGCACAATTTCCATGATTTGAGTCTCGAAACAACTTAAGATTAGTTTGTATAAAACATGTTGTGCATGATTCATTTGTAGGCAAATCGATTTGAATTGTTAGAAATCTTCATGGATGTGGCTATTAACATTTGTTGAATTTAGTACTTACAATTGGGTTTGATTTGATATGTCTTGATAATAAAAACTGAAATTTAAAAAAATTTAAAAATGAATAAAATGCATCATTCTTCCTACTTTTGTTGAGTAGCCGGATCTCTGTACCTCAAGAAGCATTGGAGACTCACGTCCAAAAATGGGGTTTGGAAGAGTGCATAAAGGAATCGGTGAAACTTAGGTGGTTTGAGTTAGTAGGTCCAAGGGGTCTTTCTTGGCCCAATGCCTTAGAGTCACTTGACTCGGGAGTCATTGATCCAACACTCGATACATGGACTATCCTATGTTTTCACACACACAAAAGGAGAAAAATAAAAAAAATAATCAGGACTTAGCACGTCAACCATGAGTGGGGAAGGATGAAGTTATTTTGAATGCCAACATCTTTAGAAGATTCATAAAACTAGGATATGAGATTTTGCCATGCTTATGATGAATGCATAACCGCAATTTATACATTGCTAAATGTATGTTGGATAAGAGATAATTTCATTGAATTTTCCCTCATTCATACATGTTCATATTGCTTATCGAATTATATTGAAAAGTGATGTCTTTTATTGAGCCATAATCATTTCATAAAAAGTTGATATGGATATTGCCTATTCTAAAAAAGATCGCTTTTTTGCTAGGGACTAGCAAAAGGCTAGTTGGGGGTGTGATTTGGGATGAATATTGCATATTTTCCCCATGTATTAGGGGAATTTTTGCATATTTTATGATTAATTTGGCTCTGATGTGTTTATTTTAGAATATTATGAAATTTCGGTGCTTATTCTCTATTTATATGTTAAATGCCATTTTTAGTATGCTTTTGAGCTTTCTTATATTTTTCATGTGTAGATGACGCTCTCACGATTTCAACGCCGATTTTTTCAGATTTTTAGGACATCGGAAGCAACTTCTACAATTTCCAGCAGAGAGCGTTGAAGATTGAAGGCTGAAATGAGGCCCACACGGCCGTATGTTACACTCCACGTGGTCGCATGGAGTGTAACCATTTCAATCGCCAACAAAGAGAAAAATAATGCCCCACATGGTCGTTTGAAATGACCATGTGGAAGCCAAGTTACGAAGGCTCAGAAGAAACAACTCAACCAAATCCACATGGTCGTCTGCTTCAAGCGAAATGACACGGTTATTTCATCAAATGACATGGCCATTTCAGAAGCCTTCGGTCGAGAGAATTAAAATAGTAAGTTCGGATCGTTAAACTGTCAAGTCGATTTTTCCGACGTGACCACATCAACTAACCCCAACTTTTCTCTAACTTTCGCAGCTACAGCAAAATGGTTGCATCAAATTCGACGCGACCGTGTCGTTTTGGCTGAAGCGACTGCGTCAGATATTAAAAGACCATTTTGATTGCGTTGTTTTCCTCTTCTCTATGATTTTTATGATTGAACCCAATCATTTTTTTGATCGTGGATCTAATCGATCAACGATGAGGATCAAGTGGGGTTTGAGCAAAGTATAAAAGGAAATCCTCAGCCCCATTTTCATTATCTTTAGATATTCTAGGGTTTGGAGAACATGAAGTTAGAATTGGAGCTTGGAGGAGCTCGGGAAAGAGTCTAGGGCTTCGGATTATTCGATTCTTCGTAGATTTGATCTCGTTTCTCTGTTTCCTTGTGTATTTTACAATCTATTGCATTGTAATTCGAATTGGATGATTTTTAATGACAAAACATTGGAATTTCTTGTTGTAATGAATTAGATTTTACTTTGTACGTGTTGTGGATGATTTTAGGGTTTTGTTATTGTGATTTCTAAGCTTCATTCATATTCTTGTGCGAGATTCAGTATGCCTATTAGTCTCTACAATGGATTGATGAATTACCTAGGAGGGTGTTCTTCAAGAGAGGATGAGATACTTCGAAAAGGGGGTTTCATTGTGTTCATTACCATGAGATTGATGATGTAGTAGAATTAGTGAATTCGATTGCACAGGCCGAGAGGATTCGTAATTTATTCACGTTCGTGTTGAGATATTTCAATTCGTGTACGCTCCGAAAGGATGCACGAATAATCTTAGGATCGCATTTATAATTACTCTAGGTGACTCCATAGCACATGCAAATCCCCCACTCTCTTTACCATTAATTAGCTAACATTCCTTAGATTTCCTAAATCAATCACTCACACCACGTATACATATAACCAATTTCGTAGATTGAGACGGCTTTAGTCTCGCCAACACATTTCCATTCTTAAATCAAACTTATATAATTGTAAACAAATTGTCCGTGTGGATTCAACACCTGACTCACCGAGTTTATATTGCATTAACGACATGTCCTATGCTTAGGATTGGAAGCAAGTGATTACCATTAGAGGTTCACAAAAGCATAAATACTTCTTTTTTTAAAACATATCAAGGTCCATAAACTATGAATCTTCGAACCACAACAAGTTGCCCCAAAGTTCGATGCTATCATTTGTGTCTTTTGGTCATTTACAAATATAAGGATATTAACAAATACATACATACATCAGTCCATCAGCTCCGCCTTTTTTACAAAAATTAATAAATAAATGCTCCAATTGTACTTGTTAACATCAATACTAGTAACTTTCTTGAGTGTTCCCTCGGCTCTTCAGTACAATCCATTTTTGCAGCATTACCTCTCCAAGCTCATCTATGTCACCATTCATCATAGCTTTCCTTCAATATATATACATGTAGGGTTTTACGGGTCCTTAGGGCTATAAAATTGACGTCAGGCCTAAGTCGGATGGACGACGAGATCAAACAAGCAGCGGAAAATCAGATTTAAAACTATTTTAAATCAAGCCCTAAACGGAACAAACCCTAGCCAAGATCTCTACTTTCCCGGGGTTGGGTCCGACCAACCCCTAAGAATATATCTATCTAACTGTTGCAATTATAAATGCATGAATATTTAGACTACATGCCTTTCACTTCATTTACATAGAATACGATGTGCCGTTTTCAGCAACATTTCTTTGGCCCTGCGTCGCTTCTCCCACGTCGACCCGCGTCCCGAGCCACACCTCGTCCCGAGCCGAACCGCTTACCGAACCACACCGTGTCCTGAGGTAAGCAACACCCTTGTCGTCGAGTAAACCACACGCCGGAGAAGATTTCACCTTGAGTGGATCCTTCATCAAGACTTCGGATCTGATCTGAGCTCCTTCGTAGCTTTGCTAGAGCCCGAACAGGAGCAAAGAAGAATTTTAGGGAGAAATAGAGAATATTTATTTTAAGCTCAGATCTGGACTTGCTCACGTTTAATAGAGCTACTCAGATCTGGAGTTTGGGATGAGTTTCAAGGAGGGGAGTAGGCCCCTATTTATATAGACAGATGACTCCTCCCCTTCACTCCATATCCGATGTGGGACTAAAAGTTTTGGAGAAAAAATTAATTAAAGTTTGCCATTCATAAAGGCCAACTTTAGCGAATTTTTTCCCCCTCACCGTTGAGCTTTGCAAGTGATACAACCTATCAAATCGAAGAGGGTTAAATGGTGAATGCGTAGGAAAATGGGGACTTAATCCGAGTTCGTTTAGCCTTTCAAACGAGTGTCCAAACATAGGCCAAAACCAGATTTTCGCTAAACAATTCAGCTGCCAGCAAAACGTGAAAACTACGGTTCAGAACCCGTCTGTGGGGCCCAGCATGTAGGCCTTACAGGCTTGGCGTGTGCCAGCTTACAAGGCACTTGCCTTGCATGCGCCCTGCTCGTGCATGCAAGGCACGTGCCTTGCACGTGCAGGGGGCACGTGCTAGCGACACTAAAACTGGCGCCCTCTAAGGGCACCAGTGTTATTGCCTGGCCAATGGGTCGGGCTAAATACACATGGCTTTTAAAGCCATTATTTCACAGTTTTGCCTTTTTCAGGATTGCTGGCTCATATGGAGCCCGTTTTTGACGCGGTTTAAACCTGCGTTTAGACCGAGACGATCCCGTCATTCAGGTAACCCTTTCCATGTGTGGGCCAAACCTTGGCCAAAACCAGATTTTCGCTGAAAAATTCAATTTCCAGCAAAACGTGAAAACTAGGGTACAGAACCCTTTTGTGGGGCCCAGCGTGTGGGCCCCACAGGCCTGGTGCATGCCATATTGCAAGGCGTGTGCCTTGCACATGCCCTGCTAGCACGTGCAAGGCGTGCACCAGCCTGTAGGGCCTGCGCCAGCCTGCAGGGCGCGTGCAACGCGCCCTGCTGGCGCATGCAAGGCACTAAAACTGGTGCCCTCTAAGAGCACCAGGGTTATTGGGCAGGAATAAATACCCATGGTTTTAAAGCCATTATTTCACTGTTTTGCCTTTTTCAGGATTTCCGGCTCATATGGAGCCCGTTTTTAACGCAGTTTGATCATGGGTTTAGACCGGGATGATCCCGGCATTCAGGTAACCCTTTCTACGTGTTTATTACATCAAATATGCATGTAAAAATTTTACGACACATTTAATTCTCTTTGCATCATATGCAAAATTCCCACATCTAATAGTAAAACCCATTTGCATCAAATACAAATGACCTGAGGGCATACATCCCTCAACAATACAATCATAAGTTTTTCGCTGCAAAAAAATTTAACCTTATCAAAAAAGATCCATGTATCAGTGAGCATGTATACTGACGTGCGTTTATGTTTTATATATTCACGCACGTCTTCTTTGTGTTTTTCCGTTGTTTTCCGTCGTCACGTACCCGTTTTCTTGTGATTTCTAGTTTTCTTTCACTTCTTTGTCTTTTTATGTAAATGCAGGAGATTTTCAGCATTGGGGACATATAATGAAGATATCATGAGCCTCCGGAGCAACAGGAGGAGTTACGCGCGATCCAGAGGGCCAAAGCGATGAAGATTGATATTTCTCAGCCCTCAACCGATCGGGTGGACCAGCCACCCGATCGTTTGATGCACGTGTATCCAACCCGGACAAGTGCTGAAGTAAAGAGCAGCTCACCCGATTGGTTCAGCGATCGGGTGAACCGACAGAACTCTCTGTCTAATTGCATTGAATTCCAACCGATCGGGTGAAATATCACCCGGTCGGTTCACCTGTAGCCGCAATTCCTCAAACGACGACCCGGTCACGCCACCCGCTCGCCTCAGCGCCCGGTTGAAGATCTTCAAAGCTCTCACCCGATTGGTTGAATCGGTTGACTCATCAACCGATCGGGTGGCGATTTTTCTGTGGGTTTGGACCCGAACCATTAGGGTTTCGAAGGGGACTATAAATACATTGTGTTGGCTGACTGAAGGGGGATCTTCTTCTATTTTTAGGGCTTTTTCAGTCCCTTTGCTGGGGGGCTTAGGTTAGTTTAGATTAGGTCTTTTGATCAATAAATCTTGTGCCGGATTGAAAGATTCAAACACGAGATAAGTATTTCTTTCTCTTGTTTACCATTGTTTGGTATTGTGTTTATTTTGCTTGATGGTGAACGTTTGTATGTCTTTTGTGTTGCTTGTTTTTATGTTCTTCACCATTGAGTAGTATTGATGAACCCTAATACGGCGTAGGGGAGGATTGATGCTTGGGTTGTTTCATTTGACTTGATTGCATGGTATGTGTTCGATGAAATGTGTCAATGGGGATTTCTAGCAATCTGAGTCTAATTCGTATGGCAACACACTAGTTGTGTTGGGGATTGGGGTCTGGTGTCTTGTCTAGTCAAGATCCGCTTCGATGTATTGCTAGAAATCACATTCGACCTATTTGGCCATTAGGTTTACGCGGGGGTGTTTCATTGTCATTGGCGGGAGAAAGACCGCCTCTGACCGTCGGGCCAAGGGGGAATAAACTTGGCGGTTGACTCCCTAGACATAGCTCACGCCCCTAGCGTAGACATCGAGTCCTCGTGCGTGGGAACGGCTTGGACGAAATGTTGGGAGTTATCATTGTGGCCTTAATGCTCCTGGTTACGGAAGGTGCTAATGGACATGGGAATGCCCACCGTCCGAAACCGGGTAGACCTAGCGTACTAGGCACCGACCGGAATATCGGGCTATGGACGCTAGGTACCACCTTTTGGGGCAAAGTCTCACCCTGGGTCAAGTCAAATGCCAAGTGTCATGAATGCTCTAGCCCGTGTTAGCGGGGATTCATTTCTTGTCTTTTTTATTTCTTTCTTTTATTTCTACACTTCTACCCACATTATCCGCGTAGCTAGCACACAACCTAGGTGAAGCTAGTAGCCATTCAAGCCATCCACCTCCCTGAGTTCGATAAACCCGCACCCTACACTAACCGTGCACTTGCGATAAAACGACACCGCGCCCAAACCGTAAACGGGGCGCCGGTCAAGTTTTTGGCGCCGTTGCCGGCGAGGCGTTCGGTTTGATATTAGCTTAGCTTGGGTTCGTTAGACTACGCAAAAAAAAATACAATAACCAAGAAATTTTTTCCCCCACCATTATATTATCTTTTTGTTATTCTCTTGTACTATTGACGCTCCTCTCTAGTTTTCTTATTTTTGTTTTCCAGGTATCTTTGCTATAACCATGTGGAGATCAAATTTCGATGCTCAGATGGCAGGATACGATCCTTATTCAGTTGTGGTTTGTGAGACTTGTGGGGTGGCAGGACACATGTATTATGATTGCCCATTAACGCTTGAGAGCCTCCCCCTACACCAAGGCCAAACATGTTCCCACAACCTTATCCCAAACACCTCCCATCCATTTCCTCAACCTTATATCCCTCCACAAACACAAGAAGAATCCAGCCTCGTGTCTCTCCTTGAAAGTTCCATGTTTAACCAAGGCCAAATATTACAAAACTTGATGGTACCAATCACCGAGCCTACACCGAGGAGAGGGGATGAAGGAGAGGATATACCCACTTTCATGGTTGAGACCACCATCTCATCGGCCACCATAGACACATCTCAAGCCGATACCCCAATTTTCCAACACTACCACTTGGATGACGAAGCATTTTTTGATGATGATAGTGAGGATAGGGTGATTTCTATAAGATATGTGGGAGAGACTTCTTGTCTTGATTTGGATACCCCACATGAGTCCTATGAGAGCACCGAGGAGTATACAGAGATTATGCATACCGGCGAGGAGGATGTGTGTGAGGACGAGGACACCACGACCATATACGAGATGTCCGCTCCACATCCACCTCCATAGCCATCTCTGTTACAGCTTCCTCCTTGGTCTGTGGTCAACCATGAGGATGTCATTCAGGACATCGGGTAGATGGTGGAGCATGAGCATATCATCGAGGAGAATGTGCATGAGGGTTTGGATACGATGGTCCACTTCATAGAGCCCGGGTCACATCTACCTCTATCGTCGCTCTCCACTTCTTCTACGGCTGAGCATCTACTTGAGCATATTGCCCCTATTCAGGGAGATTTTCATACTCACTCTCACTCCACTTTTGAGTCTCGCTTTTCATTTCCTAATTCTTTAGACTCATATATATTTGACACACCATATCTCTCGCAGGACACAAGATCTACTTCCCGTGAGGTATGCTGCGGTGTGTCACCACCTGGAGAGCCACTTCTCATGGAGAGAGAGGATTTAGTCGTCGCTAGTACAGAGGATAGCGACCCATTCTCAGGGAGTATTCGTCACCCTTTTATTATTTGTCCATCTTATGTTGACGATTATCTCTGGGATACATTTATTTTGGGAAATAATTTCTTGCCATGGACTAATGCACCTCGTCCTTTGCAGGTCACAGGTGGACACCTACAAGGGATGCTTAGAGGTGCATTGCTTAGGTCCATTGGCACACGTGGCACATTGCTTCTGGCGGAGCCACAGAAGGAGCAGTTAGAGCAGTTACCTGCCCCACTTCAGATCTTAGATCCGCCTATGCTCAGGTGTATCCTAATCCAGTAGTGTAAAATTTTACCGCTTTCTAGTTTAGATTTGAATAATCTCGTCTCCTCTCATTAGCGAGGGGAGCGTATCTAGGATTCGCTTTTGCATCATAATAACTCATCATGTCGTTCCCTTCTATCACTTCCACCGCCCACACCTCACATCCTCTTCTGAGGAGAATGAGCACACTGTCTCTCCTGCATTTTGATTTCTTTCTTTTCTTTTCCGATTTTCCCCTAGCATATTTCTGCATACATTATCATATCATTTCGCTAGCATTGTCATGTTCAGCTTGGGGGAAATCAATTTGTGTGCATGTTTCGCGTGTCGTTGTTGTGTGTCTGTGTCTATGTGTCGTGTTTTATATCTTTTATTTGAGTGTTTCTTTTGCTTTATTTTTCAGTTTTGTTTGTGTGTTTTTTCATGTTTTTCACTTTTTTGTGTCGGTGCGTACTTCCCCCCATTTTTGTTGCCCTCCCGTATTTACTACTATTGCATTGAGGGCAATGCAAGTTTCAGCTTGGGGGAGTCACACTTCGTGCGTCATTTGTGTCTTTTTCTTCGTTTTTGAGTCATTTTTCCTCGTGTTTTTCTTTTTCTTCTCATCTTTTGTTCCCTCTCTCCTAGAGATGACCCCATATGATGAATTGCCACATGATCACGCACACACTTTGGATAGCTTCGATAATCACATTCACTAACCCTAGGAAGCCGAGTCCCTTTGCATTTCACGCTTCGTGGGTCTACTTTGCTTTTATGTGAGTCGTGTGTCGTGACTAGCTAGTGGTGTACTTCTACTTTGTGATTTTGATTTATATACTTACCCTTGGTTGACCCATAGATTATCATGCTTCGATATTGAATATGCGGTATTTGCTTCTAATGTCTGCTTCTATATGCATGCTATATATATATCGTATACTTCAGTTCGCATGTGTCGGGATTCCACAATTAAGGACTAGGATAACCCATTTAGCTCATGCTCTAACTTGCGAGAAATATTTCCTTTGCCTAAGTGTTTAGATTCCGATTTCTTTTTTGTTTTACTTGGTGCAAATCCCTGCGTCGTGTACCATTCTCCCACTTGGGAGAGTACACATGTATATATCCCAAAATCCAAAAATCCAAAAAAGAGAAAAAGAAAAAAATATGTATAGCCAAAAAATCCAAAAAAATACAAATACGCAAAACCCAAAAAAAAATTCCAGTGTGAATATTTTCCTACCTGCCGAGAATAAAGGGAAGGCGAGAATGTGCACCGAGTGTTCTACTCCACACCTTCTCAACCTCCATTGTTTTCGAACACACTTGGCATAGGGACCTTCTAGCGATTATCTAGGCTATAGTGTGGTAATTTCCTTGTCCCTAGCTATGGAATCCCTGATGCAAGATACGCTTCTATTCTTATACTCTTCTCATGCATGCTTGAGCTAATACTCACCGCAATTTCAAATTGAATCGATATTTGGGCCTTTCTTTGGGTATGTGTATATGGAGCTTTATTACACGATGTAGATAGTGACACCGTCTACTAGCATATGACCACACTCACTCGTGCCTCACCGCGAGGGCCCACGACACTTGTTGGACTCGTATTCCTTGGGTTAGTGTTGTGTTTTGTCGCATGCTTGCATAGTGTGGCGTGTTTGGTTTTGTTGGCTCTGATAGGTGATCTAGGATTTTTCCTTTCTCTTTGTGTCTCTCTCTCTCTCTATTTTACTCTCCGATCTCCTACTCTCACTCGTCTTCCTCGAGGACGAGGAAGGGTTCAGCTTGGGGGATTTTGACGTGCGTTTATGTTTTATATATTCATGCACGTCTTCTTTTTGTTTTTCCGTTGTTTTCCGTCGTCACGTACCAGTTTTCTTGTGATTTCTAGTTTTCTTTCACTTCTTTGTCTTTTTATGTGATGTAGGAGATTTCCAGTATTGGGGACATATAATGAAGATATCATGAGCCCCAGAGCAACGGGAGGAGTTACGCGTGATCCAGAGGGTCAAAGCGATGAAGATTGATATTTCTCAGCCCTCAACCGATCGGGTGGACCAGCCACCCGATCGGTTGATGCACGCGTATCCAACCCGGACCGGTGCTGAAGTGAAGAGCAGCTCACCCGATCGGTTCAGCGATCGTGTGAACCGACAGAACTCTATGTCTAATTGCACTGAATTCCAACCGATCGGGTGAAATATCACCCGATCGGTTCACTTGTAGCTGCAATTCCTCAAACGACGACCCGGTCACGCCACCCGCTCGCCTTAGCGCCCGGTTGAAGATCTTCAAAGCTCTCACCCGATCGGTTGAATCGGTTGACTCATCAACCGATCGGGTGGCGATTTTTCTGCGGGTTTGGACCCGAACCATTAGGGTTTCGAAGGGGACTATAAATACATTGTGTTGGCCGACTGAAGGGGGATCTTCTTCTATTTTTAGGGCTTTTTCAGTCCCTTTGCTGGGGGCTTAGGTTAGTTTAGATTAGGTCTTTTGATCAATAAATCTTGTGCCGGATTGAAAGATTCAAACGCGAGATAAGTATTTCTTTCTCTTGTTTATCATTGTTTTGTATTGTGTTTATTTTGCTTGATGGTGAACGTTTGTATGTCTTTTGTGTTGCTTGTTTTTATGTTCTTCACCATTGAGTAGTATTGATGAACCCTAATACGGGTTAGGGGAGGATTGATGCTTGGGTTGTTTCATTTGACTTGATTGCATGGTATGTGTTCGATGAAATGTGTCAATAGGGATTTCTAGCAATCTGAATCTAATTCGTATGGAAACACACTAGTTGTGTTGGGGATTGGGGTCCGGTGTCTTGTCGAGTCAAGATCCGCTTCGATGTATTGCTAGAAATCACATTCGACCTATTTGGCCATTAGGGTTACGCGGGGGTGTTTCATTGTCATTGGCGGGAGAAAGACCGCCTCTGACCGTCAGGCCAAGGGGAAATAAACTTGGCGGTTGACTCCCTAGCCATAGCTCACGCCCCTAGTGTAGACATCGAGTCCTCGCGTGTGGGAACGGCTTGGACGAAATGTTGGGAGTTATCATTGTGGCCTTAATGCTCCCGGTTGCGGAAGGTGTTAATGGACATAGGAATGCCCACCGTCCGAAACCGGGCAGACCTAGCGTACTAGGCACCGACCGGAATATCGGGCCTTGGACGCTAGGTACCACCTTTTGGGGCAATGTCTCACCCTGGGTCAAGTTAAATGCCAAGTGTCATGAATGCTCTAGCCCGTGTTAGCGGGGATTCATTTCTTGTCTTTTTTATTTCTTTCTTTTATTTCTACACTTCCACCCACATTATCCGCGTAGCTAGCACACAACCTAGGCGAAGCTAGTAGCCATTCAAGCCATCCACCTCCCTGAGTTCGATAAACCTGCACCCTACACTAACCGTGCACTTGCGGTAAAACGACACCGCGCCCAAACTGTAAACGGGGCGTCGGTCATATACCTACCAGCGTATCATATGACCTTACCAAATTTTAATCCTGCAAAGCAATATAACAACGTAAAGCAATATAACATTAAGTTCCAATTAGATAGCAAAGCAATATAACATTTTTAGTGCCACCTAGATAGCAAAGGAATATAACATCCTATACAGTCATTTTTTGCATATGTAATTTTTGAAGAACAAATTATAGATGATACATGTTTTTTATAACTATCAATGTATGGATGATATATGATTTAGAAACATCCAAAAATCTGCAACTCGTAACTGTTGGGAGATGTGTATGCCGTCGAGATAATTTATCCCTGTGTATGTGTACAAACATCTTGTTCGAAATAACAGCAAGCTGTTTGTTAAGAATTTACCTAAGTTAATAATAATATTGTCGACATTAAAACTTAGGTAAAGTCCTGAGACTTGATGCGAGTTTAAATTGGTATCGAGATGAGGATCTCAATCATGGAGAATTGTTTGAATGTTTTTAGCATAAGTCTAAAACCGTTCATGTCGTCGATGTTTTGAGAAAAGGATATCAATACATTGGAAAGACCATTGTGTTTTTGTCTTCACCATGGAGTGGTAATGATGATCTCATGGTCGTTCGACTTAGTGAAGTCAGAGACGAGACACAAGTGATCATTAGAGAATGAGTTCATCAAACGACCTAACGAGAGTTATCATATGATTAACATTAACTAATCTGTTAGTGGTAACCCGCACTGATGATAAGCAAGTTGGTCCTTAGACTTGAGATCATTGTACGAACCTGTACGTGAATAGTGTCACTTAGATCTCTGAATTAGCTTCGAGGCAAGGAATGTCGAAAGGTCATTGGTTGGATGACACTTGAAGCGTGCTAGAAGAGTAATGACCAATAGAGGATTCGTCTCTCCCGTTAATGGGGAGTTAGTGTCGCACATGTTAGTTCGGTCTTTAGTAAAAGCTCTGGCCAGAGTTTGTTGGAAAAAGTCCAACATTATTTGACTAAAGATCGATGGAGACTAACCGGTTTCGAGCTATTGGGGTTGACAGTTGACCATACCCTAGACTTGGCTAAGTGACATAGTTATGACGAAGGGACTAAAACTGTGCTATTCAACACAGACACAGTCAGAGTGATCCCGACAACACTTTAGTCAATGAGTCAATCACGTAATTATGATGCCGAAACAGGAACGACACCTGATGCTCGTGGTCACTGTCGTCTAGGGATTTCGAGTGCCAACTTGTAGTAGGGTCAGGCTGTAAAGTCTCACACTGAGTATGATTCGCGTCTTAGTAATATGAAGAATTAAGGAGGAGTGCACTCGGTTGCACAGGAATAATTAGTGTCGCAAATACATCGGATGTATGTGAATTAATTATGTCGTAAATGGTTTGTGATAATAAGCTCTAAAATAATACATCGGATGTATGGGAATTAATTATGTCGTAAAAGGTTTGCGATAATAAAGTCTAAAATAATACATCGGATGTATGGGAATTAATTATGTCGCAAAAGGTTTGCGATATAGCCTAAAAAATATTAATGATGTGGGATTATTGCATATGATGGAAATAAATTAAATATGTCGCAAAAGGTTTGCCAACAAATTTTGATCGCATATGATGTGGTACGCACAAACGTATAGAAAGGATTCATTCGACAAAAATGGGGCCTAAGAATGTCCCAGATTGGCTGCACAAGCTTGGTCTGGTGCAACCCCTTAGGGAATAGGGGGCTCGCTTAGCTAGGTTTTACCCTAGTAAAAAACTGCTGGAAATTTCCAGATTCGGTTTTTGGAAAGGGGTCAATTTGACAATGCATTTGAGGGGTCAAACAACCTTGGAATTGCACAGAGTTTTTTCTATACGATCACCATGTAAATCCCTTCGAAATGGCATATTGTATGCCATCAGTGGGATCACTAGTGATGGAGAACAATTGCTCAAAGAAAGAATAAATCTGAACTGAAATCTATCCAGATTCAGCTTTCTGTAGTTTTTGGGAGAACTTTGAGACAACATTTGAGGGGTCAAACAACATCGAAATTGAGCCTAGTTTGTTTATATGTGTTCACCGTTCACTGCTCTTAGATTTGATATATGATATCACTTGCGAAAGTTAACGGTGATGGAGGAATAATTCACTAAAGTTTGGCCTTCGTAGAAGGCAAACTTAAAATTGTTTTTCCTCCATTAACTTTAGTCCCACTTTGCTCTGAGATGAGGAAGGGGGGCCGGCTCCCTATATAGATAGGGGCTAACCTCCCTTGAAAACTTGCACCAAGTCTCCACCTTGAGTAGCTCCAAATAAATTTGAGCACCCTCGAAGTAAGACTTAATATTTATTCACTCCTCCTAAAATTCTTCCGTTCATCTGTTCGAGTCCTAGCAAGATGACGAGGAGGTTTGGATCGGATCCAATATCTTTGACGCGGGGCATGCTCAAGTGAAATTTTCTTCGTCAAGTAGTTAAATCGAAGGCGTGGGTTGGATCGCCTCGAGACACGGTTCAGCTCGAGAAAAGCAGCTCAGCCCCAAAGCGGGCCATCGCTTCGAAGGTCAAAGAAAGGTTGCTGAAAATGACGCTTCATATTCTGCGGAAATGAAGTTCTGGGTATGTTTTCTTTTACTATGCTTTCATATATGTTGTAGTAGTTTAGATCTTTCTTTGGGTTTGGTCAGACCCCACCCAAAGACAGTCGATTTTCCTGGCTATGGTTCATGAAACTCTTAGGGTTAACATTAAATAGTTTAATGTATTTTACTATGCTGCCTATTCTATGTCTATCGTCCGTCCAACGTAGGTCGGTCATAGTTTTATGCCCATAAGGTCCATCAAAACCTAATGTTGGTCACAGAGCCTATGTCTACATTGATCTAATTTCTGTAAATGATATGATATCATGAGATGTTTAATAGAAATATGATAATAATATGATTATTTAGATTTAGTAATTATGTGATAATTATTAATTATGTTGCATCATTAATTTATAAGATAAATTTTAAGTTGCTAATTTCTATGCTAATAATTATACGATGATTATTAATAATTTTTGTAACTTAATTATGAGATAATTTTAAGTTGCAAGTGTTAATGCTAAAATTTTATGCGATAAAATTTTTTAGTATTTTTAATGGTTATGCTATTTCTTGTTCATTATACGATAACGCAATGAAACCTATTAGGGTAGCCATTAAAAGCTTTCTAAAAATTATAAGTTTATTTTTAGATGGACATGCTATGTTTTAGAAATTATTGCAACAATTAAATTCATAATACTTGATTACGGTAGCCCTCTCCAATAATTATTATATTAATTGTTCTAATAAATCTTTTGAAAAAGACTATGATTTAAATTATTGCAACTTGAATTTTTTAAATCTCTAATACATGATTAGGATAGCACGATAATTCCTTATTGCTGATAAGGAGTTTAAAAAAGTTATTAACCAATATTAATAATTTTGAATTTTAGGATTCAACTAGTTGATAAGATAACTAGTTTTGATGAAGCCATATTAAATGGATGTTACACATATAATTAATTTGTATCCTTAAACGATCATGAACCGGTCTAGCGTTTTTTTGTGACTAGTGTTGTGGATCACCCTAGCTCGACTATGGATAGTGATCCTAGCCTAGCCAAATCCATGGCCGTGTTCTGTTGGACCACGAGGATGCAAATTATTTTATGTGACAATATCAATTACATCTAGTCAAATACGTTTAAACTATTCTTCAAGATTAGCCGTAGCCCTCCTTATTTTAGAGGTTGGCAACTATAGGTTCCGTGGTGTAGTTATTGAGCACACTCAAGCTATGGCATGCCTACCTTATTGAAACCAACTTCTTAATACATGTGATGTAGTCTAAACTTAACCCAAACCGTCGTGTCATGTATACACCGAGCGCCGATGTAAGTTAGGCTAGAAACGAAAACAAGGGTCCGACTAGACTAATCATTATGATTTGGATGAGCACACTCATGATCATAAGTCGCTAGGGGTAAAAACTGATAAGGGAATCACATATGATGTGATTGATCACAGAGTTAAGCAATTTGTTGAGCACACTCAAGGTTGTGAAACTTAGGGTGGTTGGGTCCCTTTCCCACTAATTTTAATTTAATTATTAAAATCGTTCATTATTATGGCTTAAAATGATCTCTAAAATAGTGGGAGGATATAGTTAGATAAAAACCAATCTATCTATATTTAAAATTGAACATATGCTAAACTACGGTAGTTCTATGTTTACCGATGGAATCCAAATCATAATATCCCAAGAGAATATGCTAAATGGTCAAGAAGATTGATTAAAGGAATATCAACCCAAATTCAATTTGATAGACTAAACTATGTTCTCACTGACATTAAAGTATCATTCTTATCACTGGCTTATGGGCAATGACTTCCTTGAAGCCCTAGAACGAACACAATTCAATCCGCAAGGTGTGGAACTTCGTGCAAACTGTTTGACTCGAAGATGAATACATGAGCTGTACAAGACTATGTATCCCAATCGGATCTTGAGACGAGCAACTTGTTGAGCACACTCAAGGTTGTAAAGCTTAAGCATTTGGATACATAAGATGCTTGCATAACTAATATTTGTGTTGGAACGCATAATGTCTAAATGTAATTTAGAAAAGAGAATGCACTAAAGAAAATTCATTGAGAAAGAAAGTTTTATCTATCATAAGAAAGGCAAAAGTAGGAGGAACTGAAAATGTGACATATTTGATGTCACGGTTTTCAGGATAATTGTAATACAAATGGAATAGATATTGTCATACTTGTTGGAAAAAGGAGCAAGTGTTGTTTCTTAGACCATAGAGGATGTCTAACACATTTTGGTGAATGTCGTCTCCTTACTTCTGAAGCAATGTTTTGGTGTGAGTAATTTGTATAACAATATTGTATTAGGAGTAACTACATGAAAACGCAAGTTACAGAAAACTTATCTATGGAAAAATAGACTAGGTCGTATCGAAGAGGATAGACTTGACAAGTTACATAAAGAGATGGCTCTTGACATCTTGTATTATGAGTCGAAAGACACTTGTGAGTCTTGTCTCAAAGGTATGATGGTCGAAACCCCTTCTGTAAGACAGTGGGAGAACAAGTTAGAGAACTCGTTGTCTTGTACATACTGATGTATCCGGGCCCAAATCTAAATTAGCCTAGATATGGCATTCGTATTTTATTACGACGCTTGTTCTTGATGAAACACAGGTCTGATAAAATGAAGGAGATAATGACAAAAGTATTAGAACTGCTTCGATCAGATCGAAGAGGTGAATACTTAGCTATGTAATTCTTGCATAATTAAAGAAAAATGAGATTTTCTCTTAAGTCAAGTCTCTTAACACATCGGTGTGTTGAAGAGCATGAATCGTACTCTGTTAGACATGGTGCGATACATGGCAAATGACTTTGAGTTACAATCCTCCTTCTAGGTTAAGCCCCAGATAATAATGCCTAGGTTTTGTGAGGACCTTATCAATAAGATATTCCTCAAATTAATCGTTAAGAAGTCATAGGATTACTCGAGCCTCGTGAGATGAAGGAGTCGAGAAAACATCATAGTTGATGATGGCCTAAACAACTTCCAAGATGCCATTCGGAGTAGTGACTCTCAGAAATGGCTTGATGCAATCTGGAAAGGGTATTTGCATGTAAATAAGGTATGGACCTTAGAAGACGTGCCCAAGTGAAGTGTTCCATTTGGCTGCAAGTGAATCTTCAAGACGGAAGATTAGTGCAGATGGAAATTAGTGAAGTACAAGTTATACTAGTTAAGAATGGTTATCATCAGAACTCCTATAAACGGATTGTGATGAAACTTTCTCGCTAACAGCTTTGTACAGATCTATTCGGATCAGACTCGATGTAAATGATCAAGATGACAATGAAAACTGGAATATGCATATAAAGTATGTTTTCTAAATATTATTTAGAAGAACAAACTTATATGAATCAACCAGAGAGTTTTCAAGGTCAATATGAGCGAATAAAAGGCATGTAAGGCATCAGTAGCCGGAACACATGTTTTGATAAAGTGGTCAAAGAGTTTGATACTTTATCAGAAATGATTATGAACCATGCAGATGACTAGTGATTATTTTGAAGCATTCTCAAAAGGTACGTAAAGGATATTGTTTTAGATCTCTAGTGAGAACAATGAGCTGGATGAGATCCAGGCAAGACAAATGTTATGGATTCTAAAAGACCAAGGAAATTATTTGGATGATATTCAAATGTATTGTCCAGTACAAACATAGAAACTACTTATGTCTATATTAAAGACAGTTTAGTAGATTCACTCACGAAGGTTCTACCACATAAAGTCTAGAGAGACTTATGTGTAAATGCGGTATGAGATGTCGGGATAAATGGACCTGAGTGCAAGTGGGAGATGTTGGGAGATGTGTATGCCCTCGAGGAAATTTATCTCTGTGTATGTTTACAAATATCTTGTTCGAAATGACAGTAAGCTGTTTGGTAAGAATTTACCTAAGTTAATAATAATGTAGTCTGTAAGGGACCCTGCAGGGCTACACACACACTAGCGGGGGATGAATAGTGTAATGGTAAGCAAAGTGCTTAATTAAAAGTTACTAAAATTAAAGCACAATAAGCAGCAGAAATTAAACAGAGTGCTCAACAACAACAATCGCAAAACACAAGGATTTTACCATAAGTTTCCCAAAACTTGGGTACGTCCAGCCACACCAATAATCACTAAAATCACACAAAGAGAAGTGAATACAATCTCACACAGATAAATCCTTACTCTCACATAGAGAGACCTCACACAGAGAATTTGTTCTTTCACACAGAAAGAACCAAACTCTTACACAGAGAGTAACTCCCACACACAGAGTAATTAATTTCCACAAAGAGAATTAGGGGTAACCCAAAAGTGAAACAAAATAACACTTACATATACCTTGATATGATCTTACCAATGTGAAAAAGAAGGCATGCAAGTGAAACTCAAGTGCTTGAGATGATGCTTTGATTGCACCTGATAATCTTTCTCTCTTCTAGGAATGAATGCTAACACTTCTCACTTAAGTGTATGAAATAAAGATAAGAAAGATGTTCTCCAAAAAAAGGAATGAGATTGAAATCCCTTGGAGAAATTTCCTAGAGCTTAGATGTTATAGCATAAGATTGAAGCTCTAATAAGGGAATGAGAGAGATTATGAGTGGCTATTGATTCTTAAAGATATTCAATATCAACCAAGAGTTCTAAATGAACTAAGACAACTCCTATATATATGAAGACAAGAAGACCCCATAAAACCAGCCAAAAACCCAAAGGGAAGAAATCTGCAATGGCTAGATTTTGGGCTGAAACGTGATTGACAGTCGACTGATGAACAAATGACAGTCGACTGTTCAACGGCTAGAAAAATCCCAACGGTTATAATCTGAGCCAGGATAGTCGACTGTAGAAGACTGCACAGTCGACTGTAAAACAGACAGTCGACTATAAAACAGACAGTCGATTGTATATCCTTCATCAGGTGACTGCTGCAGGAGATGGAGAAAAATAGAGAGTTGCAACTTACTCCCAGTATGCATACAAATGACTAATGATCAAAGAACAGTCGACTGTAAAATAGACAGGCGACTGTATATCCTTCATCAATCGAATGTTGCAGATGATGGAAGTAAAACGGACAGATGCAATTTTTGCACTTACGACTTTCAGAAGACTGATGGCCATTTCACAGGCGATTGTAAATATACATGCGTCTGTAAAAAATTCATCAGTCGACTGTCTTGCAAATTGGGATGAAACCCAGAAAATGCAAGATGCACACAGTCGACTGTCGACCAATTCACAGGCGACTGTAGAAACACAGGCGACTGTAAATTGAACATCAGTCGACTGAGGCAAAAAGCTCAAGAAGAGTCAATAAAAATGTTGACTTGATCTAAGCATACCAGTCGGCTGTAGAAGGCTGACCAGTCACCTGGATGTCATCCAGTCGACTCTAGTGCCTTCATCAGTCGACTGTGGGAGAGCCAAAAACTCCAGTAAGAGTTTAAGGCATGGTGAACCTAACAGGATGATATCTATGATAATCCTAAGGCTCCCTAAGATGGTTAAATGCATATGCATGAGAGTATGACCATCTATGAAGGCATTACAATAATCCTAGACTCAAAAAGATAAATGCAAGTAATAGAAATTACATGGATTACAAATTGCATCTCCTAGAGTCTAAGTCTTCAAGCTCATAATACCTTAATGCTCCCCAATCATCTCCAAGCTTTGGCACTCCTTGATGAGCTTTCCTTCATCAAGTTCCAAGCTTTGTCATTAGTTTTCTCGATGTACATCCATCATCATGCTCCAAGCTTTGGCTTCATTAGATGATCTTCATGACTTCATCCAAGTTTGAGCACTCCATCACTTTTGGAGGTCTTTAAGATATCCCTTGTAATATCCTCAAAGCATTATGCTTTGTCTCATCAACATATAATCATTAAGATAAACTGAGACTAAAACATAAGATTGATTAGCACACTAACATAATGTATTGATCATCATCAAAACAACGTTAGTCTTGAACCCAAGAACTAACAATCTCTTCCTTTTTGATGATGACAATCCATTATGTCAAAATATAATAAACATTGAAAAAAATAATGTGTGCTAACAAACTCCTCCAATCAATATGCATATGTGCACAAATATTAACGTGCAAAGCACAAATCATATTGATGGTTGTTATGCAAAAACATACCAATAGATAATAAAGCATAAACAAGCACAAGGTATATTTTTACATAACCTATTTCTTTCCCCCATTGGCATATCAAAAAGATGGAAAATAGCCAAATAGGAAACCAAGGGCAAGAGAAATAAACATCTCATATGCACAAACATAATATGAATGATATATAATGTGACGTATGAATGGAAAAATAATGCTAGCAAGCAAAAACTCTATACTCCCCCATAATCATACAAAACATGCAAATATAGGAGTAATGGACACACTCACAAACATGTGGGTACAAAATGTAAACATACAAGCATGGTACCCAAGCAGTGTATAACAATGTGAGTGAGCTAGCAAGTTAGAAACCAAACAAAAGTGGAGTTTGGTTTCCTATAGTCATATGTAAATATGACATTACGAACATATGAATCTATATACGAATTCCTATCAAGCCTAGAAACATTTTTAGGAATCCACAAAGAAAGTGACTTGGGATTCTTAAGAAGATGTTTGGTTAAGGCATGAGTATGAGGTGAGGGTGCACGCTTATGAGGTGGAACATAAACATTGGCGCGTCCTGTGTGTGAAACATGTAATTTAGCATTATGAACATTCACAAAAGCATCTCTACCATGCCTAGGAACATGTGAAGCTTGCAAAGTTTTGTCATCAATTCTAGCATGCAAGCAATAATAAGATTTCCTATGAATAGAAACATCATGCATAGCATTCAAAGAAGAAACATTCATATCAACATGTTTTTGAATAGGCTTCTTAATATATGCAAGACCAGAATACAAAAATGCATGATTTCTCTTTGGCTTAGAAATTACAGTAGATTTTAGGCCAAAAGAGTTGGATGTGACTTTCTCATTAGAATGCTCCCACATAAAATTTATTTGGGTGCTTCTAAGAGAAGAGCTTGGTTTGTTCACCTTCACTGAAGATGATCCCAAAACCGTGTCCTTACTCAATTTGAAATTTTCAATTTGAGTAGACAATAGCTCACATTTCTTCAAAAGTGAAGAAATGTTGTCATCCCTCTTGGATAGACATGAGCTAAGCTCACAACATTTTGACTTGAGAGCCAATGTCTCATCTCTCAAAATATTGTAATCACTCTCCGAGTGCATCATCTCCATTTGGAGTTTGAGAGAAGCTTCTCATCCCTCAAGGCACTCAATTGAGAAAGAAGAGTATCTTTCTCAGTATGCAAAGAATTAAGTTCAACATTATACGATGCATACAGACTCTCTTTAACAGATTTGTAAAAATCACGATCAAACTCAATACAAGCTTTAAGAGAGTCATTCTCTTTGCTCAACATGCACACATGAGAATCAAGGGCAATCTTTTCTTGATTCAATGCAATGGTTTGTGTATCATCAAGATGTTTGGATGATAAAGAAGTGTGTGTGTGAGCATCTCTCTCAAGCTTGTTATTCTTTGCTTTGGGAGAGTCCATAAACAACGCATTACAATTTTCAATAAAATCACTACGTTGAACGAGAGAGTTATGAATTATCTCATTACTAACGATGCTCTCATCATCGCAAGATTCCTCTCCACCATATTCTTCATCAAGATAATTCCATATCTCATCTACCGGCTCTAAATCACGTACTTTCTTTGCAATTTTCGGAGACATGGCATTGAGCAATGCATTCCACACTAGAGCATCCGAGGTAATAAACCCTGACTCCTCATGCACATCAAGCCAGTGGAACATGTTCTTCCTCCATTTAGAGAAGTATTTGCCTTTGAAGACGGGAGGAAGGGAGAGGGGTTGTTGAGACTTAGAAGTCATGCTTTCAAAAGCCACCAAACCAAGTCTCTGATACCAATTATAAGGGACCCTGCGGGGCTACACACACACTAGAGGGGGGTGAATAGTGTAATGGTAAGCAAAGTGCTTAATTAAAAGTTACTAAAATTAAAGCACAATAAGCAGCAGAAATTAAACAGAGTGCTCAACAACAACAATCGTAAACACAAGGATTTTACCCTGGTTCTCCAAAACTTGGGTACGTCCAGCCACACCAACATTCACTAAAATGCCACAAAGAGAAGTGAATACAATCTCACACAGAGATACCTCACACAAAGGATTTGGATTCTCACACAGAGAAATCCTTACTCTCACATAGAGAGACCTCATACAGAGGATTTTTTCTTTCACACAGAAAGAACCAAACTCTCACACACAGAGTAACTCACATACAGAGAGTAACTAATTCCCACAAAGAGAATTAGGGGTAACACAAAGGTGAAACGAAATAACACTTATTTATGCCTTGATATAATCTTACCAATGTGAAGAAGAAGGCATGCAAGTGAAACTCAAGTGCTTGAGATGAGGCTTTGATTGCACTTGATGATCTTTCTCTCTTCTAGGAATGAATCCTAACACTTCTCACTTGAGTGTATGAAATGAAGAGAAGAAAGATGTTCTCCAAGAAAAGAAATGAGATTGAAATCCCTTGGAGAAATTCCCTAGAGCTTAGATGCTATAGCATAAGATTGAAGCTCTAATGAGGGAATGGGAGAGAATAGGAGTGGCTATTGATTCTTAAAGATATTCAATATCAACCAAGAGTTCTAAATGAACTAAGCCAACTCCTATATATATGAAGCCAAGAAGACCCCATAAAACCAGCCAAAAACCCAAAGGGAAGAAATCTGCGACAGCTAGATTTTGGGCTGAAACGGCATTGACAGTAGACTGATGACCAAATGACAGTAGACTGTTTAATGACTAGAAAAATCCCAACTGCTATAATCTGAGACATGACAGTCGACTGTAAAACAGACAGTCGACTGTATATCCTTCATCAGGCGACTGCTGCATGGGATGGAGAAAAATAGATAGTTGCAACTTACTTCCAGTATGCATACAGACGACTTATGATCAAAAAACAGTCGACTGTAAAATAGACAGGCGACTGTATATCCTTCATCAGTCGACTGCTGCAGAGGATGGAAGTAAAACAGAGAGATGCAATTTTCGCACTTATGCATTTTAGACGACTGATGGCCATATCACAGGCGACTATAAATATACAAGCGTCTGTAAAAACTTCATCAGTCGACTGTCTTGCAAATTGGGATGAAACCCAGAAAATGCAAGATGCACACAGTCGACTGTCGACCAATTCACAGACGACTGTAGAAACACAGGCGGCTGTAAATTGAATATCAGTCGACTGAGGCGAAAAGCTCAAGAAGAGTCAATAAAAATGTTGACTTGGGCTATGCATACCAGTTGGCTGTAGAAGGCTGACCTGTTGCCTGGATGTCATCCAGTCGACTCTTGTGCCTTCATCAGTTGACTGTGGGAAAGCCAAAAACTCCAGTAAGAGTTTAAGGCCTGGTGAACCTAATGGGATGATATCAATGATAATCCTAAGGCTCACTAAGATGGTTAAATGCATATGCATGAGAGTATGACCATCTATCAAGTCATTACAATAATCCTAGACTCAAAAAGAGAAATACAAGTAATAGAAATTACATGGATTACAATTTGCATCTCCTAGAGTCTAAGTCTTCAAGCTCATGATACCTTGATGCTCCCCAATCATCTCCAAGCTTTGGCACTCCTTGATGAGATTCCCTTCATCAAGCTCCAAGCTTTGTCATTGCTTCTTTAGATGTTCATCCATCATCATGCTCCAAGCTTTGGCTTCATTAGATGATCTTCATGACTTCATCCAAACTTGAGCACTCTATCACTCTTCGAGGTCTTTAAGATATCCCTTGTAATATCCTCCAAGCATTATGCTTTGTCTCATCAACATATAATCATTAAGATAAACTGAGACTAAAACTTAAGACTGATTAGCACACTAACATAATGTATTGATCATCATTGAAACAACGTTAGTCTTGAACCCAAGAACTAACATAGTCGACATTAAAACTTAGGTAAAGTCCTGAGACTTGATGCAAGGTCAAACAGGTATCGAGATGAGGATCTCAATCATGGAGAATTGTTTGACTGTTTGTAGCATAAATCTAAAACCGTTCGAGGTCATAGATCTTTCGAGAAAAGGATATCAATATATTGGATAGATCATTGTGGCTTTGTCTTCACATGGAGTGGTGACGATAATCTCATGGTCGTTTGACTTGGTGAAGTCGGAGACGTGACACTGGTGCTCAATGGAGAATGAATTCACTGAGCGACCTAACGAGAGTTATTGTATGGTTAACATTAACTAATTTGTCAGTGATAAATCTCATTGATGATAGGTAAGTTTGTCCCTAAACTTAAAGTCATTGTACGAACCTATACGTGAACAGTGTCACTTAGATCTCTGACCTAGCTTCGAGGCAAGGCCTGTCGAGAGGTCTTTAGTTGGGTGACACTTGAAGCATGCGAGGAGAGTAATGACCAAGATAGGATTCATCTCTCATGTTAATAGTGAGTTAGTGTCGCACGTGTTAGTTCAGTCTTTAGTAAAACCTCTGAACAGAGTATGTTGGAAGAAGTCCAACATTATTTGTTTAAAGATTGATGAAGACTAACTGATTTCGAGCTATTAAGGTTAACAATTGACCATACCCTAGGCTTGGATAAGCGACATAGTTATGACGAAGGGACTAAAACTGAGGTATTCATCACGGACACAGTCAAAGTGATCCCAACAACACTTTAGTCAATGGGTCATCACGTAATTATGATGCCGAAACAAGGACGACACCTGCTGCTCATGGTCATTGTCATCTCGGGGTTTCGAGCCCCAACCTGTAGTAGGGTCATGATGTATGATCCCACACCAAGCAGGATTTGCGTCTTAGTAATATGAAGAATTAAGGAGGAGTGCACTCGGTTGCATGGGAATAATTAGTGTCATAAAGGGTTTGTGATAATAAAGTCTAAAATAATACATTGGATGTATATGAATTAATTTTTTTGCAAAAGGATAGCGATATAGCCTAAAAGATATTAATGATGTGGGATTATTGCATATGATGCAAATAAATTAAATATTTTGCAAACGGTTTGCAAACGTATTTTAAATCGCATATGATGTGGTACGCACAAACACACAGAAAGGATCAGTCGACAAAACGGGGGTCCAAGAATGTCCCAAACCGGCTGCACAAGCTTGGATCTGGTGCAACCCATTAGGAAATGGAGGGGCCCGCTTAGCTAAAATTTACCCTAGTCAAAAACGGCTGGAAATTTCCAGATTCGATTTTCGAAAAGGGGTCAACTTTGATGACACATTTGAGGGGCCAAATGACCTTGGAATTGCACAAAGATTTTTCTATGCATTCACCATGTAAATCCCTTCGAAACGACATATTGTATGCCTTTAAGGGATCACTAGTGAGGGAGAAACAATTGCTCAAAGAAAGAATTAATCTGGACTCAAATCTGTTCAGATTCATCTTTCTACAATTTTGGACCAACTTTGAGATGATATTTTAGGGGTCAAACGACGTCGAAATTGAGCCTCGTTTGTTTCTATGCATTCACCATTCAGTGCTCTTCTTGATATATGATATCACTTATGAAGCTCAATGGTGATGGAGGAAAAATTCGCTAAATTTTGGCCTTCGTAGAAGGCAAACTTGAAATTGCTTTTCCTCCATTAACTTTAGTCCCACATTGCCCGTGAGATGAGGAAGGGGTCTGGCTCCTTATATAAATGGGGCTAACCCCCTTGAAAACCTGCACCTAGTCTCTGCTTTGAGTAAAAATTTTGAGCACGCTCGAAGTAAGACTTAAAATTTATTCCCTCCTCCTAAAATTCTTATGTTCCTCCGTTCGAGTCCTGGCAAGATGATGAGGAGGTTTGGATCGGATCCAAAGTCTTTGACGCATGTCATGCTCAAGTGAAACTTTTTTGGTAAGTGGTTGGCTCGAAGGCGTGGTGTTGGCTTGCTTCGGGATGCAGTTCAGCTCAGGACGTGGTTCGGCTCGGGAGAAGCTGCTCCACCCCAATGTGGGGCATCGCTTCGGATGTCAAAGAAAGGTTACTAAAAAGGACGCTTCATATTCTATGAAAACGAAGTTCCAGGTATGTTTGTTTTTATTATGCTTTCATATATGTTGCAGCATTTTAGATCTTTCTTTTGGGTTGGTTAGACCCCACCCAAAAACAGTCAATTTTCCTGGCTAGTGTTCATGAAACTCTTCGGGTTGACATTAAATAGTTTAATGTATTTTACTATGCTGCCTATTCTGCTTCTATCGTCCGTCCGACGAATGACGGGCATAAATTTTATGCCCTGAACGTCCATCAAAACCCAACAGTAACAACATCAGCAAAAAAAATTTGTGTATAACATCATCAAATGGAATATAACATCATATACAATCATTTAACATCGGGGTTATATTCATATAATTTATGATCTGAATTGGTAGAAAAAAATATTTTTGAAATAAATTTAACTATCTAAAAATTTTATAATGATCTATATATAAATGTACGTGTATTATTCCAATGATATAATTATAATTATTGGTGTTCATCTAAAATTAGATCCAAGATTTTGAAGGGGAATATTTTAAATGAATAGTGCCCCCTTAAGACACATGTTAAATTAGGAGGAAACTGTTGTGAAGGGAAAAGTAGAGTAATAGGTGTAAGGGGTTAGGAGTCCCCCCTACCCTCATATATATAGCTTTCAATGAATGGGTGGATACCCAATGGGCCTCATGGGCCTATTCAATAACACTTCCCCTTATCCAACCAACATTGAATAAGAGGTGGATTCTTCAGGATCCGAGTTAGGATAATTGCCTTGTTAAATAAAGAACAGTTTATCCATAACTTTCCTTGTTTTAGGGATGTGTCTCGGGTGGATACTTCAGGATCCTGAGTCAATGAGGTTGCCTCGTCAAAACCTTGACTATGGAAAACCCTGTGGGAAAAACCAATAGCCAATGGAAAAGAGTACAACTCTGCGGTTGACTCCCCCTCATCTGACCAAGCTTCAGGCTTGTAGATTTCCTATGAATCTATACATAAGTCTCATATGTATCTATACATTCATAATTCTCTCATCCTGACCCAGTTTACATTTTCTCACTCTCCTCATCCCAATCCCATTTACAAGTTTCTCAATGATACTAGCAGGTAGGGATCTAGTAAGCAAATCCGCCAAGTTATTACATGATTGGATCTTCTATACCTCAATCAGTTTTTACTTCTGAAGGTCATGCGTCCAGAAGAACTTTGGAGAGATATGCTTCGTCTTGTCACCTTTGATGTAACCGTCCTGTAGCTAGCCTATACATGCGGCATTGTCTTCATGGAGTAGAGTAGGCTCAAGAACGCCGGTCATCAGGCCGGTTGAGGTGAGGATGTGCTGGATCATATATCGTAGCCAGAAACTCTCTTTGCTTGCTTCGTGGATTGCACGAAGTTCTAAATGTGTGTATGAGATGGTCGTCATGGTCTGCTTCATAGATCTCCAAGATATGGCAGTGCCGCCATAGGTGAACATGTATGGGGTCTGAGACTTCTCTATGTGAGGATCAGATCTGTAACCTGCATCAACATAACCAACTAAACTTGTTGTTGCCCCTTTCCTGTAAAATAGACCTAAGTCTATGGACCCTTGGAGGTAGCGCAGAAGATGCTTAACTCTGGTCCAGTGCCACTATGTAGGTGCATCACTATATCTGACTAGTAGGTGCACTGCAAATGCTATATCAGGGCGAGTGCAGTTAGCCAGGTAAAGGAGTGCACCGATTGCACTTAGATAAGGCACTTCAGGGCCTAGTACTTCATCCCCATCTTCCAGCGGTCGGAAAGGATCTTTATGCACATCCAATGATATAACGATCATTGGGGTACTGAGGGGGTGGCACTTATCCATTTGGAACTTTTTCAACAAGTTCGATGTATAAGTTGAATGATGTAACAGGATCCCATCGTTAAGATGCTCTATTTGAAAACCTAAACAGAATTTTGACTTTCCGAGGTCTTTCATCTCGAAAGTTTCTGTTAGGCTTCTAAAAATCTCAGTGATCTCTCCAGGAGATCCGATGAGGTTCAAGTCGTCCACATAGACGGCTATAATTACAAATCTTGTTGCCTTTGCTCTTATAAAGATGCAAGGCCAGACTGCGTTATTTGCAAATCCTTGCTTTGTGAGGAATTTGCTCAGTCTATTATACCACATCCTTCCAGATTATTTTAGACCATATAATGATCTTTGCAGTTTCACTTAGTAGATGTCACGTTGTCTCTCTTTTAGTGCTGCAGGCAAAGAATAACTGTCAGGCAATCTCATATAGATGTCTCGGTCTAAATTGCCATATAGGTATGCATTCACGACATCCATAAGCTACATATCTAAACTCTCTTGAGCTATCAATCCAATGAGGAATCGAAAGGTGATCGCATGCATGACCGGTGAGTATGTGGCTTCAAAATCCACCCCGGGAAGTTGGGTAAAACCCTGCGCTACAAGCCTTGCTTTGTAGCGAACGATCTCATTATGTTCATTTCTTTTTCTAACAAATACTCATATATAACCCACAGGTTTTACACCTTTTGGTGTCTGGACAATAGGTCCGAAGACCTTGCGTTTTGTGAGTGAATCCAACTCCACTCTTATTGTCGCTTTCCACTTTGGTCAATCATCTCGGCTTTGACATTCTGTCAGAGAGTGTGGTTCAATATCATCGTCGTAGTACGCGACGTTGATAGCAATATTACATGCAAATGTGTCATCTATAATTGTGTTTTTCTTTCCCAATACTCCCCAGTTCGTACATAATGTATCGAAACTTCATTTTCTCCCGGTTTTTCCTCTGTTTAAGAGTTTGGAAGAGCTGGGGGGTAGGGATTATAGTATCTTCATGTGGTGGTATTGTTTTACCATTGCCAAGGGTCCTACTCTTTCGAGAGACTTGGTCCATGGATCCGGTGGTCGTCCTCTCTTTTTAAGAGGTCCAACCATCTCTGCTGCAGGTGGATTGCATCCATTTTTACGGTATGTCAATCCTAGCTGGAGTGTTAGCAGCAGGGACGTATGATCTGACAATCTTCTGGTTGTCAGTAAATTTGTCCGGCAAGAGATGGACAGTGTTTTAGATATGGAGAATCTTAAGGACCTCCTCCTCACACTGGCTTGTGGACGGATCAAAGTGACTTAGTGTCTTTGTATTCCAAGTGATACCCTCTGAAGCTTCAGGCTTCTTGGTTTGTAAGCCTAGTTTTGGAAATGATGTTTCATCAAATTCACAGTCTTCTAGACGTACCTTAAAACGTCTCACATAAGGGGTTCTAGGAATCTTATTATGGAGTACGTGTCAAACCCAACATAAATGCCTAGACGACGTTGTGGATCCATCTTTGTCCTTTGTGGTGGTGCTATGGGGGCGTATACTGCATAACCAAATATTCTCAAGTGTGAGACAATTGGTGGAATTTCAAGTGCTAAAACCTGTCACGCCCCGCTTCCCAAAAGTACGGAGGCGAAGCGTGACTAAGGCCCGCTTAGGCCGGGGCTGAGAGCCCAGACCCAATAAGCGTCTGTGGTATTCCAAAACGAAGGAACAGGTCCATGCATGTTAGTACGGAACAACAAAAATATTGAAAAGAGATATCATTTTATTTTATTGCAAAATTAAACATCCAAAGTACTGAGAGTCTAAAACGCCAAAAACGGCTACAACTGCAAGAAAGAGAAACTACTGGTGCAAGCACCCAACCTAGGCAGGAAAAACAAAGAGGTGCTACGCACCCAACTAATATGAAATGGTAAACTCCGGAACAACAACAAGAGGCCTCTAACTCTGGTCCTCCTCTGGATCGTACTCCGGATCAACGTCATCCGGCTCCACGTCAGCTGGCAAGTCCGCCTCATCGACGTACTCTGGCTCAACACCTGACGTACAGCACCAAAAGAAGGAAATGTACGTCAGGTAAGGTCTACAAAAAGGGTTAGACCAAACTGCAAGTGTACCAACTTTTAAACAACGATTTACTGGTTGATTAGCATGCTGGGGTTATAACTGAGTAACAAAAGAAGTAACGCAGCAGGAAAGTAAAACGTAACAAGTAGTAGTCGTAGCGTGTGCTACCAACTACGGGACTAGCCTACATGTGTCAAGACAAGTCGGGACATGACGGGACAAGACAAGACAAGACAAGTGAGACACAAAAGGGTTCACGCCTTATGGTTCGAGGGGGATCAGATCCTCTTGCCGTGTGCACGCTCAACCCAACCCCAAACCCCAAGGAAGACAAGCCAAGACAAACAGTACAAGGGATCACTCGCTCTAGCTTGGCGAGTGCCCTATTGCCCTCTGGGATGTGTATCAGTACAAGGGATCACTCACTCTAGCTTGGTGAGTGCCCTATTGCCCGCAGGCTGTGAATCAGTACAAGGGATCACTCTCTCTAGCTTGGAGAGTGCCCTATTGCCCGCAGGCTGTGCAAGACGGGACGGGACGTGTCAAGACGGGAAGGGTTATTCTAGGGTGTCCACACACACGCACACACATGATAGCCCTACGATGTCAAAAGTTGTTGTTGTCAGGCTCAGACTTCGTCGTCAAGTCTGAGCCATCAGGGGTCGTCCCGGACGCTATCATTTCATGTCCGGTTCTATTTGTTCACAGTTATCAGCTCCAACCAACTAAGGCCTACGCACGGCCGAAAGTGCAAGTGGGATACACTTGCCTGCGATGGTGAGTGTGTCGTCCTCTCGAAGCGTCTCGTCCAAGCGTCTCGTCCTCGGTAGTCCGTCTGAAATAGGGTCACGGTGACGGTGTCAGGTCATGATTTTCAATAAGTCCTATTAGGGTCTGTTTCTAGATTATCGGGACTATCCTATTTGTCAACGTCACATTTTGGTGTTTCGTTCAACCTAGATCAACTACTATCCTATGTGCACAGAATATTGTCCGATTGTCCATCTTTCTACGGTGGGCGGCGTTTTACAAGAACTGAAAGTAAATTTAGTTATAGTTGCCAAGTTTTAGTTTAGGGTTTGATTGAACTACGGTGTGGGTTTGCTACGAGTTCGGGGTCCAACCTGAATGATGTTCACGTGTAACTCTGGCGTCGGATCTGGAAACAGTTACGGATCACATCGCGGCTTCAGTTACTTGGCTGCAGTGACGTGGATCTATCTGCGCCATCAGATTTACGGTATTAAATTAACAGCTCCTAATCAATTTATTAGGTCTTTCATATAGATACTGCCTCTGTATAATTAGGTTATCAGAAGTGACTTTCGGTTCATTATAGGCCTTAACAACCATATTCACACTGATTATCACTAACCAATTTCACATCAATGTTATTGACATCAGCTAATGATGAGATGGCACTAATCACCTACTGGATATGTAGAATTTTAATTACATTAAGGCTTTACTGATAACCTATCTTACTGAGTGAGTAATAACTAAATAACATACTGAATTCATCAATTAATCTAACTTACAAACTATCCATCAAATAGATGTACATAGGGTACTGCATCACGCATGAAACTATGTAATATTTGTGAGGGGAGTCTACAGCACATGGAGAAATAATTCTGTACTAGTTCTTACTCATATTAAAAATACTCCATGCATGTCATCAATAGATCCCATGTAAACACAACCTATAGAAGGTACTCACGGCTTTGGTGGGCAGATGGCGGATGAGCGTCGCGGCCTCGGTGTGGCGTCGGAAGAGTGCTACAGCAGCGGGGGCTGGCTTCTGCGCGCTGAAAAGACAGCCTCTGCTGTCGTTGCTGGCGTCTATAGGCCGGGGGAAAGAGCGTGGCAGTTTCAGGCGGTCGTGCAGGCTGCAGTGGCGTCACGGCGGCGCGGGGAACGGTGCTGCAGGCGGCGTTCGAGAGGGGGAGACGATGGCGGTGATCCTTCGGTGTCGAGCGGCATCGTACGGGGTCTACACGGCGTCGGGGGTTGCGTTGGCCACGGCGTCGTCATCATGCAGTCACCGACAGGTCGCAGGCGGCGTCGGGGTGTCGGAGCGGCGGTCTCGGGGATCTCGCCGCCAGGGTCGATGGCCGGAAACGTGAGGCCGTCGGGGTTGAGTGCTGCGAGGGAGAGAAAACTCGGGGGGTCTCGTGAGTTGTGGCGGCTGCATAATGTTTGCCCTTGGTATTTTTTTTGGTTGCATGTGAAGAGGAAATAATGACTTAGGGTTTTTAATAATATTAGGGTTTGATATTTAACTAGTGGGTTTTGGGTTAAATGTGGAGAGCTAAAGAGATATAGGGAGTACAATTTGGGGAAAGTCTAGGAGTCAATAGAGTAGGCAGTTAAGGAAAGATTCTGTGCAAATAATTTGGGATATAGCCAGATTTGGCTAATCAATTTGAATTTCGAAATTGATCAGGGCAAATCAACGGTCCAGATTTATCCGGGCGATAACTCTCAAACCGGGCGTCGGAAAAATGATCCGAAAATACCGGGGCGATCGTGGAGACGAGATGCACAGATTTACAGAGCCCGATCGTGCGTAACGCTTACCAAGAATTTACGTAAAATTGGAAACGGCGTTTTGAGTCAATTGACTAAAACGCCCCTATCGTTCGAAGTCGTTTTGCGAGAGAACGAGCCGTGAAATGACGTTCCCAAAAATTACTATAAAATTCTACACTCTCTAACTGTCACAACGGCATATCACATCGCATACTTTGGAATCCAGATATAGCCAAATAAAATATGTGCATGATAAGGCACGTGCACGCAGAAAATTCATAAGGTCGGAAAACGACAGTTACATTCTACCCCACTAAAATAAATATTCCGCCCTCGGAATCGACAACACTAATCAGTAAACAGGAAAGGATAACGCTCCCTCATCTCTTCTTCGCGCTCCCAAGTGGACTCTCCAGGTGATCCGTGGTGCCACATCACTCTCACCAGGTCGACTACCTTATTTCTCAATTGCTTCTGTCGACGGTCCAAGATCTGCACAGGCTGCTGGTCATACGTCAGGTCCGGACGGACCGTAATCTCTGAGAAATCCACAGTGTGCGATGGATCACTGACGTACCGACGTAACTGAGATACGTGGAATACGTCGTGAACATCCTCCAAAGATGGTGGCAGAGCAAGGCGGTAGGCCACTGCTCCCACACGCTCCAGCACATCAAACGGTCCAATATACCTCGGGCTCAGCTTTCCCTTCTTCCCGAAACGAATAACTCCGCGGTTCGGAGAAATCTTCAGGAAGACGTGATCTCCAGGCTGAAACTCCAAGGGTCTCCTCTTGGCATCTGCCCAATGCTTGAAGCGATCCTGTGCAACTCTAAGCTTCTCCCTGATGTCCCTCATGACATCCACTGCTTCCATTATCATTTCCGGACCCAACAGCTCCCGATCTCCAACGTCATCCCAGCTCAGTGGCGATCGACATTTCCTTCCATATAAGGCAGCAAACGACGCCATGCCAATGCTCGCCTGGTAGCTGTTGTTATATGAAAACTCCACCAAGTGAAGATGGTCCTCCCACGATCCCTTTAAATCGAGCATACAAGCTCGCAGCATATCCTCCAGAATCTGAATAGTCCTCTCTGACTGGCCATCGGTCTGCGGGTGGTACGCCGTACTGAAACTCAGACTCGTACCCAAATTCTCCTGCAGACTTCTCCAGAACTGAGATGTGAACCTCGTGTCTCTATCAGACACAATGCTCACAGGGACTCCATGTAAGCGTACAATCTCATGCACGTACACGGTCTACATCACAACTAACTCAAAGAGGAAAATTTAAAATAGGAACAAAAGTGTGAAATTTTACCTCCAGATATTTCCTCGCCAAGACTTCCATAGTCTGGCCCACTCGGAATGGGATAAAGTGCGTAGACTTGGAAAATCGATCTACGATCACCCAAACTGCGTCATTCTGCCTCGGGGTCCGAGGTAAACCAGTCACGAAGTCCATCGTAATATGCTGCCACTTCCACTCCGGAATAGGAAGCGGTTGCAGCAACCCAGCAGTACGATAGTGCTCAGCCTTCACTTGTTGGCATATTAAACACTTGGCAACGCTCCGTGCCACACTCCTCTTCATGCCAATCCACCAATAATTCAGACGGAGGTCCTTATACATCTTGGTGCCACCAGGATGTATAGAATATGGCGAGCTATGAGCCTCGCTCAACAGCTCCTCACGAACATCACCTGCAGGCACACAGAGCCTACTGTCGTACCGCAGCGAACCATCCTCATGAATCACAAACTCCATCCGAAGTCCAGCTTCAACCTGCCTCCTGAACCTCTATAGCTTCGGATCTCCTGCCTGTGCTGCCTTGATCCGATCCACGATCGTGGACTGAATCTGCAAATTCATGAATGAAAGAACCACACCAAGTAGGACGACCTCCAAATCCATCTCTCTCAGCTCCTGCTGAATCCTCCAATCGGCAGTATGCATCATCGTAGTAGGGAGTCTACTCAAGGCATCCGGCACTACGTTCACCTTCCCCGGATGATACTGCAAATCTACCTCGTAGTCAGCCATGAGCTCTAACCATCACCTCTGACGTATGTTGAGCTCCTTCTGCATAAAGATGTACTTCATGCTCTTGTGATCGGTGAAAATCTTCACACTCTCACCTAGCAAGAAGTGCCTCCAAATCTTCAGTGCAAAAATCACTGCTGCCAACTCTAGATCGTGTGTCGGGTAATTCTTCTCATGCGTCCTCAACTGACGAGAAGCGTACGTGACCACATGACCGTGCTGATGCAAGACGCATCCTAGGCCCTTCCCTGATGCATCACAATATACTTCGAAGGCTCCGCTTCGATCTGGTACTGCCAACACCGGTGATGTGGTCAATCTCACCTTCAAGATATTGAAGGCCTCCTCACAAGCATCTGACCAAAGAAACTCCATGTCCTTCCTCGTCAGCTTCGTCATCGGCTCTGCAATCTTCGAGAAATCCTTGATGAACCGCCGATAATAGCCTGCTAAGCCAAGAAAGCTCCTGATGTCTGACGCTGACTGCGGAGTCGGCCAATCTCTGACTGCTCTGACCTTCTCCGGATCCACAGATATGCCATCACCGGACACCACGTGTCCCAGGAATTCGACTCTGTCCAGCCAGAACTCGCACTTGCTATACTTGGCATAAAGCTTGTGTCACCTCAGCGTCTCCAGCACTGTCCTCAGATGACAGCTGTGCTCCTCCTCAGACTTCGAATAAATAAGAATGTCGTCAATGAAGATAACGACAAACTTATCCAGGAAGTCGTAGAAAATTAAGTTCATTAGATTCATGAACACAGCTGGGGCATTGGTCACGCCGAAGGGCATAACCACGAACTCATAATGTCCGTACTTCGTCCGGAAGGCTGTCTTCGGAACATCATCCTTCTTCACCTTCAACTGATGGTATCCACTCCTCAAGTCCAACTTCGAGAAAACTCTCGAACCTCCCAGCTGATCAAAAATATCGTCGATGCGCGGCAGCGGATACTTATTCTTCACGGTGACAGCATTCATCCCTCGATAGTCCACGCACATCCTGTGAGACCCATCCTTCTTCTTCACGAGTAAAACTGGTGCACCCCATGGTGACACACTAGGGTGGATGAAACCCTTCTGCAGCAACTCATCTAACTGCTTCCGCAGCTCCTCGAGCTCAGCGGGAGCCATACAGTACGGCGCCTTCGATATCGGTTGCGCTCCCGGCATAAGATCAATACCAAATTCTAGAGCTTTGTCGGGTGGCAGACCCGAGATATCCTCCAGGAAGACGTCGTCGAAGTCTCGGACGACTGCTGGTCGCTCGATCTCCATCTCCATCTACATGGCTGCAACAACCGGCACCTCCGGCTTGGCCCGATATCTGATGGGCCCAAGCGACTCATCTCTGCTGCGGAACTCGAACTCCAGATGGCCTGGAATCAGAAACACCACCCTCTTACTGTGACAGTCGATCGAGGCATGGAAATCACCCAACCAATTGATGCCAAGAACGACATCGAAGTGTGGCAAATCGTGGACAATGAAATCTGCAAAGAGCTCGTGTCCACTGACCACCAAAGAAATCGATCGACATCCCAAGTTCACTGTCACCACTCCGTTCCCTGTGGTGATGTCCCAACACTTAGGGAGTGTATGGGTGGGAATGAAGTGCTTTGTTACAAACCTCCGGGATATGATGCACATAGATGCACCGGAGTCGAACAAAGCCAAGGCCGGGTGAGAGGACACTAGTATGGTGCCTAAGATATAAATAACTACGGTCAAACCAAGCTACTCTAACAAGCAACACTACAATAAGGTCTAATTATGAAAAGGAAAACTAGAATCAAAAGTTACCTGCAATAACTCCATCCAGCTCCTCAGTCTCCACAGCTGTCATGGTGTACGCCGGCCTCTGGGGCTGTGCTGCTCTCTGAAACATCTGCCTCTATGGCGCCAAGGGTGGTCCACGAACAGTAGGTCCTCTCTGAACTGGAGCAGGCGCTCTCATCTGCAGCGGGGCTGGCGCTCCAACAATAGCATTACGGGCTCTCGGACAATCCTTCGCAGCATGTGAGTGATCGCGCCCGGGCGTACACCCTAAAGAGCGACCGTGTAGTTTTACCGCAAGCGCACGGTGTAGCAGCGAGCGGGTATCGAACACAGGGAGGATGTATGACAGTGCCTTCTCTGAACAACCTGGCTATAGGGACAGAAAAGTAGGAATTTGCCTTTCGGTGATGTTGTCACAATCGTCAAATAATGTAAAGAGATATAAAATCAAATAAAGATGCCTAGGGAATAGGGAATCCCCGCTACTCACCGTATCTCATCAATTTGATTCATCGGTATCACAATTGCTAGGGTAGAATTTCAGGTGAACTAGTTGCAACTGAAAGTAAAACCTAGCTCACGCTCTCGTGCTGTTGCCGGTCTATAGCGAACCTAGGTTCGGGTCCAATCTCTTGCAAACCCTAGCCTAGGCAAGCTAGCATTAGGATCAACATCATTGTTCAATCGCATCCCAAGCCCACTCTCGTGCAAACTCAAGCTACGACCTAGGTTGGGATAGTTCCTACCCGTCCAATCTCTTGCAAACGGGTATCGGTATAGAATTGCAACCGAGGATCCTAGTATCGGCCCAATCTCTTGCAAACCGATACTTCGAAAACTCAATTCCAACCCAATTCGGATTTCTAGGGTTTCCTATCGAATTGGGATCCAATCTCTTGCAAATCCCAATCGATATGAACACCTAGCTATCCGTAATATATCGATCCCAAACTAACCCTAATAGCAATTCTAGCAATAGTTCTACCAAATCATCATAAATCGGAAATTGGGCTCGTAGGGTTCATCCCCACGCCCTAAGACGTTAATACTACTCACAAATCATATTTCTAATGAAAGAATAATCAATAGAAATAGCAATGGAATTCATAGCAATAATCAAAATAACAATAAAAATAGGATTTTTAATGAAGAGGGAGACAAACCAATGTAGCTTTCCAAGAATCCAACAAAATAACCCTTTTCTCTCCTCTCCAATCACAAGAATAAAACTCTAAAAAGTCTAATCTAAAAAGGCTGCCAAAAGCAATCCAAAAGCTCCCTAAACTAGGTTAGAATCGGGGGTTAAATACCCCCCAAAACTGCCCAAAAATTCGTGACCAAACTGCCCCTGCGTAGCTCCAAAATCGTGTTTTCCGATACAGGCGCTCGGCTCACTCGGCCGAGTGACAAAAGTTGCTCGGCCGAGTGAAAGACCCTGAGAATTTCCAGTAAGTCCGGGGTCTTGGGGGTCTTCACTTCGGGCGTCACTCGACCGAGTGAGTTGTCGTCACTCGGCCGATGGGCTAATCTTCACTCGGGCGGTCGGCAAGTGCCACTCGGCCGAGTCAGGCTTCTGCTGCTCAGACTGACGAAAAACAGTAAGTTGGCTCTTTTTTAGGGGCGTCGTCTGAGTGCCACTCGGGCGGACGGGATACGTCACTCGGCCGAGGCGGCTTCTGATGCTCGGCCGAGTGCACACTTGGAGCGTGTCCGATCTGGCCGGCCGAGCGGGGTCTCGCTGGTCGGCCGAGTGACTCCTTCACTCGGGCGAGTGAGACACTGAAAATGCTCATTCTGAGTGTTTTGCCTCCTCGTCGCTCCTACGACATTCTTTCTTCTTCCGCTCCTCTCCAATCTCAAAATACCCCTCACGGAAGTCTTTGGTGACACTCCGGAGTAGGTGTATCTCGGAATCACTCCAAATCGCTCCAAATCTCCTGAAATACGACAAAAACAACAAATCGTGAAAAGTATCGCAATATCGTCGATAAATCATGAAAAACATGATTTGAGCGATCTAAATGGCATGCAAACATGCGGAAAAAAGGTGTAAAATACGGAGTGATCAAAATCCCCCAAGCTTACCTCTTACTCGTCCTCGAGGAAGATAAGTAAAAGGCGAACCCAGTGGATTCAGAAAATGAAAACGACGGAAAAACGGAAAACGAAAAATGAAGAAGAAAGAAGAAAGCGAAGAGGGAAGCTGCTAGATCATTTTTCTCAGGACGTGGGTTTTGCTTACTCATATAGCATGCACCGAATGTAAAACACATGTCAAAGACTTTTATTTCGATATCATAGTATAATGGTGCAAATAGAGATAGAAAACCCAAGAATATTGATATAGCATGAAAAATGGAATAATTCTAAGATTAACATCATCTGAATCATTTAAAGCGGTATACAATATCACAGATCACACACTTTTCAATTGAATGCTTTCTATGAGGAGTATAAGAATATCACGCAATAGAATAGAAAGAATAGAACATCGTGGATTTCATGAAATGAGTGCTAGGTATAGATTTCTGGATTTCGTGAAGCTAAAACAATCTCACCGAGTATAGAATATTACTTAGCCTAGGTTGTCATGCACCGTCAGGTAGTCACTCTCTCACACATCATTGGATTCTCTCCCCCAAGCTTATCTATAAGTGTGGTGGCATATACAAAACTATATTTACATTCCCCATTTCTTTTGAAGCTCCAAATGCAAAAGAAAAATAAAAATAAAACAAAGAGAGTGAAGAAAGAGAGAGTATATGAGATGGGATCGTTTATTGAGATTCTTTTCTCTTTTCTTTTCTTTTTCTCAAATCTTTTTCTTTTCTTTTCTCTTTTTTTTTCTAGCATATATACACAAATGATCCCAAATCAAACAGAGAGAAAAGGATATACAAGAATTTTCTTTTTATTTTTTTTGGTTTTGGGAAGTTTGGAGCTAGGATATTAATAACGGGGGAAATGCCAAATATTAGAATCGCTAAGGGGAGATTCACCAATGATTTTAAAATAGAGAATTAATGTTCAAGATATGTGGAGAAAGAAATAAATATGTCTCTCAGTTCACTCTATAAGACGTGCATGACAACTTCAGCAGGGTAATCTAATCTACTCAGTTTCGATCACAAAAAAGCAAAACTAATCCAGATTTATCATAGCTAACATCATTCAATCATCCTGAAGTGAAGTGTACAAATCATGCAAATAGAAGTGATATAGGAAAAGAAAACGGTACTCCAGATATAAGCATTCAATGCGTGAATCTTGGTGTGTTTTCTGCGATAGCATACATATGAATATTCAGACTCAGCTAATAATAAAATTTCATCCATTTTCATACGGAAAAAGTGTGGGTTACTATCTCTAAATGCAAGGCAAATCATAGCATATGATATCGGAAATAAAATCTAAGACATGACAAATATAGCATGCATATAGAGAAAGCTAACTCCACGTTCTCATCATCACAGAAAAATCATCTCTAGCATGAGATGAAAAGAAATAAAGATAAAGAGGGAAAATAAAACTATTTACAATGCGGCACACAAAGAAAATAAGAAAAACGTGATGCATGGTAAAAAAGGAAAAAGTGATGAAAATGAGTGCAAATGCAGAAAATGGCGTGAAAAAACTAAAAATAAAGGTGGTAAATCGAAAAGAACGTGAGAACTCACTCCCCCAAGCTAAAGTGCACAGTGTCCTCAATGTGTGAAGTGTGGCACACCGAGAGACGTGTAATGGTAGGGGTATGTGAGGATGCATGCATGATGAAAAAGAAATAACAATAACAAAATGAAAATATGATGCGGACATGATGCATGCAGATATAAGAGTGAATCAGATATAAGAGTGTCACACCAAAAAGTCTCTCCCTCTCTCCCAAAAAAGATATAGAAAGATATGATCAAAATGTGGACCCAAAACAGTGAGGGGAGGGGGTGGGCAAAAATCATCAGGACCGAGCGGAGACGGGCAACAGGACGGCAAAAAGGATTAATGGCATCAAGGGTGCCTAAGAGGGTGGTGCTGCGCCGTCTCCGTCCTGAGGCGGAGGTGGTGGTGGTGGAACAGTCTGCTGGGTGGGTGTGGGTGTGGGTACGGAAGCAGGCTGGGTGTGTGTAGGGGTGGGTGTGGGTACCTGCTGGGTGGGTGTGGGTAGGGTCGGTACGTGAGGAAGCCGATCGAGAATCTGAGTGAGGCAATAGTGAATGCCCGGAAGTAGGTCGAAGCGGCTGGCCATAGCGGTGACGGTGGCAGACATGGTCCTGAGGTCACCTCTGAGGCCACTCACCGCCCCCTCGAGAGCACGAATGCTCTGAAGTACAGTGTCGGGGGGAGGTGGTGCAGAGGGACGCACCTGTCTGTGCTGTGCAGGACGGGGCTGGCGAACTCGGGTGGTGTAGTGGATGGGCTCAGCAGGCATGTAGAGGAAGGGTGATGTGCTCACAAGTGGGGGCCTAGCCTCAAGGTGAGGCTGGGGCGCAGGCTGGTGTGAGGTGGAAGCAACAGCAGTGGAAGTGGAGTATAAAAGTGGCGACGAGGCGGCAAGAGAGGCCAGTGACACAGAAGTGGGGACAGAAGTCACGACACTCTCAGATAGTACGGCTGCGGTGGAGACAGAGGTGACAACCGCTGGGGAGGCAGTGTGGGGTCCAAAAGGTGAAATCCCAGCGGAGATCATACTGGCCATGGTCTCCATGACGGCAGCGAAAGAAGGCTCTCCGCTCTCAACGAAAGTAGGCGGGCGCTCGGGTAGTGCAGAGCAAAGGGGCTCAACGGACAGAGGGCCAGCTGTGGTGGGAGTGGAGGAGGTAGTGGAGGTGATCGTGGGGGTAGTGGAGGTGGTCTCAGCGAGTGTACTCCCGACACCGGCAGAAGTGTGGACAGAGGTATCGGGAGCAGCAGAAATATCAGGCTGCTGAGGCGCCACGGGGTCAACGGGTGCAGCGTGTGCAGCGTGGGCCTGCCCAGCCTGATCAGCCTCCTCGGCCTCAAGCACGTAGGCGGTGGGGATCAGGAGATCCATCGCCGGAAGCCAATCCACCTGTGCTGGTGCTATCTGTGTCCGAGCTGGGCTCGGAAGGATTATGTAATCAGCACCGTAGGGACCGTGCAACCAAACCCAGTGTCGCTGACCGTGCAGACGAAGCATCTTCATCCAGGCCATGACGTCTATGGACAGTGAAGTGGGGCCCTGAGAACGACGCAAATCGGCCGGTAGGTCCTCACCGGTCATCAGGGTGAGCAGGGTGATCAGACCGCCGCAACATATCGGTGAGCGAGCGCCCACCGATACGATGATGCGGTCCAAAAACCAGCTCGCGATATCAATCACGACGGCGGGGACCAAATCGTCACTCTCCCTAGCTAGGGCTCTGGGACGCGTCATCGCATAGAGCATATAAAGCTCTGGCGTGGACATCGTCCCAGGCTCATACCTCACCAAAAAGGTAGTCGCCATAAGGCGCTGAGCTATGCGGAGGCAGGGGTGGACGATGGCCGAGGCCTTGGACCCTACTAGGGTCAAAGGCAGCTGGTAAACCCGTGATCCGGGCCCAGAAAGCGTGTGAATCGAAGGAAGGTGGGGGAATGTGAGTGGGGGCGTAACCACGGTCGGCCCCGGGGACATCGGGCCACGAAAAGAATGCTCTCATCATACCGAGAGTGACCTGGCACTCTCGGTCCATAAACCTAAACGAGCATCCCTCATCGGTCCGGGCAATAGAACTAAGCACCTCAAGTGTCGAACGGACGAAGGTGTCCGCCGACACTTGGAAAAAATCTCGCCAGCCCACGTTGTCATACAACGTGAGCATCCCCTCAAGTACCCCCAGGCGTCCTAGGTCTGCAGGGTGTGCGAACCTGGAGGGTACAATCGAGCGTTGGGAAATGCGCTCAAAAACGACGCGGTGTGCGTCGTCCCGGAACGTAATCCCTAACGGCCCGACAAGTGGAGCCGGTGGTGGTAGTGGGTCGGCAGGGAGTGGCTGAGCGGGGTGAACGGGGTCTGTAGGCTGTGCGGGGTGTGCGGGGTCTGCAGGATGTGCGGGGTGAACGGGGTGTGGTGGTGTAGGCGGAGGAGAGTCCTCCACCTCGTAGGAGGGGCCGGGCTCATCCGGCCGCTTCCGCTTGGCGGAAGCTCTCCTGGTGCGTGGCCGTGTCCGGGGCGGCATGTGGGCCCCGGGTGCTCACCAAAAGTAGTAAAAATACGGCGTGCAAAGATAAATGGAACGAGTATACCGTGACACGCCGCGAGAGCAAAGAAGTGGATGCGTGTGAAGACGACGCCTCCACGAAGCCAAAATCGCTCCCCGGAAGCTCCCCTGGGCTCCCCTAAGCTCCCCAATATAACCTGCGCATCAAATAAAGATATTAGAGTGTAATATTCAAAACGTATGGGGGGTTAGGGGTATAATGGATAGATAATGAAGTTAATTTGAATTAGGGGCTCGTTAAACACACGGATCGTCAAGAAATACAAGAGAAAGGAGAAATTAGGCAAAATAGGGGTACCGGAGCTCGGCCGGCAAGGAGGTCGCCGGCGGCGACTCGAGCGGAGGCGCGGCAGCTTCGGCCGACGGTGGTCGGCCGAGCACGGCGGCGGGCAAGGCTGTGCGGACGAGTAGGTTTGGCGGTCGCAGCGCTCGGGAGAGAGAGAGGGACGCGGGCTCAGGCGAAGAGAATTATAACGCTTCGAATTCCGCGCCGAGCCCGCGTCTCTTATAAAGGCAAAGTTACGACTCGGCCGAGTGACTATGTCACTCGGCCGAGTGATCGTAACGGAAATGTTTTTTGAAAATTCCTCCCCGCATACGACTCGGCCGAGTGGCGTTGCCACCCTCGGCCGAGTGGAGAAAGTCCACTCGGCCGAGTGGCACAAGCTACTCGGCATTACTCGTCCTAGGAGTGTATCAGTTTCACTCGGCCGAGTGAAGATTTATACTCGGTCGAGTGGCAATTATACTGAAACCAAGAAATGAAACAGAGAGTTGGGTACAACAGACTTCCCTCGTTCGTGTGCCGCTCGGGCGGACGAGCTTATGTGCTCGGCCGAGTGACTAGTATACTCGGCCGAGTGAACCCTGTTTTCTGCTGTTTGGCTCTGTTTGGGCTCTAATCTCTGTTTTTCTTTCTCCAGATGATTTCATCCTCCTCCTAAGCATCGAGCGCATTCCTGGAGCGCTCTTTGTCGCCTTCTTCATCCTCCTAATGATAGATATCCCTTTCTCCTCTCCTGTCAAAGAAAAATAGGACCCGTCACGAAATTTTTAGGCAAATGACTCAAAACACTAATAATTTCTAAAACAAAAATAAAGGAAAAAGTAAAAATAAAGCGATAACCGTCGGGTTGCCTCCCGACCAGTGCTCGTTTAAGGTCTTGAGCTCGACCCCCTTTGATTTTCAATTTATTGCGGGATATTGGGTGCATATGAGATGCACCCGTCGAATTTATTGGGAAGAACGCTTAAATTTGGATGCTGGTGCGGCGTGTTCTTCCTCGGTGTTTTTTGGCCTCGGTTAGTGTTGGGGGGTGGCTCCCCCAAGCTTGAGCTTGCTCTGGGCCTTGGTTTCACCGGAGACACCGATTTCTGTATCGGTGGAGCTTTCCTTGGAGACTTCAGTTTTGAGAGCTTGCAGAGCTCTCGAATCCTTACGACATCGGCGTCGCCTTCATCAATTTCCATGGAGAGATCGGGGGAATGCTCCATCTTTTCTTCTTGGCCCAAGTCCGGCCCTTCCTCAAAATCTTCCTTGAATAGTGTGCCGATGGAATGGGGGATCGCCTCCTCAATAACCTCGTCAAGGAGGTCCATATAGTCCAGCTCCTCATGATAAGGCATGTGTTTCATTGCCTTGGGTATATGAAGCTCCACCTCGATGTTGCCGATGTTCAATGTTAGAGTCCCTTCTCGTACGTTGACAATGACACCGGCGGTGGCAAGGAACGGGCGTCCAAGTATTAGCGACGTATCTCCCTCCTCCTTGACATCCATGATCACGAAGTCGCATGGCAAACATATGCCCCCCGGGACTTGTAACGGGATGTCCTCTGTGATCCCTACCGGCCTTGTAATCCGACCATCTGCTAGTTGTATCCGCATGTCGGTAGGCTTCAATTCTGTGCCGGTGTTTAGTCTTCGGAACATAGAGAGAGGCATGAGGCTAACACTAGCCCCTAAGTCCACTAACGCCTTTTGTAGAGGGACGCCGCCTAAGGTGCAAGGAATTCGAAAACTCCCCGGGTCTTTGAATTTGGCGGGCTCCTTCTCTCTTGGTGAACCAAGACCCCTCCTCAGCGAGCTTGATTTTCTCCTTCCTCTTTCTTCCCGTTATCAAATCCTTTAAGAACTTGGCATATGTCGGGATCTCCACGATAGAGTCGAGGAAAGGAATGTTGAGGCTTACCCCTCTCAAATATTCGAGAAACTTGGCTAGCCGTTTCTCCATTTTTGCTCTAGCAAGCCTCTGAGGGAATGGGATCGGTGGCATAAAACGCCTCTCTTCAATCAGTTGCTCCGCTCTGGACTTTTCTTCCCCTTGCGGCTCTTTCTCCCTCTCAACTTCAATGACCGGCTCACTTGGCTCTACTCTCTCCACCACGGGCTCCTCGGTTGGGATCATGACAGGGGTGGTATCTTTCCCGCCTCTCGTAGTAACTGCAACCACGGCATTGATATGCCAGGTGGTGCCCCGTGGATTTTGCTCGGGTTGAGCCGGCAACTGTTGACTATTTCGATTTAGCAACGCAAGTTGCTCCGAGATTTGGCCTACAACGGTAGCAAGGGAATCTTGGCTCGCCTTCAAGGAAGCATTAGTCTTCTTCTGCTCGACCATAAACTCCTCCACTCTAGCTTCAAAGTCTGAACGTTGTTGAGTTTGTGGAGGGTTTGGATTTCTCCACCCTTGATTGTATCCGGGCGGCCTATAGGGTCCAACTTGTTGCTTTGATGGGAAATTTTGTTGCGGAGGCCCCCTCGGTGGATAATGTTGTTGTTGTTGTTGTTGTGGTCGAGCTTGGTAAGGTGGTTGTTGCGGGGGGTTCAATGCTCCATCATTGTTGGCATAGGAGAAACCGGGATGGTTTCTAGTGGCCGGATTGGCCCAATATCCTTGGTTCCCCGCGACGTATTGAACTTGATCCAAGGATCTCTCTCCTTGTTCTCCTCCCAAATACATAGCTTGGGATTGGTCTTTCCAATCACACATTTGATTTGTTGGTGTGGATGTGGAAAGGGCTCCTTGGGGCTCCGTGATATATTTCTCCAGTCTCTCCACCACCTTGTGGAGAGAATCGAACTTGTTGGTCAGCTCCGCTACGGCCTTGGCCTCATAGATGCTAGATGGCTTCAAGGAGGACGAAGAGTGTCCTCGCTCGTCGCCCCATTGTTGATTGTTCGAGGCCATCTCCTCAATTAAGGCCGTAGCTTCGTCGGGAGTCTTCGATAGGATGGCCCCATTCGCCGTGGCATCAATAATCTGCTTGGTCCCCGGTTGGAGACCATTGTAGAAGCTATGGACGAGCTCCCAATCTTCGATGCTATGGTGGGGACACTGATGCTGCAGGTCTTTAAAGCGCTCCCAAGCCTCGTAGAGTGTCTCTTGAGGTCCTTGCTTGAAAGACATGAGAGCACTCCTAATCTTTACCGTCTTGGAGGGCGGATAGAACTTGTCAATAAACACGCTCGCCAACTCGTCCCATGTGGTAAAGACTCCTTCAGCTTGCGTCCTCAACCAATAAAGAGCTTTATCCTTTAATGTGAAGGGGAAGAGGCGCAGTTTGATGGCATCTAGGGTAACGCCCGGCATCTGGAATGTCACGCCCCGCTTCCCAAAAACGTGGAGGCGAAGCGTGAGAAGGTCCGCTCAGACTTGAAGCTACAAAGCTACAAGTCCGATAAGCGTCAATCACTTTAAACTGCAGGTCCTTGCAACGCGAAACGAAACAAAGATAATAACGAAAAGAGACAAAAGAAACATCTCAGAATATCCATAATAATAAATCTCAACATCGCAGAAAAAGCCACCAGGCTAAAATAAGAGAGTCTAAAAGAGGCCCCAGTATGGCCAACAAACGTACAAAGTATGAAAACAAAGTAATGGTGCAAGCACCGACAACTAACAGCAACCTAAAGCAAAAGCAACTCAATAGTCACTAAGACTGGTCTCCGGTGTCCTCGAACTCCTCAACGAACGTAGGCTCAGGCTCAACGTCAGCAAACACCTCGTCCTCAACAACTGTCTCTGGCTCAGGGTCTAACATGTGACACCCAAAAGAGCAAGGGGCACATGTCAGCAAGTCTACAAGAGACTTGTGCAAGGAAACTGAAAGTAGGTAAAAGTAAATCAACCTAGCAGTTCTAGCATGATGCAATGACATGGCAGTTAAAGTAATGAGTGCAACAAGTAAAGTACGAGCATGGCATGGCATGGATGACAAGTATTACATGAATCATTCACAAGACAAGTACAAGACAAGGAAAGTAAGCACCTCGTGCACAGAGATTCCGCCTTTTGGCTAGAGTGGCTGCGCGGGCCAACTCCTAAGCTCAAGTGACCGTTTATCCCTACCCCTCCACGTGTATCGAGCCAGGGCCTTACCCCCGAACATGGAATGCTCGCTTCTGGATCACGAGCCAGGAAGTGTTTTTAACAAGTATGGCATAGGGGTGCACTTAGCCGGAAACACGGAAACACGGATTGTACAAGTATTTTGTAGCGTGTGCTACGATGCAACAATCAATTTGGATGACATGTAAGATGCAATGCATGGCAGTTAAAAGTGCGTACAGATAAGAAAAGTAAACGTGACAGTTTAGTATGCATGATTAACAAGTTTAAAGAGTTGGATCTAGCTTCGTTGTCAAGCTAGATCAATTTAGGTGACGGATCTAGTTTCATTGTCAAACTAGATCAAGTAGGCGTCTAGCCAGCTATCATTTCACTGACTAGTCTCTTTTACGCTGAAAACAAGGAAGTGGACTAAAAACATGGCCCTACACAAGAGTTGGCAAGTTTCACTTGCCTGCAAGTATCACGTCAGAGAAACACCGTCCAACGAGTCCAAAGTCACAATTCCTACGTGCACAAGTCCACCGACCTACATCTGTTTTATTAATCTTGATTAGTGATTGCTAAAATACTTTAAAATACTGATTTTTAGTCTTGGTTAGCATGCAATTGGGTTGGGGGTCCTAGGGGTGCAAAGCGTTACCTCAACACGAAAGCTACACCGGCGTCGGGTAGCGACGCCGGAGGTTGGAATAATAATATCACGCTCCAAGTCCAGATTCCAATTAGATTCCTCGCTGGAAATTTCAGAGCAATCAACCGGAGCAACGATTCCAGATTCCAAAGCTAGCACGTGCGACGACGGGCTACGATGTGTCGCAACGTCGTACGCGGCAATCCCTCGAAGAGCAAGCACCTAGGTGGGGTCCACAGTAGTCCTAGGGACCTATGGGGGACCCAAAATACCTCTGGAGAACTTGGGGTGCCCACGGTGGCAAGTGGTGCGACGGGTGCGGGGTTGCGACGAATGACTCTCGGTCGTACAGCCTCGGTGCGGGGGATTCTCTCGGTCGGACACGCTTGGTGCGAGGCTTGCAGCGCAGCGGGCTACAGTGGTGCGGCGGGGCCTTGGTCAGGCACGGGGCGATGCGGGGCGACAGAGCGGGCGACGACTGCGGTGCGGAGCGGGAGCGTGAGCGGGCCAAGCTCTCGGTCTGACCGAGAGCTTCTCCCGGTCGAAGCGGGGAACGGGGCAGCGGCTGTGCAGCGATGCGAACGGGGCTTGGTGCGGGGCGGGGCTTCGGTCTCCGCGGGGGAACGGAGCTGTTTTCCTCGGTCGTGCAACAGTAGTTCGTCGCAACGTTGCGACGAATCGTCGCAACGTCAAATTTGAGTTTGGAAGAGGCTAGGGTTATTTTCTTGCGAAAATAGGTCTTCCTAGGGGTTGTTTATATAGTGTAGATGGGTTGACTTGGTCTAGGGCTAAATCTAATAGGATTAGAAGTTCAAAAATATTTAAATTTTGAATCTCAACTTCTCCAACTCACACAAGGATTTGACTCGGTCCAAATGAGCTGGAAATTGGCTCAAAAATTCTTTAATACGTTTAAAACTCAAATAAATTTTATTTGGCCGAAAATAATTTAAAAATTAATTATTAAAAATATTATAAACCTTGTTAAAAATATAAAAGTGGTCAAATAAACTCCAAAAATTATAAAATAAATATTGGGGTGATCGTGTTGACGAAAGTGAGCTAAATAAGAAGACGGATCTCAATTTCGACGTCGGACGACGAAACTAAAAATAGAAACGTCTCCCGTCAAAAGTGAAAATCGTCACGTCTCATCGAGTAAGATTAAATTGTGGGAAAACGACTCGAGGAATATCGTTCCAAGATAGTGCCACTATTTAATACTCTCAGAGACGTTCACAACGGCATATCACACAAAAGTGTTCACAAACAAATAAAGTCTAAAATAAACACGTGCACGGCCAAAAGCACGTGCACGAACAACGTACAACGAAAAGTGGTCGTTACATCCTCCCCACCTTAGAATAAAGTCCGTCCTCGGACTTTCTAATATAGCTAGTCGCTCTAGTAACTACCCCAATCAAGTCATAATAATTCAAACCAGGTATAGTCATTACAGGTGCTCATATACGCACTAGGTAGTCAAACATTAACACTACCAACACGTATATATATATACATTCACGTACGTCATATACCTATACCTATTATAGTCAGTCAATTTCATACATGTATTTCAATCATACATATAAGCATACATCCCTTATATAACTACTACTTACCTAAACACAAAACAATATTTCAGATACTCATATAAGGATAGTCTCATACTTAGCAAATACAATCATTTCTCTACGTATAGATAGCTACATGTGCACAATAAACATGGGTATACGACTCCCTAATATTTCATAGTATACATCCAATACTAAACACATCAACATAGGTAGTCACACCTTGCCATAATTAAATCCAATTTCACTATATCTAATATACATTCACTACTACCATATTCTCACAATGAATAGTCATGCATGCAAATAGTTCACCACGTATTCACATTACATACGGTCCTATAACTGTATTTACGACACGCCACATATATCATAGTCACCAATAACTATAACTAAGCACATACTTACCCGTGCATGGTGCACACCCATACACGCTAACATTTCATTCACACCAATCACACCACTATATACTTAGCACATCTACGCACTTAGTTTAGCTAGCACACATATGTTCACACAAGCAAGTCCTTAGTAAATAACTATACCACAAGACCAACACCTATAACTATATACTAGTGTAGTGACCCACAATCATGTGTGTAACACAACCAGGCACAAACACTCCTATCACTATACATACATCAAACATTGCTATATTCAACTACAAACATACATTCAATATACTTAGAGTATACCCACTCAAGCTTGAGTGAGACTCAATACACATATCAGAATATTCTATATACGTAACACGACATTCATACCTATACCAATATCACTCCAATATATATATATGTCTACCATATACATACCATAAGTCAATCACACTTAATATTAGTCAGGTAATACCCACATAGTTCAATCACTCTATATACCATCATAATACAGACATCAGCACACGTATAATTATAATACACTCCCTAGTACATGCATACGCATTCATCGTATAGTCACACACATGTAACATATATACTCACACCATAGCCTACTACCTATAATTAGTATACTAACACATCTATACATACATAATTAAGATGTGCAATAGTCGTGTATACCTCTCAGTATGCACGCATGCAACATCCTGTAAAAGCAAGCAGTACCAATCAAAGTTATAACCCTACTACCATATATATACCACTTATATACTCACGCAACGAAACATAACTGCTTACTCCTAAGCACAATTCATAACTGCGTACGAGTACGCACTCATACTTACAAACATATAGGTCATATAATAGGCCTACTTACTTAACTATACGTACACTTATTATTATCACACCTAGCATGCACATAGCTTTACCAATCATTTTATTTCAATCATTATAAGTATCTCTAACTACGTACACTCCATTAGATATTCCACACTAATTCTTATATACACAGGCATCCCTAGTATGGTATAGCTAACCACACACAAATCTATAAGTACTAACACATAAACATCTTAATACAATCACAAATAACTCCGAGTATATATATATATATATCACACAATATGCAAGCATCAATATACTATGGGGGTATACTCATTCAAACCCACATACACAACTTAGGTCCATGCACTACGACTACATCACAAGGTCCAAGGGCCTACTAACAACTTAGGGTTGTCACAGAAATTGACGGGCACTAAAGCCTAAGCAATAGAGGGAGGTCGAAAGCGTGACGAGGGAAGGATCGATAAGCACGAGTTCGGATAGGACGATTACAAGGAGACAGCTTGGTTAGACGAAACATTGACTCAATGGTGATGTTTAGGTTGAGCGAAAGGAGATATAGTGGCACTTATATAGAGGGAGAAAAGAAATAGTATACGTAACATAAGCTAACATTCGCGAAATTTGAAAACTGTCGTACTTCAAAAGTTGAAATCCCAGTCTGAAAAGGAATATTTGGAGATCGATAAAACGAGTTGTTCAAAATAAATTTGAGTCGAATATTCATAATAAGAGAATATGGTCTATTAGTTTAAAAAAATAATTATAAAAGGAAGTAAAATCATTTACGCGAATATTAAGGACGTGGTTTAGAAATTTTATACCTCAGTAATTTAATATAATGTTGTCAAAAGTTTTTGAAAGTCAAAGAATGAAATCAAGTAACGGAAGAATTTAAACTCATGTTAAATGTTTTCAAAACTTTTAGGCTATGGAAAATTTAAAATAATCAATATTGAAACTACTTTTAGGGAACCAGGGTTTGCCAAAAATGAAAACTGATTTACACAAGGTTCTTAATATATGAGCACAACAGGTCTGGTTCGGATATAAAAATAATCGAAAGTATGTATGGTGCACGGAAAGATAATATTAACTTAGTAGTAGAATTATCGAAATTGGTAATAAGCTTTAAAATCAAATCATGGAGGGTCTAAATCAGGAAGTGGTTATGAAATAGTAATTTTACAAAAATCTGAAGTAGAGAAAACGACGAGTATAAAATCGACTTGCTGAAAGCTGAATTTCCATATGTCTTGAAAGTATATTAAAGTAAACACGACGTATCATTCGTATAACACAAATAAGAAGGAAAATTATAAATCGAATTGGGCAAAGCAAAAGTACGGTTCATAATAAAATTAATATATGAAGGGACAACGCCTTTACATAAGTACAAAAAAAATATAGGCTGGGAAAATACCATAAGCTAGTATTCGAAATTTCGACAAAAGTTTTAAAAATTTTAAATCAACGAAGGAGCATGAAGTATTGTATAGATATTAAAATTTGGAACAAGGTTAAACTTCGGAAAGGAGGAAGTCGAAAAATACTTTCAGGAGATTCAAGGTTCGTAATGGAGAGGTTCGAAGATTGACAACGATCGTCATGAGGCAATCTCGTGAATCGAGGCAAGGAAAATGGTCGGATGATCAAAGCATACGTATGCCTAGGATATGAATCAGGAGAATCTACGGGGAAACTCCTACGGTCGACCAACCAAAGACTAAGAACTAAACGCTAAGACTTTCTAAGGAGCTAGACGGTAAAAAAATGCGTTCAGCTTGGTCCGAAATCGATGAACCCAAACGAACGACTGAAGGAAATTCTAGAAGTCTAATATGGTCAGAGGTAGACAAGAACCACTAAGGTAACTCCTACGACGATTAAGTCAGTTGCTAGAAGGGAGTCTAACTTTAATCAGGGCATCTATCTAGCACAGACGTCTATCTAAGTCTCTTACTCCTAGTGACATAGGAAAACGACTAGACTCAGGGCTTATGACTCGGATGTTGCAATTTATTTAATGGACATTCCGTTATTATCGTTGTTCCGTTAATTCACAATTGCAAGACTGGACCTGCATGGGCCACCAACAAAACCTGTCACGCCCCGCTTCCCAAAAACGTGGAGGCGAAGCGTGAGAAGGTCCGCTCAGACTTGAAGCTACAAAGCTACAAGTCCGATAAGCGTCAATCACTTTAAACTGTAGGTCCTTGCAACGCGAAACGAAACAAAGATAATAACGAAAAGAGACAAAAGAAACATCTCAGAATATCCATAATAATAAATCTCAACATCGCAGAAAAAGCCACCAGGCTAAAATAAGAGAGTCTAAAAGAGGCCCCAGCATGGCCAACAAAAGTACAAAGTATGAAAACAAAGTAATGGTGCAAGCACCGACAACTAACAGCAACCTAAAGCAAAAGCAACTCAATAGTCACTAAGACTGGTCTCCGGTGTCCTCGAACTCCTTAACGAACGTAGGCTCAGGCTCAGCGTCAGCAAACACCTCGTCCTCAACAACTGTCTCTGGCTCAGGGTCTAACATGTGACACCCAAAAGAGCAAGGGGCACATGTCAGCAAGTCTACAAGAGACTTGTGCAAGGAAACTGAAAGTAGGTAAAAGTAAATCAACCTAGCAGTTCTAGCATGATGCAATGACATGGCAGTTAAAGTAATGAGTGCAACAAGTAAAGTACGAGCATGGCATGGCATGGATGACAAGTATTACATGAATCATTCACAAGACAAGTACAAGACAAGGAAAGTAAGCACCTCGTGCACAGAGATTCCGCCTTTTGGCTAGAGTGGCTGCGCGGGCCAACTCCTAAGCTCAAGTGACCGTTTATCCCTACCCCTCCACGTGTATCGAGCCAAGGCCTTACCCCCGAACATGGAATGCTCGCTTCTAGATCACGAGCCAGGAAGTGTTTTTAACAAGTATGGCATAGGGGTGCACCTAGCCGGAAACACGGAAACACGGATTGTATAAGTATTTTGTAGCGTGTGCTACGATGCAACAATCAATTTGGATGACATGTAAGATGCAATGCATGGCAGTTAAAAGTGCGTACAGATAAGGAAAGTAAACGTGACAGTTTAGTATGCATGATTAACAAGTTTAAAGAGTTGGATCTAGCTTCGTTGTCAAGCTAGATCAATTTAGGTGACGGATCTAGTTTCGTTGTCAAACTAGATCAAGTAGGCGTCTAGCCAGCTATCATTTCACTGACTAGTCTCTTTTACGTTGAAAACAAGGAAGTGGCCTAAAAACATGGCCCTACACAAGAGTTGGCAAGTTTCACTTGCCTGCAAGTATCACGTCAGAGAAACACCGTCCAACGAGTCCAAAGTCACAATTCCTACGGGCACAAGTCCACCGGCCTACATCCGTTTTATTAATCTTGATTAGTGATTGCTAAAATACTTTAAAATACTTTAAAATATTGATTTTTAGTCTTGGTTAGCATGCAATTGGGTTGGGGGTCCTAGGGGTGCAAATCGTTACCTCAACACGACGCAAAAGCTACACCGGCGTCGGGTAGCGACGCCGGGGGTTGGAATAATAATATCGCGCTCCAAGTCCAGATTCCAATTAGATTCCTCGCTGGAAATTTCAGAGCAATCAACCGGAGCAACGATTCCAGATTCCAAAGCTAGCACGTGCGACGACGGGCTACGACGTGTCGCAACGTCGTACGCGGCAATCCCTCGAAGAGCAAGCACCTAGGTGGGGTCCACAGTAGTCCTAGGGACCTATGGGGGACCCAAAATACCTCTGGAGAACTTGGGGTGCCCACGGTGGCAAGTGGTGCGACGGGTGCGGGGTTGCGACGAATGACTCTCGGTCGTACAGCCTCGGTGCGGGGGATTCTCTCGGTCGGACACGCTTGGTACGAGGCTTGCAGCGCAGCGGGCTGCAGTGGTGCGGCGGGGCCTTGGTCAGGCACGGGGTGATGCGGGGTGACAGAGCGGGCGACGGCTGCGGTGCGGAGCGGGAGCGTGAGCGGGCCAAGCTCTCGGTCTGACCGAGAGCTTCTCCCGGTCGAAGCGGGGAACGGGGCGGCGGTTGTGCAGCGATGCGAACGGGGCTTGGTGCGGGGCGGTGCTTCGGTCTGAGCGGGGGAACGGAGCTGTTTTCCTCGGTCGTGCGGCAGTAGTTCGTCGCAACATTGCGACGAATCGTCGCAACGTTAAATTTGAGTTTGGAAGAGGCTAGGGTTATTTTCTTGCGAAAATAGGTCTTCCTAGGGGTTGTTTATATAGTGTAGATGGGTTGACTTGGTCTAGGGCTAAATCTAATAGGATTAGAAGTTCAAAAATATTTAAATTTTGAATCTCAACTTCTCCAACTCACACAAGGATTTGACTCGGTCCAAATGAGCTGGAAATTGGCTCAAAAATTCTTTAATACGTTTAAAACTCAAATAAATTTTATTTGGCCGAAAATAATTTAAAAATTAATTATTAAAAATATTATAAACCTTGTTAAAAATATAAAAGTGGTCAAATAAACTCCAAAAATTATAAAATAAATATCGGGATGATCGTGTTGATGAAAGTGAGCTAAATAAGAAGACGGATCTCAATTTCGACGTCGGACGACGAAACTAAAAATAGAAACGTCTCCCGTCAAAAGTGAAAATCGTCACGTCTCATCGAGTAAGATTAAATTGTGGGAAAACGACTCGAGGAATGTCGTTCCAAGATAGTGCCACTATTTAATACTCTCGGAGACGTTCACAACGGCATATCACACAAAAGTGTTCATAAACAAATAAAGTCTAAAATAAACACGTGCACGGCCAAAAGCACGTGCACGAACATCGTACAACGAAAAGTGGTCGTTACATGGAAGGTGGCGCACTTTGATAGGAAGAGCTGGATGTGGTAGTGGGGATTTTCATGGGCGTTCCCATGAAATGGATCCTGCTGCATCAGAACCACAACCCCAGTCTTCAACTCAAAATTCTTATCGGCCGCCAACTCCGGCATGGCTATGGACGAGGTCATGGATGAAGTCTTAGGCCGGAGCCTATCTCGAATGGAAATAATCCTCGCCATTCTTGCCGCTAACTCTTCAGGCGTCTCCCGGACGTTCATTAACCTCCCTTCCGTATCGGGTCTCCTCTCCGCTCTGATTCTCCGCAATGTACGCTCGATCTCAGGATCAAACAATATATCGGTGGGGTCCGCTGTGGATCTCGTGTACATGCACGGGAAAACAAAGTTTCAAAGAATTGATTAGCACAATGGAAGGGTTAGATAAAAATAAAGAAATAAAACAAAAAGAAAGAAATAGCTAGGGTGGTAGGATCAAACACAATCGCCTCCCCGGCAACGGCGCCAAAAACTTGATCGCGCCCGGGCGTACACCCTAAAGAGCGACCGTGTAGTTTTACCGCAAGCGCACGGAGTAGCGGCGAGCGGGTATCGAACACAGGGAGGACGTATGATAGTGCCTTCTCCGAACAACCTGGCTATAGGGACAAAAAAGTAGGAATTTGCCTTTAGGTGATGTTGTCACAATCGTCAAATAATGTAAAGAGATATAAAATCAAATAAAGAAGCCTAGGGAATAGGGAATCCCCGCTACTCATCGTATCTCATCAATGCGATTCATCGGTATCACAATTGCTAGGGTAGAATTTCAGGTGAACAAGTTGCAACTGAAAGTAAAACCTAGCTCACGCTCTCGCGCTGTTGCCGGTCTATAGCGAACCTAGGTTCGGGTCCAATCTCTTGCAAACCCTAGCCTAGGCAAGCTAGCATTAGGATCAACATCATTGTTCAATCGCATCCCGAGCCCACTCTCGTGCAAACTCGGGCTACGACCTAGGTTGGGATAGTTCCTACCCGTCCAATCTCTTGCAAACGGGTATCGGTATAGAATTGCAACCGAGGATCCTAGTATCGGCCCAATCTCTTGCAAACCGATACTTCGAAAACTCAATTCCAACCCAATTCGGATTTCTAGGGTTTCCTATCGAATTGGGATCCAATCTCTTGCAAATCCCAATCGATATGAACACCTAGCTATCCGTAATATATCGATCCCAAACTAACCCTAATAGCAATTCTAGCAATAGTTCTACCAAATCATCACAAATCGGAAATTGGGCTCGTAGGGTTCATCCCCACACCCTAAGACGTTAATACTACTCACAAATCATATTGCTAATGAAAGAATAATCATGTCACGCCCCGCTTCCCAAAAATATGGAGGCGAAGCGTGAGAAGGTCCGCTCAGACTTGAAGCTACAAAGATGTAAGTCCGATAAGCGTCAATCATAGAAAAAGCCATAAAATGCAAGTCCTTGCAACGCGAATGAAACAAAGATAATAATAATGAAATGAGACAAAAGAGATATCTCAGAATATCCATAAAATGAATTTCAACATCACAGAAAAAGCCACCAGGCTAAAAGAAAAGAGTCTAAAGGCCCAAACATGGCCAACAAAAGTACAACGTACAAAATAAAGGTGCCACGCACCGACAACTAACAACAAAACGTAAAACCAAAAGAAGCTCAGCAAAGTCACCAAGAAAGGTCTCCGGTGTCCACAAAACTCCTCCTGGGCAATCATGGACTCAGACTCAGCGACAGCAAAACACCACGTACTCATCAACGGTCTCTGGCTCAGGGTCTAACATGTGACACCCAAAAGAGCAAGGGGCACATGTCAGCAAGTCTACAAGAGACTTGTGCAAGGAAACTGAAAGTAGGCAAGAGTAAAGCGACCTAGCAGTTCTAGCATGAATGCAATGTCATGGCAGTTAAAGTATGAGTGCAATAAGTAAAGTAAAGTAAGGTACGAGCATGGCATTTAAACATGGCATGGATGACAAGTATTACATGAATCATTCACAAGACAAGTACAAGACAAGGAAAGTAAGCACCTCGTGCACAGAGTTCACGCCTTACAGCTGAAGAGGCTGTACGGGCACACTTCTACGCTGATTGGTCGCTCAACCCTACCCCTCCACGTGTATCGAGCCAGGGCCTTACCCCCGAACAGGAATGCTCGCTTCTGGATCATGAGCCAGGAAGTGTTTTTAACAAGTATGGCGTAGGGGTGCACCTAGCCCGGGACAAGCAAGTACAAGTATGTTGCGTGTGCTACGAATGCGACATTCAATGCATGGATGACATGACATGGCAAGTAGTAAAGCGTACAGGTAAGGAAAGTAAACATGACAGTTTAGTATGCATGATCAACAAGTTTAAAGAGTTGGATCTAGCTTCGTTGTCAAGCTAGATCATTTAGGTGACGGATCTAGTTTCGTTGTCAAACTAGATCAAGTAGGCGTCTAGCCAGCTATCATTTCACTGACTAGTCTCTTTTACGCTAAAAGCAAGGAAGTGGCCTAAAAACATGGCCCTAAGCAAGAGTTGGCAAGTTTCACTTGCCTGCAAGTATCACGTCTGAGCACACCGTCCAACGAGTCCAAAATCACAATTATCCTACGTGCACAAGTCCACCGGCCTAAAGTCCATATTATTAATCTTGATTAGTGAATTTAAAACATTTAAAATACTTTAAAAATACTGATTTTAGTCTTGATTAACATGCAATTGGGTTGGGGGTCCTAGGGGTGCAAAGCGTTACCTCAACACGACGCGAAAGCTACACCGGCGTCGGGTAGCGACGCCGGGGGTAGGAATAATAATATCGTGCTCCAAGTCCAGATTCCAATTAGATTCCTCGCTGGAAGTTTCAGTGCAATCAACCGGGGCGACGATTCCAGATTCCAAAGCTAGCAAGTGCGGCGACGGGCTACGACGTGTCGCAACGTCGTACGCGACGAATCCTCGAAGAGCAAGTACCTAGGTGTGGCCCACAATAGTCCTGGGGACCTTTGGGGGACCCACAATACCTCTGGGGAACTTGGGGGGCCCACGGTGGCAAGCGATGCGACGGGTGCGGGGTTGCGACGAGTGGATCTCGGTCGTACAGCCTCGGTGCGGGGAGATCCGTCGGTCGTGCACAGAGGATGCGGGGTTGCAACGCTTGGGGGTGTGCAGCGGCTGTGCGGCGTGCTTGGTGCGGGGTCTCCTCTCGGTCGGAGCGGTAGGGCGGCTCGGTCAGGCGCTTGGATGCGGGGGCTGCGACGTTGCAACGTTGCAACGTTGCAACATCGGTCGGTGCGAGCAACCCGCTCGGTCAGGCACGAGCGGAGGCGGGCGAACGGAGCGGGGTTGGTGCGGGCGTGCTGTGCGGGTTGAGCCCTCGGTCTGACCGAGAGCCTCTCTCGGTCGGAGCGGGGGAACGGAGGTGGGCGGCTGCTGCAGCGTACGGAGCGGCTGTGGTGCAGAGCGGGGCTTCGGTCGGAGCGGGGGAACGGGGGTGTTTTCCTCGGTCGTGCGGCAGCTGTTCGTCGCAACGTTGCGACGATTCGTCGCAACGTCAAATTTGAGTTTGGAAGCGGCTAAGGTTATTTTCTTGCGAAAATAGGTCTTCCTAGGGGTTGTTTATATAGTGTAGATGGGTTGACTTGGTCTAGGGCTAAATCTAATAGGATTAGAAGTTTAAAATAATTTAAAATTCGTATCTCGCCCTCTCCAACGCGCACAAGGATTTGCTGTGATCCAGATGAGCTGGAATTTGGCTAAAAATTATTTAAAACGTTTAAAACTCAAATAAATTTTTTTTGGCCGAAATTAATTTAAAACGTAATTATTAAAAATATTATAAAACTTGCTAAAATATAAAAGTGGTCAAATAAACTCCAAAAATTATAAAATAAATATCGGGGTGATCGTGGTGACGAAAGTGAGCTAACTAAGAAGACAGATCTCAGTTTCGACATCGGACGACGAAACTAAAAATAGAAACATCTCCCGTCAAAAGTGAGAATCGCCACGTCTCATCGAATAAGATTAAATTGTGGGAAAACGACTCGAGAAACGTCGTTCCAAAATAGTGCCACTATTTAATACTCTTAGAGACGTTCACAACGGAATATCACAACAAAGTGTTCACAAACAAACAAAGTCTAAAACAAACACGTGCACGGTCAAAAGCACGTGCACGAACAACGTACAACGAAAAGTGGTCGTTACATCCTCCCCACCTTAGAATAAAGTCCGTCCTCGGACTTCCTAATATATCTAGTCGCTCTAGTAACTACCCCAATCAAGTCATAATAATTCAAACCAGGTATAGTCATTACAGGTGCTCATACATGCACTAGGTAGTCAAACATTAACATTACCAACATGTATATATATATATTCACGTATGTCATACACTTATACCTATTATAGTCAGTCAATTTCATACACGTATTTCATTCGTATATATAAGCATACACCCATATATACCTAGCACAAAAAAATAGTTCAGATACTCATATAAGGATAGTCTCACACTTAGTAAATACAATCATTGCTCTACGTATAGATAGCCACCTATGCACAAACAACAAGGGTATACGACCCTCTAATATTTCCTAGTACACATCCAATACCAAACACATCAACTCATGTAGTCACACCATACCATTATTAAATCAAATTTTACTATCTCTAATATATATTCACTACTACCATATTTCACTCATTATATAGTCATACAAATGCATGCAATAATTTCACCATATATTCGCATCACATTCGGTCCTATAACTATATTTACGACACGCCACATATACCATAGTCACCAATAACTATAACTAAGCACATACTTACCCGTGTATGGTGCACACCCATACACGCTAACATTTCATTTACGCATACCAATCATACCATTATATATCCAGTTCATCAACACACCTAGTTTAGCTAGCACACATACATTTATACGAGCAAGTCCTTAGTAATTAACTATACCACAAGACCAACACTTATAACTATATACTGGTGTAGCGACCCACAATCATGTGTGTAACACAACCAGGCACAAACACTTCTATCACTATTCATACATCAAACATTGCTATATTCAAACTACAAACATACCTTCAATATACTTAGAGTATACCCACTCAAGCTTAAGTGAGACTCAGTACGCATATCAGAATATTCTATATACGTAACACGGCATTCATACCTATACCAATACCACTCCAATATTTATATATATATGTCTACCAATACAACCATATGCATACCATAAGTCGATCACACTTACTATTTAGTCAGGTAATACTCACATAGTTCAATCACTCTATATACCATAATAATAATACAGACGTCAGCACACGTATAATTATAATACACTCCCTAATACATACACCTTCATCGTATAGTCATACATGTAACATATGTATTCACACCATAGCCTACTACCTATAATTAGTACACCAACACCTATACATACATGGTTAAGATGTGCAATAGTCGTGTATACCTCACGGTATGCACGCATGCAACATCCCGCAAAAGCAAGCAATACCAATCAAAATTATAATCCTACTACCATATGTATATCACATTTATACTCAGGCAACAAAACATACCTACTTACGTCTAAACACTATACATATCTACCTACGAGCACATACTTACACGTACTAACATATAGGTCACTCAATAGGCCTACTCACTTATCTATATGTACACCTATTATCATCACACCTAGCATACACATAACTTTACCAATCATTTTATTTCAACCATCACAAGTATCTCTAACTACATACACTCCATTAGACATTTCAACACTAACTCTTATATACACAGGCATCCCTAGTATGGTATAGCTATCCACACAAAAATCTATAACTACTAACACACAACAACTTCATACTATCACGAATAACTCCGAGTGTATATACATATCACACAATAGGCAAGCATCAATATACTATGGGGGCAAACTCATTCAAGCCCACGTACACAACTTGGGTACGTGCACTACGACTACGTCACAAGGTCCAAGGGCCTACTAACAACTAAGAGTTGACACAGACCTTGACGGGCACTAAAGTCTAAGCAACAAAGGGAGGTCGTGGTCGAAGGCGTGACGATGGAAGGATCGTTAAGCACGAGTTCAGATAGGACGAATACAGGGGACAGCTTGGTTAGACGAAACTTTGCCTCAATGGTGATGTTTAGGTTGAGGGAAAAGGGAGGTGTAGTGATGCTTAAATAGGATACAGAAAAGAAAATAGGGTAAATAGCATAAGCTAAAATATGTGGAGTTTTGAAAACTGTCGTTCTTCAAAAGTTAAAATCCCAGTCTGAAAAGAAATATTTGGAGGCCGATAAAACGAGTCGTTCAAAATAGATTTGAGTCGAACATTCATAATAAGAGAAAATGGTCTATTGATAAAAAAATCATTATAAAAGGAAGTAAAATCATTTACACGAATATTAAGGACATGGTTTAGAAATTTATACGTCGGTAATTTAATATAATGTTGTCAAGAGTTTTGAAAGTCAAGGATGAGATCAAGTAACGGAAGAATTTAAACTCAGGTTAAATGCTTTCAAAACTTTTAGGCTATGGAAAATTTTTAAATAATCAATTTGAAACTACTTTTAGAGAACCAGGGTTTGCCAAAAATGAAAAACTGATTTACACAAGGTTCTTAATATGCGAACACAACAAGTCTGGTACGGATATAAAAATAATTGAAAGTATGTATGGTGCATGGAAAAATAATAGTAATGACTTAGTATAAGAATTATCAAGATCGAATAGCAAGTCTTTAAAATCAAATCATGGAGAGTCCATATCAGGAAGTGGTTATGAAAATAGTAATTTTGCAAAAATCTGAAGTAGCGAAAACGACGAGCAAAACCAACTTGCTGAAAGCTGAAATTCCATGTGTCTTGAAAGTATATTAAAGTAAACACGACATATCATTCGTATAACACAAATAAGAAGGAAAATTATAAATCGAATTGGGCAAAGCAAAAGTACGGTTCAAAATAAAGTTAATATATGAAGGGGCAACGCATTTACATAAGTACGAAAAATATAAGCTGGAAAAATATTATAAGCTAGAGTTCAAAAATTCCGACAAACGTTTTAAAAAATTTAAATCAATGAAGGAGTATGAAGTATAAGTATTTTAAAATTTTGAACAAAGTTAAACTTAGTGGAAGAGAAGATTGAAAAATACTTTCAGAAGGTTCAAGATTTGCAATGGAGATGTTTGAAAATTGACGACGATCGTCATGAGGTGATCCCGTGAATCGAGGCAAGGAAATTGATCGGATGATCAAAACATACATACGCCTAGGATATGAATCTGAAGGATCTACGGGAAAACTCCTACGGTCGACCAACTAAAGATTAAGAACTAAGCGCTAAGACTTTCTAAAGAGCTAGACGGAAACGAAATGCGTTCAGCTTGGTCCAAAATCGATGAACCCAAGCGAACGACTAAAGGAAATTCTAGAAGTCTAATATGGTCAGGGGTAGACATGAACCACTAAGGTAACTCCTACGACGATTAAATCAATTGCTGACAGGGAGTCTAACTACAATCAGGGGCCACTATCTAGCAAACACAGACGTCTAGCTAAGTCTTCTTACCACCTAGTGTCATAAGAAAACGACTAGACTCAGGGCTTATTACTCGGATGTTGCAATTTATTTAATGGACATTCCGTTATTATCGTTGTTCCGTTAATTCGCAATTGCAAGACTGGACCTGTATGGGCCACCAACAAAACCTGTCACGCCCCGCTTCCCAAAAATATGGAGGCGAAGCGTGAGAAGGTCCGCTCAGACTTGAAGCTACAAAGCTGCAAGTCCGATAAGCGTCAATCAAATTTAAAACTGCAGGTCCTTGCAACGCGAACAAAACAAAGATAATAATAATGAAATGAGACAAAAGAGATATCTCAGAATATCCATAAAATGAATTTCAACATCACAGAAAAAGCCACCAGGCTAAAAGAAAAGAGTCTAAAGGCCCAAACATGGCCAACAAAAGTACAACGTACAAAATAAAGGTGCCACGCACCGACAACTAACAACAAAACGTAAAACCAAAAGAAGCTCAGCAAAGTCACCAAGAAAGGTCTCCGGTGTCCACAAAACTCCTCCTGGGCAATCATGGACTCAGACTCAGCGACAGCAAAACACCACGTACTCATCAACGGTCTCTGGCTCAGGGTCTAACATGTGACACCCAAAAGAGCAAGGGGCACATGTCAGCAAGTCTACAAGAGACTTGTGCAAGGAAACTGAAAGTAAGCAAGAGTAAAGCGACCTAGCAGTTCTAGCATGAATGCAATGTCATGGCAGTTAAAGTATGAGTGCAATAAGTAAAGTAAAGTAAGGTACGAGCATGGCATTTAAACATGGCATGGATGACAAGTATTACATGAATCATTCACAAGACAAGTACAAGACAAGGAAAGTAAGCACCTCGTGCACAGAGTTCACGCCTTACAGCTGAAGAGGCTGTATGGGCACACTTCTACGCTGATTGGTCGCTCAACCCTACCCCTCCACGTGTATCGAGCCAGGGCCTTACCCCCGAACGGGAATGCTCGCTTCTGGATCATGAGCCAGGAAGTGTTTTTAACAAGTATGGCGTAGGGGTGCACCTAGCCCGGGACAAGCAAGTACAAGTATGTTGCGTGTGCTACGAATGCGACATTCAATGCATGGATGACATGACATGGCAAGTAGTAAAGCGTACAGGTAAGGAAAGTAAACATGACAGTTTAGTATGCATGATCAACAAGTTTAAAGAGTTGGATCTAGCTTCGTTGTCAAGCTAGATCATTTAGGTGACGGATCTAGTTTCGTTGTCAAACTAGATCAAGTAGGCGTCTAGCCAGCTATCATTTCACTGACTAGTCTCTTTTACGCTAAAAGCAAGGAAGTGGCCTAAAAACATGGCCCTAAGCAAGAGTTGGCAAGTTTCACTTGCCTGCAAGTATCACGTCTGAGCACACCGTCCAACGAGTCCAAAATCACAATTATCCTACGTGCACAAGTCCACCGGCCTAAAGTCCATATTATTAATCTTGATTAGTGAATTTAAAACATTTAAAATACTTTAAAAATACTGATTTTAGTCTTGATTAACATGCAATTGGGTTGGGGGTCCTAGGGGTGCAAAGCGTTACCTCAACACGACGCGAAAGCTACACCGGCGTCGGGTAGCGACGCCGGGGGTAGGAATAATAATATCGTGCTCCAAGTCCAGATTCCAATTAGATTCCTCGCTGGAAGTTTCAGTGCAATCAACCGGGGCGACGATTCCAGATTCCAAAGCTAGCAAGTGCGGCGACGGGCTACGACGTGTCGCAACGTCGTACGCGACGAATCCTCGAAGAGCAAGTACCTAGGTGTGGCCCACAATAGTCCTGGGGACCTTTGGGGGACCCACAATACCTCTGGGGAACTTGGGGGGCCCACGGTGGCAAGCGATGCGACGGGTGCGGGGTTGCGACGAGTGGATCTCGGTCGTACAGCCTCGGTGCGGGGAGATCCGTCGGTCGTGCACAGAGGATGCGGGGTTGCAACGCTTGGGGGTGTGCAGCGGCTGTGCGGCGTGCTTGGTGCGGGGTCTCCTCTCGGTCGGAGCGGTAGGGTGGCTCGGTCAGGCGCTTGGATGCGGGGGCTGCGACGTTGCAACGTTGCAACGTTGCAACATCGGTCGGTGCGGGCGACCCGCTCGGTCAGGCACGAGCGGAGGCGGGCGAACGGAGCGGGGTTGGTGCGGGCGTGCTGTGCGGGTTGAGCCCTCGGTCTGACCGAGAGCCTCTCTCGGTCGGAGCGGGGGAATGGAGGTGGGCGGCTGCTGCAGCGTGCAGAGCGGCTGTGGTGCAGAGCGGGGCTTCGGTCGGAGCGGGGGAACGGGGGTGTTTTCCTCGATCGTGCGGCAGCTGTTCGTCGCAACGTCAAATTTGAGTTTGGAAAAGCCTAGGGTTATTTTCTTGCGAAAATAGGTCTTCCTAGGGGTTGTTTATATAGTGTAGATGGGTTGACTTGGTCTAGGGCTAAATCTAATAGGATTAGAAGTTTAAAATAATTTAAAATTCGTATCTCGCCCTCTCCAACTCGCACAAGGATTTGCTGCGATCCAGATGAGCTGGAATTTGGCCCAAAAATTATTTAAAACCTTTAAAACTCAAATAAATTTTATTTGGCCGAAATTAATTTAAAACGTAATTATTAAAAATATTATAAAACTTGCTAAAAATATAAATGTGGTCAAATAAACTCCAAAAATTATAAAATAAATATCGGGGTGATCGTGGTGACGAAAGTGAGCTAACTAAGAAGACGGATCTCAGTTTCGACATCGGACAACCAAACTAAAAATAGAAACGTCTCCCGTCAAAGTGAGAATCGCCACGTCTCATCGAATAAGATTAAATTGTGGGAAAACGACTCGAGAAACGTCGTTCCAAAATAGTGCCACTATTTAATACTCTTAGAGACGTTCACAACGGCATATCACAACAAAGTGTTCACAAACAAACAAAGTCTAAAACAAACACGTGCACGGTCAAAAGCACGTGCACGAACAACGTACAACGAAAAGTGGTCGTTACAAATCAATAGAAATAGCAATGGAATTCATAGCAATAATCAAAATAACAATAAAAATTTGATTTTTAATGAAGAGGGAGACAAACCAATGTAGCTTTCCAAGAATCCAACAAAATAACCCTTTTCTCTCCACTCCAATCACAAGAATAAAACTCTAAAAAGTCTAATCTAAAAAGGCTGCCAAAAGCAATCCAAAAGCTCCCTAAACTAGGTTAGAATCTGGGGTTAAATACCCCCCAAAACTGCCCAAAAATTCGTGACCAAACTGCCCCTGCGTAGCTCCAAAATCGTGTTTTTCGCTACAGGCGCTCGGCTCACTCGGTCGAGCGACAAAAGTCGCTCGGCCGAGTGAAAGACCCTGAGAATTTCCAGTAAGTCTGGGGTCTTGGGGGTCTTCACTTCGGGCATCACTCGGCCGAGTGAGTTGTCGTCACTCGGCCGATGGGCTGATCTTCACTCGGGCGGTCGGCAAGTTCCACTCGGCCGAGTCGGGCTTCTGCTGCTCAGACTGATGAAAAACAGTAAGTTGGCTCTTTTTGAGGGGCGTCGTTTGAGTGCCACTCGGACGGACGGGATACATCACTCGGCCGAGGCGGCTTCTGATGCTCGGCCGAGTGCACACTTGGAGCGTGTCCGATCTGGCCGGCCGAGCGGGGTCTCGCTGGTCGGCCGAGTGACTCCTTCACTCGGCCGAGTGAGACACTGAAAATGCCCATTCTGAGTGTTTTTGCCTCCTCGTCGCTCCTACGACGTTCTTTCTTCTTCCGCTCCTCTCCAATCTCAAAATACCCCTCAGGGAAGTCTTTGGTGACACTCCGGAGTAGGTGTATCTCGGAATCACTCCAAATCGCTCCAAATCTCCTGAAATATGACAAAAACAACAAATCGTGAAAAGTATCACAATATCGTCGATAAATCGTGAAAAAACATGATTTGAGCGATCTAAATGGCATGCAAACATGCGGAAAAAAGGTGTAAAATACGGAGTGATCAGTGAGGCATCTCCACAAACTAAGCATAGTCCCATCTTCTTCCTGCAGTTGGCCTGAACATGTCCAGGCTTTCTGCAGAAGTGGCACGGGCCCTTGCCCTGAATCTGAACTGGCGCTCCTGGCCTCTTGAATGGTACTGTCTGAACTGGCCTCATCACCGGCCTAGCAGGTGGCCGGTACTGCTCCATCGGACGCTTCCCTCTATCAGCTGAAGGGTCAGGTAGACGAGCTATGATCTCATAATTCTTCACAGCATCTAGCACCTCCCTCATAGTCGTGAAACCTGCCGAAGACATAGAATCCTGGATCTTCGGGTGCAGTCCCTGTCGGAAGCGATCAGCTCGCTTCTCTTCCTTCCTCACCATATGCGGAGCAAAACGACTCAGCATCTCAAACTCTGCCTCATACTCCTCAACAGTCATGCTCCCCTACTTCAGATCTATAAACTTGCTCAACAGCTCCCTCCTAGCAGACTTGGTGAAATACTTGTCTTTGAACATAGACCTGAAGGTCTTCCACTCCACTGGCTTCTCCAGACGCCTCTCCTCGATGCGCCACCAGTTCCTAGCATTCTCCATCAGCTGCATCTTTGCTATCTCCACTCGAGTATCGTCAGGAATCTTCGTAGCAACTAACTTCTCCTCCGTGCTCTGGATCCACTCATCAGCAGCTAGGGGTCCCTCCTTCCCCGAAAATGTCCTCGGCTGGAGCTCATTGAACTGCTTCACTCCTGGAGCAGCTCGTGGGGCAGGCAGAGGTGGTGGTGGTACAACTGGAATAGCTTGGGCAGTATGCTGGGACTGCTGAACCAACTGATGTTGTACCTCCAGCATCTCTCTCATCACACCCAGAAATTGATGGAACTCTCCGCCCTGGTCTTCCTGAATTCCATCTCCTGAGCTCCCCGATCGGGTAACGCGTCGTCCTGCCATCCTAATAACAGAAAACGCAGAGATTAGACTCGTACAATTACTGGATGATAATAAAATGAAATTCAATACTTCGATTGTTTCGTATTCGCAGAAGGATGGGGACCTGCATGGGCCACCACTAAAACCTGTCACGCCCCACTTCCCAAAAGTACGGAGGCGAAGCGTGACTAAGGCACGCTTAGGCCGGGGCTGAGAGCCCAGACCCAATAAGCGTCTGTGGTATTCCAAAACGAAGGAACAGGTCTCTGCATGTTAGTACGGAACAACAAAATTATTGAAAAGAGATATCATTTCATTTTATTCCAAAATTAAACATCCAAAGTACTGAGAGTCTAAAACGCCAAAAACGGCTACAACTGCAAGAAAGAGAAACTACTGGTGCAAGCACCCAACCTAGGCAGGAAAAACAAAGAGGTGATATGCACCCAACTAATATGAAATGGTAAACTCCAGAACAGCAACAAGAGGCCTCTAACTGTGGTCCTCCTCTGGATCGTACTCCGGATCAACATTCTCCGGCTCCACGTCAGCTGGCAAGTCCGCCTCGTCGACGTACTCTGGCTCAACACCTGACGTACAGCACCAAAAGAAGGAACTGTACGTCAGGTGTTGAGCCAGAGTACATCGACAAGGCGGACTTGCCAGCTGACGTGGAGCCGGAGGACGTTGATCCGGAGTACGATCCATAGGAGGACCAGAGTTAGGGGCATCTTGTTGCTGTTCCGGAGTTTACCATTTCATATTAGTTGGGTGCATAGCACCTCTTTGTTTTTCCTGCCTAGGTTGGGTGCTTGCACCAGTAGTTTCTCTTTCTTGCAGTTGTAGCCGTTTTTGGCGTTTTAGACTCTCAGTACTTTAGATGTTTAATTTTGGAATAAAATGAAATGATATCTCTTTTCAATACTTTTGTTGTTCCGTACTAACATGCAGGGACCTGTTCCTTCGTTTTGGAATACCACAGACGCTTATTGGGTCTGGGCTCTCAGCCCCGGCCTAAGCGGGCCTTAGTCACGCTTCACCTCCGTACTTTTGGGAATCGGGGCGTGACAATACTGCATAACCAAATATTCTCAAGTGTGAGACAATTGGTGGAATTCCAAGTGCTAATTGCATAGGAGAAGATGACTGGCCTCCAGAAGGTCTTAATTTTATTAAGGATGCAGCATGCAATATTGCATGACCCCATGCATTCATTGGCAACTGGGATTGAAGTAATAATAGACGAGCAATCTATTGCAGTCTCTTAATTAGAGATTCTGCTAACCCATTTTGGGTGTGAACATGTGCTACAGGATGTTTGACTTCAATGCTCTGTGCTTGGTATTAGTCTAGAAATACTTGTGATGTAAACTCACTCGTATTGTCCAGACGAAGTTTCTTTATCTGGTAGTCGGGGAAGTGGGCCCGTAACCTGATTACCTGAGCTAAAAGCTTAGACAGTGCAAAGTTACGGGTGGACAGTAAACACACATGTAACCACTTAGTAAATGCGTATATTAGGACCATAAAGTACCTGAAAGGACCACTTGATGGGTGTATAGGCCCACAAATGTCTCCATGGATTCTTTCCAGAAAGCTTGAAGACTCCATGTCTACTTTAAGTGGAGAGGGTCTCGTAATAAGTTTACCCTTGTAACAGGGTGGACATGGGAATTTATCTTTTTGAAGAATCTTCAGGTTGTTCAAATTTATACCCCTTGAGCTTTTTATGATGCGGTATATCATAACAGATCCAGGGTGTCCCAGTCTACTATGCCAGAGTTGGAATTCTGGCGTTTGGTGGCACTACAGGTGCTCCGTTAATAAAGCTTCTAGAGAGTGAATACTTTTTTGGTAGAGTCCCATGGGGAGTCCCTCGAAACATTCCACAATGGTTTTTGTACCATCTGTAAGATACGTTACGTGCAAGTATTCCTTTTTATTATCCTTGACCGTCTCTAAGTGATACCAGTTTAAGCAGATATCTTTAAAGCTTAGGAGGTTTCGGATTGATTTAGGTGAGTATAACGCATCTCTAATTTTGATGAGTGTGTTATTGGGGAGCAATAAGATTGCTTTCCATGATCCTTCTATTATATTAGCTGGTCCTGAGATTGTTCTCAATGGACCAGAATAGCTACTAATGCTCGTAAAGTAGTCTGAATTTTGAAGGATTGAGTGCATTGATGCACTGTCCACTAGACATATGGATTCCATATCTATATATAAAAGACATTCAAGCAATAAATAATACGAAAAGAAACTACTTTCATTTATATTAAGATGCTGAATAGTTGACATGGAATTTGAAAAACATAAGGCAAGATACATTGCAGGAAAGGAAGATACATTGCTAGAAAATAAAATGCAGATGATCCATGACTAAAGAGTGTCGTCTTCTATGAAATCTTCTGGATTCCATGTAGTCTCTGGTAACGCTGCGCTATTTATCAAGTTTCTCTCAGCGTGAGGCTTGAGATTTCCCTGGTAGAGGTCCTGTAGGTGTTTGGGAGTGATGCAGATTCTGGACCAATGTCCAGTCATTCAGCATTTAGAGCACTTATCCTCCCAGTCTTACTTGGGAGTACCACCATTGTTAGGCGTCCAATTTTGCTTCTTTGCCGCGACTTCTGTTCTGGGGAGGAGATTGAGGAGTAGCATTTTTCTGCTGCTTCTGTTCTTTTCATTTCTGGAACTTTGTCTTCTTATCCATCTTCTTCTTCTAGGAAGAGTGAAAATGTGCATCTGCAGTAGGTGGGGGTGGAGTGGAGCCAGGAGGGCGCAGTTTGTGAGTGGCAACGAACAAATCTCAGTTCTGCTCAGCCATTAGGAGGCATGAGAGCATATCAGAGTACTTAGTGAACTTTCTCTCACGGTACTGTTGCATGAGGATCATGTCCTTCTCATGAAAAGACGTAAACGTCTTCTCTAGTAACATTTTCTCAGACACATTCTTACCACACAACTTCAGGCGTGAGGTGATTCGAAATAGTGCTGAGTTGTACTCCGCTACGGTTTTGTAATCCTGTATGCGGAGGTGAGTCCACTCGTACTGTGCACGAGGGGGTATGACATCCCTTTGATGTCTGTACCTATCCTCAAGTGCGTCTCACAGTTCATAAGGATCCTCTACAGTAAGATACTCGTCCTTCAAGGTCGAGTCTAAGTGTTTCCTGATATAAATAAAAGCTTTCGCCTTAAGTATATCGAAAACTTCTTCTGTATTAGGGGCTTCTTTAGAAGCATCCTTTTCAGCTACGGCAGTACTTGTTGTTGCCTTTTCTGTGGGTGTTAGACTGAACCCATGAGAGTGCAGGTGGAACTTCAGGTCCAACTGCCAACTCAAGTAGTTCGACCCATCGGCCTTCAGGACCGAGAAATCGACATTCGCAAGTCTGGCCATTTGTGCAATCTAGCAACATAAACGAAAGACAGCATGAATTATTTAACTATTTAAAGTAAAACATCCACGCATATAATCTTGTAACATTAAGATAGTATGAATTATTTAACTATTTAAAGTAAAACATCCACGCATTTAATGTATATGCAAGAAAAATAATTTAGAGCTATGGGGATCAGCCAGCCGATACTAAAAAAATAAAAGTCCAAGAAGTTACATCCCATAAAAAGTGCATAAAATTAAAGACAACTCGGGAACTTTTGAGTAAAAGCCCATTTTTTTCTTTAAGCTAGCGCCTTCATCTCGATGGGGTGGTCCTTCAGCTTCGAATTTTTACATGTATAACCTCACTTACAAATTTCTCTCAAAAAGAAAAAAATTGCAGAAAAGTAAGACTATCGGAAAACTGGCTGATCCCTAAAAAACATAGCCTAAATTCACATCCTCGCAGATATTATATGTTATACAGCCACGCAGATATTATATGTTAATACAACCACGCAGATATTATATGTTACAGGTATATGAAAGATTAATAAATAATCTAGATATAAAGTGACGTGCTAAAATAATTTTAAAAACTTTTAATCTTGATCCATTTCATTTATATTTATCTTTCTGCTTAACCCTTTCACAAAATTAAAATTTCTTTAATTATTGGGCCTTTGAGGCCAAAATAAAAAAAGAAAAATTATGTGTAAGTGGGCTAATTTCCAGGCTTTTGAGCCATGAAAACAACCGAAAAATGATTAATGGGCCTCCCCTAAAAAAATTGGCCCGCTAAGGGCTAGGGTTTCGAAAACCCCTAGGGGGCCCGCAGCGGCTGGCCGTGCCAAGGGGGCTTGGCCGCCGTGGCGGCTGGCCGCACCCTAGCAGTGGGCGGCAGGCCATGCCCTTTTGAGCATGGCCTAGCCGTGCATGAAGGCACGGCCATGGATCATATGAAAAAATTTGATTTTTAGACAAAAATCGATTTTTACTATTTTTAGACATTCAGATATAAATAAAAATTCGATTTTTACTGTTTTCGTGATCTAAAAACATGCAGATCTACTAGAAAAACAAGTTTTAGATCTAAAAATTTGATGATTTACCTCTAGATTCCACAAAGGAATCTAGACGACGGTTGATGAAGGATGCCCTTTATGCTCCCCGTTGAGAAGAATACAATCTTCTTAAAACTGAGCGTTGGATGAAATCCCTCCTTGAGCGTCGTCGGCTTTTCCTACGAGCGTGATCGTGCTGATAACGTGCTGTGAAGGAAAAAGTAGAGTACTAGGTGTAAGGGGTTAGAAGTCCCACTACCCTCATATATATAGCTTTCAATGAATGGGTGGATACCCAATGGGCCTCATGGGCCTCATGGGCCTATTCATAACAGAAACTAAATTTTTGGGGACAACTAAAATTTTTGGGGGGGAACTAAGTTCTCAGTTGAAAGTAAATATTGTCGGGACTAAAATTTTTATGTGAACTAAATAACAATTGTTGTGCTTTAATTTTGGAGGAACTAAGATTTTGAGGGGAGAGTATTTAAATGAACCATGCCCTATGAGCATGGGTTATGACTAGTACATACATACATACATACATACACACACACATACATACACACACACACACACACACACACACATATATATACACATACATATATTTATTTGAAGATATAGCAGCTGACATTCGTATTTCACTACGTAATATGGAAAGGGACCAACCAGCAGCAGTGAATGCCTTCTCTAATTGGGGGTTTTTAGATAATGATTGATCTATCCAGTTGTATTGACTAATTATGAGCTGTAGTGCTAGTAGTATGTAGAGGGTGACGGCGCTTGTGCCCTCTCCACTCTCATTCTAATTACACTATTAATCTCATAGCTTGTATATATGTAACACATTTTGATATTAATAAATACTACACTTACTTGTCAAAGATATATATATACACACACATATATATACATAGATACACATATACACATATATTTATACACAAACACACATATAATTATATGATCATAAATGAGAGTGATCAAGTATAAATGGATCATAAGTATAGTACATCATTAACATATTGGATATCTATATCCGAAGATGATATAATTGCCCAAATTTGTAAATGTATCTAGTCGGATAGAAAATTCTATATCCTTATCCGGATCATTAAGATTACGAATGTGGATTCCTTTCGAATAATCTGAATCCATGTACACCCAAGGGGGTCCCAACTGCAAATATTTAAATGGGCGTAACTTTTAAGCGCAACTTTCAGAATTGCATCAAATTTGGCACTTTAACTTGATCCAACCATTAATCCAGCAAGGATTAACCCAATTTAGTAAGTTAAATTCTAATGCAGGTAGTTAATCAGTTTTAATGATTTAATTGTTTATGACTTTTTAAGAAAAACTTAACGGTTATACAGTGTTGCTAATAACTCGAACCCCATAAAAAATCACACGAGCACATGTACTATTTACTGGCTATTTGGTTACCACGTCAAGTACAATAAAATTACAATGTAGTTTACAGTAGATGAATGACAATTATCTGAAGGTTGGACGAGCTATTCCCTTGTTAATCAAGCTCAATCCGAGCTATTGGCCACTGACTGTGCACTCAGCGAGTTGACCTAGGCTAAGTAGGTCATGATCTGATGTGTTGGATTTGGGTTCGGGGTATCTCCAGACTACCCCATGCGGTAGTTGGTCAGGTCCGAGCTGTTGAAGGCAGATTCGAGCTATCGCTGAATCGGCTCCCCCAGCACCGAGCTATCTACGCCTGGCTGGATCAGTCCTTGTCGGATCCAAGCTATACTCGCTAAACACGGATTGTCTCTGCTAAGCCCAAGCTGTCTCCAAGTTATCTATGGATTCCTTTCTTCTCCCTTCAACATGAAGGTCCTGCAACACGAGAAGCTCGTCAGGGGGGTCGGATCTGGGGTCTAACCCAAAACCCCTCTAATGCTTAAGTCATTTATTGACTCGAGGACGGCTCAGGGTAAATATTTCTGACCTATTAGGACGTTGTCCATTAGTAATTGACCTCCCGTCCGTTTGACACTCAAATCGGGACAGGGTACTCGGATTAGAATTTGTAAACCGCAAGCACACGGTGTCGAAGTGCGGCTTGGGGGTCTAACACGGGGAGGCGTGTATTGTGCTTGTGGACAATCAGGAACCGGATCACCCGGTGGGCGAGCTGGCCTAATCTCTTGTTGGATGTCACGATAGTAAACTAATGAAAAAAGTGTAAGAGATAAAAATGTAACCCATGACTTTGGCTTCCGCCCTATCCTGAGTTCTCACTATTACGACCGATGGATAGGAATGTGATCGGATTCTAGGGTTTAGCGGTGAGACGTTGCCTCTAATAGCGGTACCTAGCGTCCTATAGGCCCGATATTCTGGTCGATGCCCAAGGTGATACGCTAGGTCTACCCGGGTTCGGACGGTGGGCATTCCCATGTCCAACACCGACCGACTCCGGGAGCACTAAGCTCGCAACAATTGCCCCCGACATTTCATCCAAGCTGTTCCCACGCGCGAGGAATCAATGTCCACCCTAGGGGGATGAGCTGTGGCTAGAGAATCAAACTCCCGTTTTATTTCCCCTTGGCCCGACAGTCAAAGGCGGTCTTTCTCCTGCCAGTGATAATAAAACACCCCTGTGTAACCATCTAAATCACTGTATCCTATCGAATCCCTAATCTTATGGTCGTTCTAGGGAGAACCCAAGAAGGGGCTTCTACCAATGTCCCAGATTTAAGAACTACTCACTAATCATGGCATGAGATTCAATAAAACAAATTATAGCCATCAAAATGAGAATCAATCAATAGATTACTGTAGCAAATGGTAATATAAACGCAATATTAAAGTATTGAAACGATCAAGAAACATACAAATAAAAATAAATTAAGAGCAGTCAAAATCCCTAAAAACAGCTTTAAAATAGGGATTCTGTTTTCTGTGAAACCTAGCTCTATTTATACATTTTGGCAAAATGCCAGGAAATATTCCCACTAAAAGACAAAAATAAACGTTCACCCGATCGGTTGAAACTTCACCCGATCGGGTGAGACGATCGTTGGACTTGGTCTTCGGCTCTGATAAACCTTACCCGATCGCTGAACCGATCAGGTGAGTCTTTGAATTCTCAAGCTTGGGAAAGCAGCTGCTACAGATGATCCGATCGGTTGACAAGTCAACCGATCGGGTGAACTTTGGCACTCAAAACAGCAACATGTGTCACATCCACCCGATCACTGAACCGATCGGGTAGAGTTGCTTCTTCCTCGTGTCTGATACAGCCGCATGAACCGATCGGGTAGATCTGTCCACCCGATCGATTAAGAGCTGATACGTGGTTTATCTTGACGATCGGCTCTCAGGATCTCGTGCGACACCTCCCGTTGCTCCGGGAACTCATGATGTTAGCTTTGTATGTCCCCTGCGCTAGCAATATCGTGCAAAAGCACACAAACACAACGAAAGTAAAAAGGAACCAGAAAACACAAGGGAATGGACTCGAAACAATGAAAAACAACAGGAAATTACAAAGAAGACGTACGTGAATATATAAAATATAAACGCACGTCAAAATCCCCAAGCTGAACCCTTCCTCGTCCTCGAGGAAGACGAGTGAGAATAGGAGCTTGGAGGGGAAATTAGAAAGAAAGAAACAGAAAAAGAAAAAGAAATCCTAGATTACCGATCAGAGCCAACGGAAACCAACACGCCACACTAAGAAAGCACGGGAGAAGCATATCACTAAGCCCAGGAATACGAGTCTCTACTAGTGTCATGGGTCCACGGGGTGAAGCACGAGTGAGCGTGGTTGTGAGCTAGCCAACGGTGTAATTATCTAAATCGTGCAATCAAGCTCCATATACACATATCCATGGAATGACCCAAATATCGAATCAATTTGAATTAGTGGTGAATAATAGTTCAAGCATGCATGAGAATAGAGTAAGAATAGAAACATGTCATATATCGGGGGCTCTACTGCTAGAAATTAGGAAATCACCCCACGATTGCTAAGATGGTTGCTAGAAAGATCCTATGCCAAGTGTGTTCGAAAACGAAAGGGGTTGAGTAGGAGTGGTGGAGAGCACTTGGTGCAAACTCTCGCCTTCCCTTTATTCATAGCGGTAGGAGTAATATTCACAACAGATGATTTTTATTTTCAGGTTTTGGATATTTGTATATTTTTTGGGATTTTGACTATACATATTCTTTATTTTCTCTCTTTTGTTTTCTTTTTGAATTTTATTTTTTCTTCTCTCTCTCTCTCTTTTTGAAGTGGGATAACGCGCATTCTCCAAAAGCGGGAGAACGATGCGTAGGTAAGTGGCAAAATTGTGTACTCTCCCAAGTGGAAGTAAAGTACACGACGAGGGGATTTGCACCAAGTAAAACAAAAAAGAATTCAAATTCTAAACACTTGGGCAAAACGAAATTTTTCGCGGATCAGAGCGTAAGTAACATAGGTTATCCTAGTCCTATTGGTAGAGTCCCGACACATCCGATTTGAAGCGTAAATATATAGATGATTCATGCATAATGAAGCAGAAAGCAGAGGTAATATACCACATATTCGAAATTGAAACATGATAGTATAGAGGTCATCCAAGGATAGGCATACAAAACAAAATCACGTCCTAGAAACACACCAACTAGCTAGTCACAACACACAACTCAGCACAAAAAGCAAAGTGAACCCACAGAACATAAAATGCAATAGAACTTGGCTTCCTAAGGTTAGTGAAGATAGGTGTCGCTGCTTAGCTAAGTGTGTGTGTGGTTGAGTGGCAGTTTCATCAAGTGGGGTCATCTATAGGAGAGGGAGAATAAAAAGAAGGAAAGAAAAAGAAAAACATGACGAAAACGACCCAAAATGATGAAAAAGACACGATTGACGTATATAGTGCGACTCCCCCAAGCTGAACGTTGCATTGCCCTCAATGCAATAGGAGTAAATGCGAGAGGGCAATGAAAGATGGGAGGGAAGTACGCACCGACAACGAAAAGGGAAAAACATGAAGAAAAAAAATACAAAATGAGACATAGAAAAATAAACAAAATAATTACCGAAGCCAACTATACAAAAGACATACACAAGAACACATATAACAAGCACACAACAACGACATGACCGACAACAATCACAAAATATTGATTTCCCCAAGCTGATCTCGACAATGCATGAAAAAAGATATGATCGTGGTCAATCAGAAAAAACTGGCTAGGGGAAAAATCAGAAAAATGAAAATCAAGGTGCGGGAGCGGAAGGCTCCTCATCCTCCTCAGAAGAGAGTGGAGGGGTGTGGTCAGGAGAGGTGACAGGTGTGCGAAGAAGTGGAGAAAGAAGTGGAGATGGTGAACGGATGGGCTCGGTGGAGATGTGGATTATAGGTGGGGTATCGATGGTGACGAAGAATGGTAAGGATACGACGACTGATGAGGAGGGTGTGGGTAATGATCTCGCATGCACAACAGTCTGTTTCCTGCGACGCGAGTAGGAGGTGGTGATAGAGGTGAAGAGTGGTGGGAGTGGAGGATCAACGGTAGTGGTGGTGGGTGGAGAAGAAGTGGTGGAAAGGGAAATAGTGGTGGTGGGATGGGATAATCACCTAGGGGGTGACGGAGGAGGTGATGGGGGTGGAGATGGTGGTGGAGGACCGTGGATGTGGGTAAGAATAAGGAGAATGGCGACGATGTTTCGCTCAAGAGCGAGGAAACATGGATATGATAGGAAAGAAGTGGATGGATCTGAGGAGGTGGAGGTGGATGCGCCAGCACACAGAGCAGCCATCTCGGCCTCGAGAGTGAGGCGAGCTGAGGTGGCATGGCAGATAGCAGAAGGGGTACCGGTGGTAGTGGTTATACCGGCACCAGAGGCTAGGCCAAGGATGGCCGTAGTCAGGGCCTCGGAAGAAACAGCGGCATCAGACGGAGTGGTGACACTGGGTCCAGCCCCTGGGTCTCCTCTGAACTCAGGGATATCCTGCTAGCCCAAGTGGACGACAGGGAAAGGTAGTCTAGGAACATCTGGGAGAACAAACTGAAGGTGTAGCCCCCCATAAATTCAGGATCTGGTGGAAAAGACCAATCTGCCTGAAACTCAATGGTCATGCGGCCAGGGTTTGGCAAAATGGTATATGGTGCAGGGGGATGGCCGTAGTGGAAAGCAAACTGACCACCGCCTTGCGGTCTGATCATATGTGTGTGCCTCAGGACATTGATGTCAAGATAGGTATATCCTGGGGCACGGGGCAAACCGGGGGAAGCTCGATATTGAAGGGAGGGTATAGGGTAATGATAGTGATGAGGCCACCGCAGTAATATTTTCCTTTGTTTGCGCGGCTAATATCAACAAGCTTTTGAATTAGCCACGCAGCGGCATTTATGCGAACGCATGGGGCCTTGAAAGATTTCCCATCAACACCGGGAATGAAAGTGAAAGTCATCGCCCATAGGATGAAAAGATCTGGGATGGTCATGGTACCGGACTCATCCCTAGGAAAGAAAGTGCTTGAGATAATACGATGGGTGAGACGGAAGACTGGGTGGATGATAGAAGAGGCCTTGGCCTTGCCCCTAGGAAAATGATCGTGTAATGTGAGGCGTCCCCAAAAGAAGTCAACATCAAAGTCAACATGCAATTCATTGGGGAGGATACTACCCTCAAGATTGGGGAAACCGAAAATATCGTTGATGGTGGTCAAAAGGGCATGGAAGTTTCGGTTTCGAAGGCGAAAATCGATATTTGACCCCGCCTCAATTTTGATGGTGGAGAGAAATTCTAGTGTGAGAGCGAGGTAGAATAGTGCATGGGAGTGCAGGAAACGAGGCCAACCTAAGTTTGTGAATAGGAATTCGACTTCGGTGAAAACACCGAGATCGAATAGAGATTGATCATGTGCAAACTTGGTGGCTAGGTGAGAACGTCGGTTGAGGTGAGAATAGAAATCTTTGTGTGCTTGGCTCATAAAACGAACTCCCTGCGGTCCCAGCAGTGGGTCCACCACAGGTATGATAGGTTGGGGTAGTGGTTAGGTAGGCGGTGGTGGAGGAGCGTGTCCACGCGTAGAACGTGTGGGTCGTTGTCTCTTACAAGACGGCTCCTCTTCCACCATGGGTCGCTTATCCTTATCTTTATCTTTTGCCATGATGTTGTGGTGATTTGGTGTGATATATAAGATTATATGAGGGTGCACGAAACAAATGACAAAGGAGCAAAATAAAAATTCTTGGGCAATACAATAATCAAGTTAATGAGCGAGTTTACCCAGTAATGAAGCGATTCCTAGCTCCCAAAAGTTCCCACAATGCACGATGGAGTGATTCTGGGAGCCGTCGCACGCTAATCCAAAGAGAACAGAATTTTCGAAAATCTGGAGGTTAGGGTTAGGGTTTTGAGGGGGTTATGGTTAGAACATTGACAATTGGAGGGCTTTGATGGTGGGGAAGTATGGGAGGAAGTGGGGGAGTGATTTTAGGAGTAGTGGGTGTGATGGAGGAGATCGTGTTGGAAGAAGGCGAAATCAACCATTCAAATGAAATTTCTGGAGGTCGGGTGAAATGAAGTCGGGAGGAGGGGAATATATATAGGGTTTGGGCAAACCGATCAGGTGCAGTTCACCCAATCGGTTGGGCGATTTTCAAAATAAGTCTTTGGATCAGCAGCTACTGGTCACCCGATCGGGTGAGATCTCACCTGATCGGTTGACCGCTCTCCAAAAACATCCGAAGACTCTGTTATCATCACCCGATCAGCGACCCGATTGTCGATTTTGTCACCCGATCGGTTCACTCATCTGTTGAAGTTGGCCACTTACTGAAACTAGCCACCCAATCGGTTGATGCATACCCCGATCGGGTGGGGCAATTCCTACACAAAATGTAAAAATCCTCTAAGTGTCCCAACAAAAATCCCCACAGCAGTATTTATTCACAAAAATTATTAAACTAATCCTATCAAAAACCAACAGAAGTTTAGAACATGGGTTGCCTCCCATGAAGCGCTATTTTTTATAGCTGTTTGCTTGACTCCCGACATGATATTCAGGATGGCTTGTACGGGTGACGCTCAACGGTCGGCGTCCTCTCAGTAGTTGGGGTAGAAATTCTGGTTGTTGACATTGGCAACAAATGGATGGTCTCAATAACTTCCCCTCTGGTGATATCAGGGGGCTTTTCCTTTATGTTGGCGACACTCACCACTATCTTCAGAATTCGAACTTCATCAGCGGTCAGCATCACAGGCTCTTTCCCATTGATCTTCGTCAGAGCAATCTTTCCAAATCCCGGGGGAGTTGACTGGGAGACACATACTTGTTCAGTAACTTCTTCTCTTTCCAGCCTAGTGTGCTCCTCGAGTCCATTCAAGTCTTCGGGAGGGGTTCCTAGAAAGAACTTCCAATGCTCCTGCTTCAATAACTCTCTCTTCTTCGATTTTCAGAAGGTTGCATTTGGGTACCTCTGGTGGTAATTTTATCGACAGCGCCAAGTCAAATTATACTGTTTGATCTCCAACGTTTAAGTACAGTATCCCCTTATTTACGTCGATGAGCACACCGTCGGTTGCCATAAAAGGTCTTTCGAGGATAATCGGAGTATGATTATCCTCGGGCATATCCATAACCACGAAATCCACTGGCACAAGCACACCGCAGACATTGACTGGTAAGTCATTGATGACTCCCACAGGGTACTTCACTGATCTATCTGCTAGTTGCAGGGTCATCCCCGTGGGTTCCAGTTCACCCATATTGATCCTTCTGTACAGTGATAGGGGCATCAAACTTACACTTGCTCCCAAGTCCACAAGCGCTTTATTAATTGATACTTCCCCTATTGAGCACGGGATATAAAAACTTCCCGGGTCCTTGAGCTTCGGTGGATTGGATCGTTGAATCAGGGCACTACATTCCGTCGTAAGGACCACGTTCTCTTTTCTCATCCCCTTCGCAACCAGATCCTTAAGAAATTTCACGTATGAGGGGATAGTCTCAATCGCTTCCAGGAACAGGATCAGAAGACTAAGGTCCTTCACCATCTCGAAGAACCTGCCATACTTTTCATCAATTTTGGCCTTGTTAAGCCTCTGCGGAAATGGCACTACAGGCTTGAAGACCCTCAAGTTGTCTCCCTCGTTCTTCTTCGTGTTCTTAGATTCTCCCTCCTGAGTCACGGGTCTCGATGTTGAAGCTCCATTGTCGCTCACTTCCATATTCGGTTTCTCATTGACCAATGGTGCTTCATTATCATTCTCGGCCTCCCGTGCCGGAATTTTCTTTCCACTCCTCAGAACTATGGCGGAGACATTCGCTTGACCGTGCGTCAAGGCTAGAGTTTGGTTTGGTCCCCTATGGTTCACCTCCAGTTGACCCGGCAGTTGTCCGTGTGCCTTCTGGAGGTTGGCCACTTGTAACCACAGCAGGGTCACTTGGTCGGCCAAAGACTTCTGCCCAATCTGTAGTTGTAGGGTGAATTTCTCCTAATTTGCTATGTACTGAGTCAGGATGTTCTCGATTGGAGAGACCACCCGTTGTTGATTGTACTGTTGTTGTTGGGGAGGAGGAGGCAGATATTGTTGTTGCTGATAAGGTTGCTGAAGCTGCTGGTAGGGTGCCTTGTAGCTGAAATTTGGGTGATTTCGATTGTTAGGAGAATATGCAGGATTAGAACTCATTCTCGACGAATAGGGTGAATTTCCCGTAGGGTTGTAAAATAGGTCACTCGCTTGATCCATGGGTGTCGAGATGTCTCCACCATCGAAGTCTCCCATCACTTCAGTTTCAACCGCCGCTACATGTTGTGGGTTAGCGCCATCGGCTCCAACCATGAATGCTGAAATCTGAGTGGAAAGCAAATCAAATTTGCTTGACAACTTATCAACTTCCTCAACCTGATGCATTCCTCCAGCTTTCGGTGTAGCATGTTCATCGCTCCACCTCTAATTGTTGGACACCATGTTCTCCAAAATATTTCCGGCATCCACTTCATTTCTTGCCATGAAGGATCCACCAACTGCGGCATCCATGGAGGACTTCAAGTCGTCCCTCGGTCCATTGTAAAACAAGTTGATGATCTGCTAGCGGGGGAGCTCGTGGTGAGGACATTTTCTCTGCATTTCCTTGAACATCACCCACGCTTCATGCAGGGACTCGTGACTTGCCTAGGAGAAAGAGGAGATTTTGCTCCTTAGCTTCATCGTCTTCTCCAGAGGAAAGAACTTGTTCAGGAATGCATTTGAGAGCCGCTCCTAGGTTGTGAACGTGTTAGGGTCCTTCCCCATCAGCCATTACTTTGCCTTGTCCCGTAGAGAGAATGAGAACAATCTCAACCGAATAGCCTCGGTTGATATGCCATTGATCTTGAACGTCTCACACTTCTCCAAAAAAAGAGTCCAAGTGCTCGATCGGGTTCTCCATAGGAGCTCCAGAAAATTGGTCCTGTTGGATCCAATCCACAAGCGATGGCTTCAGCTCAAAGTTTTCAGTCGTAATAGCCGAAGGTTGAATGCTGGACGTGGACCCAATGGATGACATCGAATACTCGAGCAGAGACTTTTGAGGAGTGATATTTCCTGCCATGGCGGAAAATTCTTCTCTTCTTCGCCTTTCAGCGTTCAAACGCCTCACGTGGCGTTGATCTCGGGATCTAACGGAACTAAGTCGTCAAGACTTCTCGAGTTCCTGCGCATGAAAAATCAAGATATACCGTGAAGCGCAATAGTATGATATCAAATAAAAATAGAAATAAAAAATAAAATAATAAAAGTAAAAACGAAAGTGTAGAATGTGAAAATTATCACGGGGTAAGGATGTGAGCTAGTCTCGAGAATAATTGGGTCCTAAATGAAACAAGCACGTTGCCTCCCCGGCAACGGCGCCATAAAGCTTGACCTCCCGTCCGTTTGACACTCAAATCGGGACGGGGATACTATGATTACAATTTGTAAACCGAAGCGCACGGTGTCGAAGTATGGCTTGGGGGTCGAACACGGGGAGGCGTGTGTTGTGCTTGTGGACAATCAGGAACCGGATCACCCGATGGATGAGCTAGCCTAATCGCTTATTGGATGTCACGATAGTAACCTAATGAAAAAGGTGTAAGAGATAAAAAGGTAACTTATGACTTTGGCTTTCACCCTATCCTGAGTTCTCACTATTACGACCGATGGATAGGAATGTGATCGGATTCTAGGGTTTAGCGGTGAGACGTTGCCTTTAATAGCGTAACCTAGCGTCTCATGGGCCCGATATTCCGGTCGATGCCCAGGATGATACGCTAGGTCTACCTAGGTTCGGACGGTGGGCATTCACATGTCCAACACCGATCGACTCCGGGAGCACTAAGCTCGCAACGATCGCTACCGACATTTCATCCAAGACGTTCTCACATGCGAGGAATCAATGTCTGCGCTAGGGGGTGAGCTGTGGCTAAAGAATCAAACTCCCGTTTTATTTTCCATTGGCCCGACGGTCAAAGGCGGTCTTTCTCCCTCCAGTGACAATAAAACGCCCCTGCGTAACCATCTAAATCCCTATATCCTATCGAATCCCTAATCCTATGGTCGTTCTAGGGAGAACCCAGAAGGGGCTTCCACCAATGTCCCAGATTTAAGAACTACTCACTAATCATGGCATGAGATTCAATAAAACAAATTATAGCCATCAAAATGAGAAACAAGCAATAGATTATTGTAGCAAATGATAATATAAACGCAATATTAAAGTATTGAAACGATCAAGAAACTTACAAATAAAAATAAATTCAGAGCAGCCAAAATCCCTAAAACATCTTTAAAATGGGAATTCCGTTTTCTGGGAAACCTAGCTCTATTTATACATTTTGGCAAGATGCCAGGGAATATTCCCACTAAAAGACAAAAATAAACGTTCACCCAATCGGTTGAAACTTCACCCGATCGGGTGAGACGATCGTTGGACTTGGTCTTCGGCTCTGATAAACCTCACCCGATCGCTGAACCGATCGGGTGAGTCTTTAAATTCTCGAGCTTAGGAAAGCAGCTGCTACAGGTGACCGGATCGGTTGACAAGTCAACTGATCAGGTGAACTTTGGCACTCAAAACAGCAACCTGTGTCACATCCACCCGATCACTGAACCGATCGGGTGGAGTCGCTTCTTCCTCGTGTCTGATACGGCCGCATAAACCGATCGGGTGGATCTGTCCACCCGATCGGTTGAGAGCTGATACATGATCTAACTTGATGATTGGCTCTCAGGATCTCGTGCGACACTTCCCGTTGCTCCGGAGACTCATGATGTTAGCTTTGTATGTCCCTTGCACTAGCAATATCCTGCAAAAAGCACACAAACACAACGAAAGTAAAAAGGAACTAGAAAACACCAGGGAATGGACTCGAAACAACGAAAAACAACGGGAAATTACGAAGAAAACGTGCATGAATATATAAAATATAAACGCATGTCAGTGATCTCGCTGAGCTATGGAGGAAATATAAGAGTTTTGGGTGGAGCTGATACCCGAAGATTGTCTCGAGAGCTGTAGACCAAATCCCCCTAGTCTCCCCACGAATCCCCACTGTCTCCCTTCCTCTGGGAGATTATATATATGCACAGCTAATGAGAGACGTTGTAAATTGATGTCCGAGCATTTAAGCTGTTTGATTTCATTGGCCTGAGATGTTGGCATTAATGATGAGCTCAACTGTCGATCATTGAATGCTGACGTTATAAGCTAACGTTTGAATGAGGGAGTCCAACTATTAGCTCGGTTGTCGCCTTGAATGCAGAGATGATCGGTTCGCATTTGAGGACCTCCGAGCAGCTGGGCCGAAGATGTAGGCTGTAACGGCACGTATCCATCACTACGCGTATTTCCGTATTTTTATTATTAAAATAATTTCAAATGATTTCAAATACATTTGAATGATTTAAAACAGCTTATGCGCATATGATTTTTAGATATATATTATCAAAAATAGTTTCACAAAAATTATATAATATATTTCTATAATTTTCAGTATCGTCAAAACAGTTATAAATAGTTTATATAATATTTTTCATTATAAATATCATTGAAATAGTCATATTAATTAATTTTATATGTAAATATAATCAAAAAAGTTTCAAATTATTATAAATATGATGCTATGATCTTTAATTATGCCCCATAATTGTTACGCATTTTTCTTAGGTCAAATCGACCTAGAACCCGCAAACCCACAACTCGCGATCGAAAGACGAGTTTTGCCTCAAAACTCATGCTTTCGTAGCTCAAAATTTTAAACGGATATTATTTTTCATGATCTTCGCGATGTTACAAACCCGTGATAACGTTTTTGGAATTTTTCGGAGAGGTTTAGTTTTAAGGGCAAAATGGTAACTTTATACCCCTAATTACTAATTATTAAATTATATTTACACTAACCCTTAATTAATTCCCTAACCCCACCCCCATTAATCACCCCCAAAGCAGATGAGATCCTAAAATTTGGGATCTCAACAACGTCATTTAATTTTATTTTTTATTTAATATCTTATATTGATATTTATTAAATATTTCATCCCTTATCCCCCCCTCGTTATTATTCAAAGAAATCCAACATACCCTCTCTCTTTCACAGCCCAAACCACCGGCCTTCCACCACTCTCCACCGCCGATCGTCGCACTTCGGCGGAGCCCCTCCGGTGAAGCCCCCTGGCGAAGCCAGGCCGCAAGCACCACCGACATCTCCTCCGTCGTCCGTGGCGAAGCCCCTCCTCCGCACCACCGCCGTAACCCGAACCTGCTCCGGCCTCCCATAGCTCCGCCCCACGCTCCTCCATCGTCGGAGACCTGCCATTGATCCTCTGCCACACTCCTACAGCAAAGGAACCTAACGCACATGGCCGTAGCTTCCTTCGTAGCCACTACCTCCAGCCGCCCTCCCTCGTTGCCGCTGCCGCCGCTGCCGGCGTGTCGCCCCACCCGGAGCCGCCACCCACGTCAAACTTTCCCATGCATGTGCAAAAGAAGAAAAAACAACACAAACACAGATTACGCACGCAAAGAAGAAGAAGAGAGGTAGAGAGTGTATGAAATAAAATAATATAATATAATTATATAAGAAAAAGTGCATATGCATGAATAGTGACGCTTTAATATAAGTATCGGAATAATCAACAGAGAACACCAGAAGATCCAGCACTTTGTCACAAACGCGTAGGCGCTTGGCTCATACCTTGAAGGCAAGTATTTTTCCCATAATAAATTTTTAAAGTTATGCTATTTATGTTGATTAAGCTAAATAAATTAGTGCGACCAAATTTCACGTAAAGGTAGATGCAATATAATTTTGTAAAAAAACTAGTTGAGACGAACATTTTGACATATTGTGAGTAAAGTTCTGAGGTGTAGATTCTCCTATATAAATTGTGGAACATATTCATAAATTTATTTTTAAATTCAAAAATTAATTTTTAGCCATTTAAAATTAAGAAAATTGCTTATTAATTGTTTAAAATCCTGAAAAATACATGATAGACTTAGAAAATTATTTCCTACTTAGATGTACTCATGTGCTTCATTTTAAATGTTTTTGAATTCGTTTTATACTATAACTGCCTAATTTAATAAATGGTAAATAATTGAAAAATGGATATATATTGAGTTGGTGACTTGTCAATCGCCATGAAATTGTATTAAACTGTTGCATGAACTCATGAGATACTATGGACATGCTAGATGCATCTGATATGATACAACTGTACAGAAATGAACATATGATTGATGGAACCATACTGATATGCATATTATCTTTGATGTAACTTGAAATATGGACCTGGCACTTACATGAAACGTGGGATTGTAGTAGTCCATATTCATAGAGAATGCGAGAGTGACTGGATCCATCCGACAAATACCTCCAACACATATAAAATGGAAGTAAGTAACTTGATCTTTGCCAGTGGTATGGGGTCGGTAAGTAGCGTCATGGCTTCCGATGGCAGTGTGCATTCTAGTCACACTCTATACCCTCAGACATTGACTTGGCACTAGTTGATTTAAGGGGAATATTGCATATTTAACTTCTCATCTAGTGTTATTTTGTGAATATTTGATGCCTATTTAGCTTCTAATACAAGCGTATTAGATTAATCATACTTATTAGAAGAATCTCTTGATTTATGCACAAAAATGCTATTTTACTAAGTATTTTAGTTCTCTCATATTTTTCGTTGTAGATCTGAGTCTCACGATTCCAACGGATATTTATTCATATTTTTCTGAGATCTGTGCTATTTTTTATGAATTTTTGAATGCAGAATACCATTTTAAATGAGTAAATACGGCCGAAACGGCCGAATATGGCCGAAATATGGAAGAAATACGATGCTAATACCACACCACGCTCCTCCCAAGGCCACATGGAATGATCCCATCATCCCCCACGCAATCCAACGATTTAGAAAAGGCGGGCGACGCCACTAACTCATAAGCATTAATCATCGATCAGACTCCAGACCTCGCCGACATAAACTCGGATTCAAATGGAGGGCAAAGCATTCTTGGGGCCACGTGGCAAAATCCTGACATTCCACTGCTCGATTGAACGGACGTGATCGAGCCCGCAATGGAGTCGAACTAAAGCGAGGGAAAATGAGCTCCGCTGGGACACGTGGCGGCCTCACAGCGAATCCCGCCTAGATCGAACGGTGGAGAGCTGTTGCGGTTATTGGGTGTGGGTTTGAGTGCTATTGGAGCGGGTTTGGACCCGCTAAGGAGTTAAAACCTGCAATACCTCTATATAACCTTATTTGCTAGGGTTTTGGGGGTATTCTTGGTGTATTTTGATGATTTTTTCACATATTGGTGCGTAAATTTTGGAGGTCATGGAGACAGACGAAGAGAGCTATTGTTGAAGGAGATCTATGGTCCAATTGGAGGAATTTGGTGATATTTTTCCTATCTTTTCTCTTGTATTTGGCGTATTTGATATGTATTTTGAGTATTTGAACGTGTATTTGTCTATGAATATGAGTTTTCTTCTCTCCAAGCATGGTTAGTACCCTCATGTGTTGGTTATGATGTAGTTAGGGCTATGTAATCTTTGATTTTGATATCTTTTTGCCATATATTGCATGTTATATCACGTATTTTGTTGATTTCTACGTATACTTTACTTGGGTATGTTTTTCAGAGACGTAGGCATGCTTGAATTGAATATGGTCTAAGTAAGACTTATACATGATGTGATTGTTCGACTTGATTTAGTTTCAATATTTATAAACCGCAAGAGCACGACGTCATCGTAGCACTATACGGGTCGTCCGCAGGGAGGCAATCGTCGAATACCGATTTCTTTCTAAGTTAGAAAGCTACATGATCAATAGGTGGTCGAGATGAAATATAAGAGAAATATCAGAGGATAAAAGCTCTATGGCTTATGATATCTCTGCCTTTGAATTAGGGTTTAGATTGAATTAGGATTAACCAATTATTGGATTCATTGGGACTCGAGAGAGGTCGTCTAACCTAAGGGTATTCTCATACCCCCTACTCTCGTGGTGCATGATAGGGTATCCCCTTATGTTATCCCTACCAACCGCTCTCGCGATGCTATGATAGGACTACCTAACCTATATCGATGTCGACTCTTGTCGATACATCGATATACAATACGTGCATTACGACCGACGAATGTCCCCTGTCTTCCTCCACTCCACTCTCGTGGATTTGGATTTCGATCTATTTTAGGAAGGCTCTAATCGACACCCAACTCTCGTCGACCATATCGATAGTATGGGTCAATGTAGGGATTGAACCCCCTAGATTAGTCCTAACTCTCGTCGGCGGCTAATCTAATTAACCATAAGGGGGAGACCAATGTACAATGACAATTAGCATCCTAACATAGCCCCAAATCACCAATTAGCCAACAATTAAATGTTCAATTCATCCAATCCATGGCCCTAATTCAATGGGGTTCAACTCATTGTCCTAGATGAAAAACTACTCGCTACCCATTATCAAATAATCAATCAACAACATGAATTCAATAGGCATTGCAATAGGATTAATATGGAAATTCGAATTTAGGCAATCCCCAATAGCAATGAGCAAAAGGGTCTATTTCTAATATCAAGATAACAATCTAAAACAAAGATTACAAAAGGAATAATAAAAAACTAACAGAATAATGGAAGAGAAGACACCTGAAATTCTCTACAAAACTGAAAAAGGGGCAGAATAAAAGCTGTTTTACGCAGAGGAAGAAGAAGAGCTTAAATACATTCCCAAAAAGACCTAAAAGCCCCTCTAACTAACTCTGACGGCGCCCACATTTTTCCTAGGACCTAATTCGACGTGACCGCGTCGAAAATGATGCGGTCACACCTTTTACATGCATAAAATTGGGTCTCGGTAGTAGCAACAACGTGACTGTGTGGTTGAAGCACATGGCCGCGTTGTTTGCAGCTGGGGATCTTTATTTAGTCTTCAAACGGTCGCGTAAAGCGACCGTTTGGCTTTGATGCTTCTAGGATTACACGGCCGCTTCGTTTGCATCACACGACTGTGTCGAATGAGATTTTGTTCATCTTCTTCCTCTAGCGACGCAGCCTTTTGTAGTGTCTTCACAAGGTCCATGGAATTGGAAACTGAGGCATCTGGGTGTCCTTGTGACGCGGCCACGTCGAAAACGACGTGGTTGTTTGTGTCACTTTGTCTCTTCTTCCCCCTTTATGCACCCGTTGAACTCCCGCCTTCGCTCATTGCGTTCTTTTTGGCCTTTTCACACCCTATGGTCCAGATTTGATATATATTTTCTTAAAAGCACAAAATGGGCCATAAAAGTAAAAAAGGAAACAAAATGGGGAAAACAGGATGAAACGATGAATGAAATGACATGAAACATGCTTGAAAAAGGGGTAAAAACTATATACAAAAACTACTTATCAACGATCTTAGCGGATGTATCATGACCCGAGAGGGCACTTGTGTGTTTTTTCTTCATGAAATCGATAATATACATGATTTCTTTGGCACTATTTTATGCGATTTATCACCATACTTTCTGACGTTCTTATGCCCTAGTTGGATGAAACGTTGAGAAATAGAAAAGATTTTAATAATCATTAATTGCAAACACCCTAACGAAACAACAACTGACACATATTTCCATATTGGTATCCTAGCATCGAATTCATCATAATTATCTAAGGATTTTGTGTTAGTATTTTTAACCTCTCGACATCATTACTTTGCCTTCAAAAGGTGGTCGTTTATTATCATTTTAGTACTCTTTATAAACTAAAATTCGTGGTTTTGCATGTCAGTTGTCCAGTGGATATGATACCTGGACTCACCAGGATTATTACTTGTTCGATCTCCTACACTTGGGAGTAGCACTCACATCTTTTGAGACAAGTCACGTTTTTGGCCCCATTGCCGGGGATAACAGTACTTGTGATCTACGATTTAAGTTTGTATGGAGGAATATTTGGTGAGATCCTTCCATCTTATAGCATAGGACTCTTATTATTTTTTTGTTTTCTCTTAAAAAATTTCAAAAAAATGGAAATCTATAGCACAGACTACTGATATGATTCAAAGTGGGCTATTGAGCATAAGCACAGAATGGAGAAAACCAGGATCATTAACTTCTATCAGAAAGACTGTGAAACTTTCTATCAGGCCTGAAGGATGTTCACATATCTAGTATTGGCATATCCACTGCATGGATACATAAAGAAAGAGCTTATGGAGTCCTTCTACTGCAGAGTACAACCAAAGTTGCCGGAAATTTTGGGAGTCGTGAGCCAACAAAGGCTTAGGAGTACATGGAGTCCCTACGAGAGAATGATCAAATCCTTAAAGAGACTTCAGAAAGTGAGCTAACAGCGCCTTCTTGCAACGACACTGGAGCATGCCTTGATCAAGGAGAGCCAAGCATAGACGTACCCTTGCAACCCTTAAAAGAGGATATCCAACTGTTCATTCAAACACATGAGGATAAATCCCATCAATTCCAAGAAAATTTCCTTGCTCAGAGTCGGTAAATTCAACAATCAATTGAAAATCTTACTTTGATTGCCACTTGCTCAGAAGAAAGTAATTCTTTTGACATTCAACTTCAAGTATCTAATATGAGTTCATCTTCTACTGCAAGTATACCAATCGAGCCATGTCACGTTGAAAGCACAAATCAAGATATCAACATGGCAGAAAGTGTGTACAAAGAAGGAGAGGCGAGCATGTAATTTTGATTAACATGAGGAGGAAACAATAAGAAACTTGAGTTTAGAGAATATCAATATGGAGCCCGAGCCGTTCTTTCCCCAGGTTTTTTTCCAAATTCATTCATTCCTATCCCCCATGGCTGAGCATCATATCGAGAGCAGTGTAATTTTTTAGGAGTAGTCATCAGCATGCTTTACTTTAATTCACTTATTTTTATGACTATATTTAGACTACGTTCATTAAGAGGAATTCGAGACTTAATTGGATTGACATAACTCATCTCTTGCAGGACATAGATAAACACTTTATAGAGATGCTGGGAGTTGTGTTGTTGGGGTCCTATTTAACTAGTAGAAGAAGAATACTCGCGAAAGAGTTCAAGGAGCTAATAGAACAACTTTCTCCACCAATAAAGATCTGTGATCTTCCATTTGACTATGGTGTATTCTTTCCAGTAGCATAGATTTTTATATGCTTTTTAGGAAATTTGCTTTTGAATAAACTCGTACCCTTTTCGACATTGAGGACAATGTCCACCTTTGTTGGAGCAGTATGAGACTTTGGGGTTTTTTTAATCAAACAAGAGAAAAGAATCAATCGCAAATTTTCATCATTTAAAACTCTTTCACATACCACTTTAGCGGATGATTATGCATTGATCAAATTCTTAAAATTATTTATAGCTTGAATTGATTATTTTCCTCTTATGAAGTTAATCATTAATTTGCCTTTTATGAAAAAATTCAATTGCCATTATTAATATCTCGAAATAGTTTGAATTTATTTCATGCAAGTTATTATGATGCACAAGTTAGGTGTACATAATTGATTAGATTAGTTTTTTCATTGAAGAGGAATTTGGCCATTATGTCTTATAATGTTTATGTCCGATGAATGGGTATTGAATTACTTTGGAAAAAAGAAAAGAAAAAAAGAGAAAAAGAATAAAATGCATCGTTCCCTTGAGTTTTATTAAGTAGCTGGGTCTTCGTGCCTCAGGAAATATTGGAGATTTGTGTCGAAAGATGAACGATAGGGAGTGAATTAGAAAAAAAGATAATAAAAACTTAGATGATTCGAGTTATTAGGTTCGAGGGGCTCTTTTAAGACTTATGCCTGAAGGTCATCCGACCTAGGAGTCATTAACTAAAAACTCGTTACATGGATCATTCTAAGTCATCTAAAGAGAAAAAAAGAAAAGATGAATAAAGCAAAATCAATACCCATGAATTGAACAACCTTTAAGTGATTCCAATTCTTTGGAAATAAGAAAATTATGACATGATATCGTGTTATACTTTTGCTTACGTAAAACGATGCTCGCATGTTAGTTATGCAAATTAAACTAGAGAAAATATCATGTGCTTGATTTTCTTCATAATTGTGTATATTTATGGTCAAAATCATGATGGAAAGTGTATTATTGAGCCACGCCATAGACGATCGATAGAATTTAATATTTTTACTAATCATCCGACTTAACCGCTCTTTTTGCTAGGGACTAGCAAAACGCTAGTTGGGGTGTGTGATTTAATGGAAATATTGCATATTTAACCTTTCGTCTAGTATCATTTTGTGCATATTTGATGTGTATTTAGCGTCTAATACAAGCGTGTTTAGATTAATCTTAAATATCAAAAGAAACTCTTGATTTATGCACAAAAATGCTACATTACTTATTATTTTAGTTCTCTTAAATTTTCTTGTATAGATCTCAGTCCCATGATTCCAACGGCTATTTATTCATATTTTTCTGAGATCTGTGCTAATTTTTATGAATTTTGAATGCATAATACCATTTTAAATGAGGAAATACGGTCGAAATACAGAAGAGATACGACACTAATACCACGCCCTACTCTGTCCAAGGCCACTTGGCGTGATCTCATCATTGCCCACCCAATCCAACGATTCAGCAAAGGCTGGTGACGCGACTAACTCACAAGCGTTGATCATCGATCAGATGATCCAGATCGTCCCCGACATAGACTCAGATTCAAACGAAGGGTGAAGCGTTCTTGGGCCCACATGGTGACATCTTGGCAATCCACTGCTCGATTGAACGGACGAGATCGAGCCTGCAATGGAGTCGAACTTAAGCAAGGGAATAGAGCTCTGCTGGGACCCGTGGCAGCCTCACAGCGAATTCTGATTGGATCGAACGGTGGAGAGTTGCTACAGTTATTGATTGATGGAACCATACCGATATGCATACTATCTTTGTTGTAACTTGAAATATGGACATGGCACTTACATGACACATGGGATTTGGTAGTTCATATTTATAGAGAATGTGGGAGTGACTGGATCCACCCGACAGATACCTCCAACACACATAAAATGGAATTAAGTAACTTGACTGTCGCCCGTAGTATGGGGTCGGTAAGTAATGCCATGGATAGCTTCCGATGGCAGGGTGCATTCTAGTCACAATCTGTACCCTCAGACATGGACTTGGTACTAGTATAGGTTGTGATAAAAGTATTTCCATAAATATCTTATTCAGTCTTTTCATCATATGTTGCAACTAAATGTTTCAACTGTTATGTAGCAGCATTCTCATCTTTTACATATCATACTTGACATGCTCATACTATGCTCATACTATGCTTACATTATGCTCATACCATGCTCATATTATGCTTTACATTATGTCTTTCTTATATGCATGCTTATCCTTTTTATTATGGGGACATACTTGCAAAGTAACCCTCGCTGACGGGCATTTCATTTTGTTGTCTTATGAAATGTCCATCAGGTCTTGAGAGTGAGTTTATATAGGATTCTGCTATAAAGATCGAGCCAGTGCTCGAAGAGTACATTGAGTTCCAGCCCACAGAAGACTAGGGCGTTTTATTTAGCACTTTTCATTTTAATAAATGTAATTCTGTGTGATATTGTGTTGGCCATGCTAAGCCTATTATTGTATATTTATTCTGTACACTTGATTTGTAATAATGTATCCAGGCTGTTTCTTAAGTGCTTGCAAGAACCTGTAGTTTTAACATAGACACTCAGCGTGTTTAGACCGAGGAGGGAGGAAAAAAAGTACTACTCCTTACTTTAAGCACACCGTAGACCTGCTCGCGTCCTCGCTCCCGTGTCCAGTGGGAAGCAGGGCGTGACACAGGCTCTACTATACTGTTAGGCTAAAGCTGTGGGCCTTATTAGGCTTGCTCGTTGGGTCGACCCAATGCTGTATCAATGGATCCCATCTTCTGAGCTCAACCAACATAGTGGTTGAGGTTCGATGATGCGATACGAACTAATTGGATGGGCATAGCAGTCGAGATGGACTATTTAATACTGGTCGTCAGAGAACTATGTGTAAGGATTTGCGTGCCAAAAGAGCACAAAACTCAAAGTGTCATTGCCCTGATATGTTGATATGCGTCCGAGATCGAACTACTGAGCTCGACTGCAAGTCTACTTAAATAGAGAATGTGGGTTGGAGAGAATCACTCCTTCGCTTTTCCGAAAAGTTTGTTCTCGCTTTTGCCTTCTTCTTCTTCTTTGTTTAGATCTACCGTCGTCGGAGTCAAGCAGCCATGTTTATGTGCCCTTCTCTGTTTCCTTAGACTTTAGAGTGGATTGACTGTGGGCTGAGATGGAATGGACCAGTGTTGTACAAAGATTTTAGTCCATCATGAGTTGGCATTAGTCTCAACATCATAGTGATAGAGATCGCATGGAAGTTCCCCAGCTCAGGCGTCGTCTTCGAACGGCTCGCAATGGTCACTTCGTAGATCTCCAGTGCATGACATCACCCAACTGTCACGGAGGTTACTACAGCCATTGCACTATATATTGTCAAAGTAGTGTGTCACGCCCCGCTTCCCATAAACAGAAGGCGAGGCGTGATGAGGTCCGCTCAGACTTGGAGCTGTGAGGTTACAAGTCTGATAAGCGTCTAAAAACAAACACTTCCAATAACCAGGTCCTTGCAACCACGAAACGAAACAAAGATAATAATATTTTAAGCAGAAATATAACTCCACCAATAACATCCAGATTATTTCAAACATTCAGAGACAAGTCGTAAAGGAAAGTACATGGGTCTGAAAAGAGGCCTAAAGCATGGCCGACAAATACATAACATCAACATGAAAAAAAGATGTGCTACGCACCGACAACCTAACAGGGACTAAGCAGAAAACAACAACAACAAGAAGGAGCTCTAGGACTGGTCTCCAATGTCAGCGAACTCAACACGTGCAACATGTTCGTCCTTGACGACCAACTCTGGCTAACAATCTAACATGTGACACCCAAAAGAGAAAAGGGGCACATGTCAGCAAGTCTACCAGAGACTTGTGTAAGGAATCTAAAAGAAGTGAAACAACCTAGAAGTTCTAAAATATGCGATGAAATGGCAGTTTAAGGTATGAATGCAACAAGTAAGAGAGTGCAACAAGTATGACATGGCAACAAGTATAACATGGCAACAAGTATAACATGGCAAGGGTAGCAAAGCTACTAAAATTCACATGGATTTACAAGTCACGTAAACACGTCAAGTAAACACGTCGTGCCCAAAGTTTACGCCTTACAGCTGAAGTGGCTGCACGGGCACACTTCTACGCTGAGTGGTCGCTTAACCCTACCCCAATCCCAGAGTTTACGCCTTACAGCTGAAGTGGCTGAATGGGCACACTTCTACGCTGAGTGGTCGCTTAACCCTACCCCTCCACGTGTAATCGGGCATTGGCTTTTGACCAACACATGTAGCCCGCTTCTGGATCACGAGCCAGGAAGTGTATTTGGCATAAGGTTGTGCCTGCAACGCAGGTGCCTAGCCTGAACAAGGAAGTATAGTAGCATGTGCTACGAATGCAACATTCAAGCATGGAATGACATGTATTGATGCATGGCATGGCAAGTTTACATTTAAAGTGCGTACAGGTAAGGATTTTTTAACATGACATGCATGGCAGAGCAAAAGTAAAGAACGTACAGATATGGAAATTAAACGTGACAGGCAAAAATGCATGAATGACATGGCAGTGTGACAGATCTAGCTTCGTTGTCAAGCTAGATCTTAAAATTGTGTCTAGGCGAGTATCATTTCGTCGCCTAGTCTCTTTTACGCTAAAAACGGGGGAAATGGCCTAAGACATGGCATAAAGCACAGATTAGCAAGTTTCACTTGCCTGAAATACGTGCTGGAATCACAAGTCTCAAAGTCCAATCACAGATTCAAAAGTCCAGAGCTCCCACGCTCAGTCCAACAATCAGCCTACAGTCCCGTATTATTAAGTTGGATTAGTGAGTTACAAAGTAGTAAAAAAAATAATCGTTTTCAATCTTGAATTAACATGCGAAGGTTGGGATTCCTACTGTTAGAAATATACCTTAACACGACGCAAGAGCTACACTGACGTAGGGTAGCGACGTCAGGGGTTGAATTCCGGTTTCGTGAACGGTACGGAACGACAGTTTCTCTGACAATATAATACACATACGAATAAGTTTGTAACGACGACTAGAATAATTAGACTAGTCCTAAAATGTCTAGTGACGCAATTTTAATTAAGTTTTCCAACCTACGATGAATTCACATCAATGTTAACGAACGTTAAATAAACTAACAGGTTATCTACATCAACTGCTAGTACGGAAATATACAACGATTATTAAGCGACCTAGTCTACCATGTTAACTAGAAAATGGCGTACACGAATTATCAAGTTAACAACATTACTAATGTTACTAGCATGCCATCACCCTTTCATTAAGCTACTAACTAGTTAACTGGGTTAACTTACTAATACATATAACTTTCACACTGATAATCAAAGTGTTCCAAAGATCGGTTACTAACCGTTGATAGGAGACGATCCACGGTCACGGCAACGAGTCACGGCCAACGAATGGTGTCGGTAACTAGATCAGCGACGGAGAGGCCAAAACAGCGACCGGGAAGACCGTGGGGGCTGTTTCGACGTCAAGACGTCGCGAGGGAACGACGAGCAAATGGCGGCCTGGGCAGATTCTAGGGGGCTGGCGGTCTGGGCAATGGGCAGCTTTTGTTCAAGGGGAGAAAGGGTGGTGCTTGCAACAATTTTTAGAGGGGAGCTTGGTCTCGGCCTGCTACAGAGAGGGGCGGCCGCTGGTTGCGCAAGGAAGGAGATGGTCGGATAAGTGGGCGGCAGTTGCACGCGGCTACGCCGCCGGAGGATGGCCGGAGGTCTGGTAGTCTTAGGGGTTCGGTAATAACATATGGAGGAGAGATGGCCATACAAAGGGGCCGGAGAGCGGGTCTAAGGGGGAGTTCTTGTGCGTGGGAGGATTCGAATCAAGGAGCTCCGGTGATCTCGTGGTGACCGGCGGCGGCAGGGTAGGCGGAGCTAGGGTGTTGCCGGCGGGTTGAAAAATGACTGGGAGGTGCACAGCACTAGGGGTTTGCCCGCTTGTGAGATGATATTGCAGCGCTTGGGGGCAGTTTCCGACGGGGGTTGTCGGGGCAAGCCGCCGGAGGCCGGAGGGGAGGATGCGCGTGCGTGGGGGAGGATGATCGGGTTCATGTGGCGGCTGTGAAAGCCCTCTTGCATGAAGGGGAAGAGAAATTTAGGGTTATTGCTATTTGGGGTGATAAAAGGGGTGTACTCAAGAGGTTGGGAGAGGAGTGGACTTAAGGAGAGGGTATAATTTGGGTGGTGAATAGCTAGGGAATAATTCAACATGAGATGTAGATCCTATGGCTAAGATTAAATCAGATTTAATTAAGTTTAATTAGAGATAAGCTAGGCTAATTACAATATGAAAGAGATTAGTGTGAAAAGCCAACCAAACGGTATCCGAAAAATATAATAAAAATATCGGGACGACCGTGTCGACGAGAGAAACAGAACAAAGAAGACGGATCACAATTTTGACGACGAGAAACGAAACTAAAAATAGAAAGGCCTCACGAAAAAAGTGAATATCGCGATGTCTCATCAAACAAAGTCAAATCGTGGGAGAACGGCCCGTGAAATGATGTTCCAAATTAATTCCACAATTTAAAACTCTTCGAGAGGGTCACAACAGCATATCACACTATAGGGTTCGGATACAGACAAAGTCTAAAATAAATACGTGCACGAACAAGACTATGTGCACGAAAAGTGTATAAAGGACACGGGGTCCAAAGGCGACAGTAATTCCAAGTTGGGCACATGTCGGGGGTTGGCTTGCTAAGAATGTAACCAAGGTGCTACGGCCCCATCGACATCAACGACATGACTCACATACAAGCAACAAAACCAATCAGGTACCCGAAATTGCTATACGCACAGCCGTATAACGAATAGTGAGTACCGGCAGTTACATCCTACCCACCTTAGGACAAAGTTCGTCCTCGGACTTTCTAACATATCTAGTCGCTCTAGTAACTAACCCAATCATATCACATTATAATTCAAACTACGTATAGTTATTACAAGTGCTTATATATGCACTAGGTAGTCAAACATTAACACTACTAACATGTATGTATTTACGCCCATTCTAAACTTACACCTATCATAGTCAGTCAAATTCATACACGTACTTCAATCATTTATATAATCACGTACATCCCTATATAACTATTAAACATTTATTACATACCATGGTGCATATACTCACAAACAATTAAATAGTTCACACCAGCAAATACAATCGTAATACTCCACATTTAGATAACTACCTATAAACAAAACAATAAGGATACACTACTCCCTATATCTCCTAGTGTACATCCAATGCCAACATATCAACACAAATAACCACACCACTTAATATTAAATCATGTTATTATATCTAAGATACATTTACCACTGCTATAATTTCATAATTTTATAGTCATTCAAATGCATGCAAATATTTCACCATATATTCACATTACATACAGTCCTATAACTATATTCACGACACGCCACACATACCATAGTCACAAATACCTATAACTAAGCACATATTTACCCGTTCATGGTGCACACCCACACACGCTAACATTCCATTCATATATACCAATCATACCACTATATACTCAGCACATCTACACACCTAGTTTAGCTAGCACACTTGCATTCACACAGGCAAGTCCTTAGTAAATAACTATACCACAAGACCAACACCTATAACTATATACTGGTATAGCGACCCATAATCATGTGCATAACAAAACCAGGCACAAACAATCCTATTACTATACATACGTCATCCATCGCTATATTCATGATACTACACGCAAACCACAGACATATGTAACATTGTACTTAGAGTATGCCCACTCAAACTTGAGTGAGACTCAAAACCCATATCATAATACTCTATATACATAACACGATACTTATACCTACACTAACATAACACTCTAATATATATGCATCTACCAACATAACCACATACATACTATAATATCAATCACTATATCTAGTCAGGTCACACCCTCGTAATTCAATCACTTTACATACCATAATAATATCACAAATACCAGCACACGTATAATTATATTACCCTCCCTAATACATGCATTCATCTTATAGTCACATACATGTAATATATATTCACACCATAGCCATCTACCTATAATTAGTATACCAACACATCTACTTATCCATACATAGTTAAGACATGCAATATTCGTGTATACCTCGAGGTATACACACACACACACACAACATCCCGTAAAGGCAAGCAATACCAAACAAAATTTATGACCCTATTACCATACGTATATCACACATATTCATATAGTAAGCACATGCCTACGTACGAGCACACGCCCACATGTACTAACATATGGATCAAATAATAGGCATGCACATTTAACCATAAGTACCCTAGTATCATTATACCTAATATACACACAATTTTACCAACATATTATTTCAACCATTACTAAGTATCTCCAACTACATACACCCCCAGTAGATATTCCCAACTCTAATTCTTATATACACAAACGTCCCTAGAGTGGTATAGCTATCCACACGGATATTTATAAATACTAACACAGATACAACTTCATATATACCATGTAATTAAATGCAGTACAACGACATCACAACCTATACTACTGGGCCCACCATACTATACCAAGGTTAACATAGGCATCAATAAGCACTAATGTGATAACTAAACAATAGTGATGAAATCGAAATCGAAATTGAAATGAAATAAGATCGGGATGAACAGGTTCAGATGAGGCTACATATAAGGGAATAAATTGGTTGGGTGGAACAAAATATAGTTTTGAATAATCAAGTAGGGAAGAAAGATATAACATACGAAATAAGGATATAAAACTGTAAGTTATAAAATAAAATATAGTAATATCCTTATAAAACACAGAAGGATAGCATGAAAGTTAAATAACGGCATAAGGATTAGACGCAAAGTAATGAGTATGAAGGTGAATGAATTGTTTTGTAATTGGAGATAAATTTAAATGGAGATAGTATTTTACAAAAATTTGAAGTAGGAAAATGATGAGTATAAAATCGACACGCTGAATGCTGAAGTCCCATGTAACTTAGAAAAGTATATTAAAGGTAAGTGTGATGAGTTATTCGAATAATTTTTAATGGAATAAGTAAGAAAAGAAAATTATAAATCGAATTAGGGAAAAATAGAAATACTGTTCAGAATAAATTGGTATATGAAAAGGGACAAGGTATTTAAATAGGTATTAAAAGTATAGGCTGGAAAACATTATAAAATAGTAATCAAAAATCTCGACAAAACTTTCGAAATTCAAAAAAAAATTAAGTCCACGGAAGAGCATGAAGTCTAAGTGTGTGTGTGTGTGTGTGTGTATAAAGTTTCGAACGAGTTTAAACTTTGCGAATGATGAATATCAAAAATACTTTCAGAAGATTCAAGATTTGTAACGAAGAGACTCGAAAATTAACGTTGATTGTAATGAGGCGATCTCGTGAATTGAGGGCAAGGAAAATAGTCGTATGATCAAAACATAAACACGCCTAGGATATGACTCATGAAAATCTACGGGAAACTCTTACGGTCGACCAACTAAATATTAGGAACTTAGTGCTAAAACTTTCTAAGGGACTAGACTGTAATATACTGCGTTCAGCTTGGCCCGAAATCGATGAACCCAAGCAAACGACTAAAGAAATTCTAGAGGTCTAATATGGTCAGAGTTAGGCAAGAACCACTAAGGTAAATCCTAAGACAACTACATCAATTTCTAGTATGGAGTCTAACTAACAATCTGGGACCTCTAACTAGCAAGCACAGGCGTCTAGCTAAGTCTTACTTATAGTCCTGATCTATGGATTTCCCTACTAAGCTGAGATAGATGCTCGGGCAACACGTCTTCCAGCCACCTAGGACACGGAAAACGCTCTTATTAGACTCAGATTTTACGACTCGAATGTTTCGAATAATTAATGAATGTTTTTATTATTATCATTGTCCCGATATTTCACAGTTGCAAAAGGACCTGTATGGGCCACCAACAAAACCGGTCGCGCCCCGCTTCCCATAAACGGAAGGCGAGGCGTGATGAGGTCTGCTCAGACTTGGAGCTGTGAGGCTGCAAGTCTGATAAGCGTCTGAAAACAAACACTTCCAATAACCAGGTCCTTGCAACCACGAAACGAAACAAAGAAAATAATATTTTAAGCAGAAATATAACTCCACCAATAACATCCAGATTATTCTAAACATTCAGAGACAAGTCGTAAAGGAAAGTACATAAGTCTGAAAAGAGGCCTAAAGCATGGCCGACAAATACATAACATCAACATAAAAAAAGAGGTGCTACGCACCGACAGCCTAACAGTGACTAAGCCGAAAACAACAACAACAAGAAGGAGCTCTAGGACTGGTCTCCAATGTCCGCGAACTCAACACCTGCAACATGTTCGTCCTTGACGACCAACTCTGGCTCACAATCTAACATGTGACACCCAAAAGAGAAAAGGGGCACATGTCAGCAAGTCTACTAGAGACTTATGCAAGGAATCTAAAAGAAGTGAAACAACCTAGCAGTTCTAAAATATGCGATGACATGGCAGTTTAAGGTATGAATGCAACAAGTAAGAGAGTGCAACAAGTATGACTAGCAACAAGTATAACATGGCAACAAGTATAACATGGCAAGGGTAGCAAAGCTACTAAAATTCACATGGATTTACAAGTCACGTAAACACGTCAAGTAAACACGTCGTGCCCAGAGTTTACGCCTTACAGCTGAAGTGGCTGTAAGGGCACACTTCTACGCTGAGTGGTCGCTTAACCCTACCCCAATCCCAGCGTTTACGCCTTACAGCTGAAGTGGCTGAACGGGCACACTTTTACGCTGAGTGGTCGCTTAACCCTACCCCTCCACGTGTAATCGGGCATTGTCTTTTGACCAACACATGTGGCCCACTTCTGGATCACGAGCCAGGAAGTGTATTTGGCATAGGGTTGTGCCTGCAATGCAGGTGCCTAGCCTGAACAAGGAAGTATAATAGCGTATGCTACGAATGCAACATTCAAGCGTAGAATGACATGTATTGATCCATGGCATGGCAAGATTACATTTAAAGTGCGTACAGGTAAGGATTTTTAACGTGACAGGCATGGTAGAGCAAAAGTAAAGAGTGTACAGATATGGAAATTAAACGTGACAGGTAAAAATGCATGAATGACATGGCAGGGTGACAGATATAGCTTCGTTGTCAAGCTAGATCTTAAAATTGTGTCTAGGCGAGTATCATTTCGTCGCCTAGTCTCTTTTACGCTAAAAACGGGGGAAATGGCCTAAGACATGACCTAAAACATAGATTAGTAAGTTTCACTTGCCTGAAATACGTGCTGGAATCATAAGTCTCAAAGTCCAATCACAGATTCAAAAGTCCAGAGCTCCCACGCTCAGTCCAACAATCAGCATACAGTCTCGTATTATTAAGTTGGATTAGTGAGTTACAAAGCAGTAAAAAAATAATCGTTTTCAATCTTGAATTAACATGCGATGGTTGGGATTCCTACTGTTAGAAATATACCTTAACACGACGCGAGAGCTACACTGACGTCGGGTAGAGACGTCAGGGGTTGAATTCCGGTTTCGTGAACGGTACGGAATGACGGTTTCTCTGACAATATAATACACGTACGAATAAGTTTGTGACGACGGCTAGAATAATTAGACAAGTCCTAAAACGTCTAGTGACCCAATTTTAATTAAGTTTTCCAACCTACGATGGATTCACATCAATGTTAACGAACGTTAAATAAACTAACAGGTTATCTACATCAACTGCTAGTACGGAAATATACAACGATTATTAAGCGACCTAGTCTACCATGTTAACTAGAAAATGGCGTACACGAATTATCAAGTTAACAACATTACTAATGTTACTAGCATGCCATCACCCTTTCATTAAGCTACTAACTAGTTAACTGGGTTAACTTACTAATACATATAACTTTCACACTGATAATCAAAGTGTTTTAAAGATCGGTTACTAACCGTTGATAGGAGACGATCCACGGTCACGGTAACGACTCACGACCAACGAATGGTGTCGGCAACTAGATCAGCAATGGAGAGGCCAAAACAGCGACCGAGAAGGCCGTGGGGGCTGTTTCGACGTCAAGACGTCGCGAGGGAACAGCGAGCAAATGGCGGCCTGGGCAGATTCTAGGGGGCCGGCGGTCTGGGCAATGGGCAGCTTTTGTTCAAGGGGAGAAAGGGTGGTGCTTGCAACAGTTTTTAGAGGGGAGCTTGGTTTCGGCCTGCTACAGAGAGGGGCGGTCGCTGGTTGCGCAAGGAAGGAGATGGTCGGATAAGTGGGCGGCGGTTGCACGCGGCTACGCCGCCGGAGGATGGCCGGAGGTCTGGTAGTCTTAGGGGTTCGGTAATAACATATGGAGGAGAGATGGCCATACAAAGGGGCCGGAGATCAGGTCTAAGGGGGAGTTCTTGTGCGTGGGAGGATTCGAATCAAGGAGCTCCGGCGATCTCGTGGTGACCGACGGCGGTAGGGTAGGCGGAGCTAGGGTGTTGCCGGCGGGTTGAAGAATGACTGGGAGGTGCACCGCACTAGGGGTTTGCGTGCTTGTGAGATGATGTTGCGGCGCTTGGGGGCAGTTTCCGACGGTGGTTGTCGGGGCAAGCCGTCGGAGGCCGGATGGGAGGATGCGCGTGCATGGGGGAGGATGATCGGGTTCATGTGGCGGTTGTGAAAGCCCTCTTGCGTGAAGGGGAAGAGAAATTTAGGGTTATTGCTATTTGTGGTGATAAAAGGGGTGTACTCAAGAGGTTGGGAGAGGAGTGGACTTAAGGAGAGGTTATAATTTGGGTGGTGAATAGCTAGGGAATAATTCAACATGAGATGTAGATCCTATGGCTAAGATTAAATCAGATTTAATTAAGTTTAATTAGATATAAGCTAGGCTAATTACAATATGAAAGAGATTAGTGTAAAAAGCCAACCAAACGGTGTCCGAAAAATATAATAAAAATACTGGGACGACCGTGTCGACGAAAGAAACAGAACAAAGAAGACAGATCACAATTTTGACGACGAGAAACGAAACTAAAAATAGAAAGGTCTCACGACAAAAGTGAATATCGTGACGTCTCATCAAACAAAGTCAAATCGTGGGAGAACGACCCGTGAAATGACATTCCAAATTAATTCCACAATTTAAAACTCTTCGAAAGGGTCACAACGGCATATCACACTATAGGGTTCGGTTACAGACAAAGTCTAAAATAAATACGTGTACGAACAAGGCTACGTGCATGAAAAGCGTACAAAGGACACGGGGTCCAAAGGCGACAGTTATTCCAAGTTGGGCACACGTCGGGGGTTGACTTGCTAAGGATGTAACCAAGGTACTACGGCCCCATCGACATCAACGACATGACTCACATACAAGCAACAAAACCAATCAGGTACCCAAAATTGCTATACGCACAGCCGTATAGCGAATAGTGAGTACTGGCCATTACATAGTGTCTCCCGATGCCCCAACTCACGATGGCCTCGACCTCTTGATTGTATCTCTTATTTGTGCATGGGATTTTGACCGGCGCCCCCGGGTTTACGGTATGGGCGCGGTGTCGTTTACCGCAAGTGCACGGTTAGTGTAGGGTGCGGGTTTATCGAACTCAGGGAGGCGAGGTTGTGCTTGGGTCAGGTAGGACCAAAATCACCCCGGGGGGCGAGCTAGCCCAAATCGGTAAATGGTTGTCACGGAAAGAAATAAAGGGTATGAACAACAAGAAAGAAAACCCGGGACTTTGGTTTCCAACCCGACGAGAGACTCTCGCCGATACGGCCTACGGGTATGGATAGCGATCGGAATTAGGGTCTAATGGTGAGACGTTGCCTCTGAAAGTGGTACCGGCATCCCATGGGCCCGATATTCCGGTCGGTGCCCAAGATGATACACCGGACTTCCCGGATTCGATCAGTGGGCACTCCCGTATCCATTAACACTGATCGATCCCGGGAGCACTAAGCCCGCAACGATAACTCCCAACGTCTCATCCTGCCGCTCCCGCGTGCTAGGATTCGACGTCTACGCTATGGGTGTGAGCTATAGCTAGGGAGTCAACCGCCAAGTTTATTCCCCCTTGGCCCAACGGTCAAAGGCGGTCTTTTTCCCGCCGATGACAATGAAACACCCCGCGTAACCGTTAGATTCCTAATCCCTATCGATTTCCTAACCCTATGGACGCATCGGGAAGAACCCCCGAAGGGGTTTCCACCAAAATCCCAGATTTGGGAACTACTCACAAAAATCCATGAAAAAGCGATCTAAATAAAAATTAACCGTTGGAATCATAATCGGACGATTATAATGCGGAAGTAATAGAGTAATTAAGACAATACTAAAATTTGAGGAAGATCTGAAAACTTACAAAAGAACAGAAATTACAGCCGTCACAAAGTGAGAAAACAGTAAAAAACTCGCAGCTCCCGTTTCTGGAACCCTAGGGGTTCTATTTATAGACTCTCGCATCAACTGATCGGTTGACAAGTCAACCGATCGGTTGATCCGTTACAAAATAATAACAGAAAACGGCGAGCTTTCACCCGATCACATGAACCGGTCGGGTGAGTTCTTGAGTGACCGGTTGGATCTTGGAGCCGTCGGGTGAAGCGATCGGTTTGGTGCCCGTGTCTTCAGCTCCTCATCTTCAGCTACAGATGAACCGATCGGGTGAGAGTCACCCGATCGGTTGGCATTTTGCTCGAGAAAACAGAGAACAGGCCCCCGCTGAACCGGTCTGCGAACCGGTCGGGTGACTTACATGTGAGCTCCGGCTGAGACCGGGTGGTGCACGCGTGCATCACCCGATCGGTTGGAGATGACCAACCGACCGGGTGAGAGGCTGAAAGATGAATTCTTCGATGTTTGACCCCCTGGATCACGCGTGACTTCTCCCGTTGCTCCGGGGACTTGAGATATCATCGTTAAACGTCCCCTACGTGGCCAACATCCTGCAAACATGGATAAACAAAGAAAAGTGAAAGAAAACGAGAAAATACAAGGAAACGAATAAAAGACGGTGAAAACACGGGGAAACACAAAAGAAAACGTGCGTGAATATATGAAATGTAAATGCACGTCAAAATCCCCCAAGCTGAACTCTTCCTCGTCCTCGAGGAAGACGAGTGAGAGTAGGAGCTCGGAAGGGAAAAATAGAGAGTAAGAAAGAAAAAGAAAACTCTAAATCCTAGATCGTCCGTCAGAGCCACCAAAATCAAAAATGACACACCAAGCAAGTAAACGCCAAATCACACCACTAAACCTAGGAAAACGAGTCCAAATAAGTGTCGTGGGCCCACGCGGTGAAGCGCGAGTGAGTGCGGTCGTGTGCTACCAAATGGTGTCGCTTTCTACAATGTGCTATGAGGCTCGATATACACAAATCCAAGATACGACCCAAATATCGATTCGAATTGAATTAAGCGGCGAATATATAGTTCAAGCATGCATGAGAATAGAGAGAATCGAAACGTATCATGCGTCGGGGACTCCACAACTAGGGTTAAGGAAATCACGCCACTACAGCCTAGATACTAGCTAAAAAGTTCCTAAGCCAAGTGTTTTCGAAAACGATGGGGGTTGAGATGATGTGGAGTAGAACACTCGGTGCAAATTCTCGCCTTCCCTTTATTCTCGGCAAGTAGGAAAAAATATTCACACGGGAATTTTTTTTTGTGTTTTGTGCATTTGTATATTTTTTTGGCTTTTCGGCTATACAAAATTTTTCTTTTCTTCTCTTTTTGGGTTTTTCTTTTCCTTTTTTCTATTTTTCTTTTGGATTTTTGGGTTTTTGGCTATACACATGTGCACTCTCCCAAGTGGGAGAACGGTACACGACGAGGGGATTTACACCAAGTAAAACAAAAAAGAAGTCGAAATCTAAACACTCGGGCAAAGGAAACTATTCTCGCTAAATAGAGCATAGGCTAAATGGGTTATCCTAGTCCTTAGTTGTGGAATCCCGACGCATGTGAATTGAAATATACGATATAAATATAGCATGCATATAGTAGAAACAAATACCGCATATTCAAATCGAAGCATGATAATCTAGGGGTCATTCCTGGACAGGTATATAAAGTAAAATCACAAAGCAGGAGCACACCAAATAGATAGGCACGACGCACGACTCACAAGAAAGCTAAGTGGACCCACAATGCGTGGAATGCAAGAGGACTCGAAATCCTAGGGTTAGTGAGTGTGATTATCGATGCAATGCTAGGTGTGTGTGACTTTGTGGCGATTCATCATAGGATTCATCTCTAGGAGAAAGAGCTAAAAAGAAGAAAAGAAAAAATAAAAACACAATGAAAACGACACAAAAAATGAAAAAGAAGGACTCAAACGACGCACACAGTGCGACTCCCCCAAGCTGAAGTTTGCATTGCCCTCAATGCAATATGAGTGAGTACGGGAGGGCAATGAAAATGGGGGGGAATACGCACTGACACAAAAAGAAATGAAAATGAGGAAAACACATAGATGAAACTGAAAAAGAAAGAAAGATCAAAATCAAAATCAAACAACACGAAAATAAAAATAAAACCACACGACACGACACTCAAAAAATGAAAAACAAGCACACACACAAAAATGAGAAAAACAAACAAAACACGACAGCACACCAAAATAGACGTCCCCCAAGCTAGACCAGACAATGCTAGCGAAATGATATGATCCATGAAATCCAGAGATATGCAAGGGGTAGTCAATCGGATTCGCTGGTACTGGAATGGTAGGGGGAGGGGGAGGAGGGAGGGGAATAGTGAATGAAAGAATCCTCAGAGGAAGAGGAGGGTGTGCCTATGGGTGAAGGAGGGGCAACAGGCTGGAGCACGGGAGGATCGATGTGCACCGGGGGGCTGTGGTGGAGGAAGATCGTACCAGCTGGGCCGACAGTTGGGTGCCAATCGGGAGGATCCAAGGGTGGTAGATGCACTAATGGAGAATACCAAGGATCAGGGTAAAACTCCCAAGGCAGATGAGACGGGGGATAGGGTAGCCGCAAAGGGGCCAAAGGTGGCAGGATCACGAAAGGTTCGCAGGCGGGGCTATAGAGGTAGACAGCACGGTCTTCATCGAAGGGAGTGAGCATATTGATATCGATCAAGTAATCGCGATCAATACGGCTACGTCCAGGAAAAATAGGGAGGTCGGGAAGTACCCTCAGAACACAGCTGACAATAAGAGTGATCATCCCACCACAACAGATGGAACCAGAAGTGGCGCGGCTAACGGCAAAAATTTCGTGGACGATCCAATGAGTGGCGTTTATGGGCATAGGGATGTGCCCAAGGATCCTGTCTTCGGACATGACATAGAGAAAGAAGAGCTCATCCCTAGATACAGTGGACACATCCACGCGGGCGAAAACAGTGTTGGCGAGGATGCAATGGGCGAGGCAGTAACACGGGTGAATAATGTAGGAGGCAGGAGCCTCAGGTGGAAAGGTGGTGTACCGGGTAAATCGTTGCCAAACACCATCAGCCCGAAATTGAGAGTAGATGTCAGTTCGATCGTGGGTGGAATGTTCAGTATTAAGATCGGGGTGACGGAGATTAAGGATATTGTTCAGCTCGATGAAACCCAGAGAAAAGTCGCAATTGAAAGCGTGGAAGGAGAAACCCCCATCAAACAACTCGAGGGAACTGAGGAATTCAAGCGTGAGATTTCTGTGTGTGTGAGCATGGATGTGAGAGAGGGTATGGCACCCGATACAGTTGAAAATTCTGGCGACGCCGTTCGAAAGCCCTAGAGCTTCGAGTGTGGGGCGATCGGCAAAGAGTGTAGGTCTCATCGGGCGATGAAGTAGTGCTCGCAAACGGTCAGACTGCTCTTCTGTAGAAGGGTTTATGCCAAGGAAAGAGGGGGAAAAGGGGCCGTAGAGCGGATCACGACGCGAAGATGATGCAATCTCTTTCCCTTTCTTAGACATGGCGACTATGTGGGTGGTGAAAATGAAAGTGGGGGCGAGCCTAAGATGAATATAGGGCAAGTGAAGCAGATACAACACCAATTTAGGATATTACAGATAAAGTAAAAGATGTGTAGAGTGGAAGAATGTTACCCATCGATGTAGCAAGATCAAGCGCCCGGGGGTCTCGCGTAGTAGGAGGAAACAATCCGGGAAGCCGCCGCTCGCTGATCCGACAAGAACAGAATTTTGAAAATTTTGGGGCTAGGGTTAGGGTTTGGGGGTTTTGATGATGGAATGTCGACGATGGCGAGGTGGCGGGGTTGGGGAAGTATGGGAGTGAGTAGGGATGAGGGTTTAGGGACAGTATGTAGGGTCGAGGAAGTCGATTCTATAGCTGGAGGGCGTGAAATCCTGTGAAGGGGATTTTCTGGGGTCGGGTGGCGGTCACCGTGCGTTAGGGTTATCTATAGGGGAGAAACTGAACCGATCGGGTGGGTTCTCACCCGATCGGGTAGGCAAATTTCGAAAGTTCCTGTCGGCCAACAGCTACAGGCGAACCGGTCGATTGACTTGTCAACCGATCGGTTGGCCGCCTCCCAAATTTTTCCTGAGAATTGAGGGCTGCTCACCCGGTCGCTTCAACCGATCGCGCTCGAACTCAACCGATCGGTTGATATTCCCCAAAAATTTCCGAGAGTTCTCCCCAGCTCACCAGGTCTGTCACCCGGTCTCTTCATTCCTCAACCGATCGGTTCATTTGGGGACAGATCTCGGCATGTATCTGATACATCCCAACCGATCGGGTGGGAACCCACCCGATCGGTTGAGGCCTTGTTTTTCTGCAAAACCCAAGAAACGCCTGAGTTCCTTCACAGAAGTTGTTTCGGCTGGATTTATTTATAAAAATAGAGAAAATAAAAGTGGAAAAAATCCTACAAAACGAGGCATAAGTTTAGAACATGGGTTGCCTCCCATGAAGCGCACTTGTTTAACGTCGTTGGCTCGACGCCCGCAGCGGTGGTCAATTAGGATCCGGAGGGTTAGAGGAAGAGTTGTCGCTCGTTGGGGATCCGACCGGAGAGAATTCGGGTTCTCCAACTGCATAGTGTTTCAGACGCTGCCCGTTCACTTTAAACGGCTCATCCCTTCCCATTATCTCGATAGCCCCATGCTGGAAAACCTTGGTGACGCGGAACGGTCCCGACCATCTTGACTTGAGTTTCCCAGGAAAGAGCTTCAGCCTTGAGTTGAACAGGAGAACTAAGTCCCCTTCTTTGAATTCCCTCTTTAAGATTCGCTTATCGTGCCACCGCTTCAGCTTCTCCTTGTAGATCTTGGCGTTCTCATAGGCATTGAGCCGGATTTCGTCGAGCTCGTTGAGTTGTAGCTGCCGGTGCACTCCTACCTTCTTGGTGTCGAAGATCAGATTCTTAACTGCCCAATATGCCTTATGTTCCAATTCCACAGGAAGATGGCAAGCTTTCCCATAGACGAGCCGGTAGGGAGTTGTGCCGATAGGATTTTTAAATGTCGTCCTGTAAGCCCAAAGCGCGTCAGGGAGCTTTGATGACCAGTCCTTTCTAGAATTGGCCACCGTCTTTTCTAGTATGCTTTTAATCTCCCGGTTAGAGACTTCCGCCTGACCGCTGGTCTGCGGGTGGTAGGCACGCCCCACCCGGTGTTGTACCCCGTATTTTTTCAAGAGGGCCTCAAATTTCTTCTCTATAAAGTGGCTCCCTCCGTCACTGATCAGGACACGAGGTACACCGAACCGCGGGAAGATGTTGCTTTTAAAGAACTTGGCCACCACTCTAGAATCGTTGGTTGGACTGACCACCGCTTCAACCCATTTCGACACGTAGTCCACGGCCACCAAGATATACTAGTTCCCCGAGGAAGAAGGGAACGGTCCCATAAAGTCCACTCCCCATACATCGAAGATTTCTATCTCCAGGATGTAGTGTTGAGGCATCTCATTCCTTTTGGAGATATTCCCAGCTCTTTGGCATTTATCGCAGGCTTGGACATAAACATGTGTGTCCCTGAAGAGTGTAGGCCAGTAGAATCCGCTTTGGAGAATTTTTGCGGTGGTCTTGTAGGTGCTCGCGTGCCCTCCACATTGCTGCCCATGGCAGTGGGAAATGATGGAAGTCGCCTCAGTTTCAGGGATGCATCTTCGTATCACCCCATCATTGCAGGTTTTGTATAGGTGGGGGTCATCCCAATAAAATTTGCGGACCTCATGGAAAAATTTCTTCTTCTGCTGAAAGCTCACATTGTGGGGAACGATGGCACAAGCCAGATAATTTGCGATGTCGGTGTACCAGGGGGTCCAGGAGGAAGAGACAGAGAAGAGATGCTCGTCAGGGAGTGAATCATCGATCGGTGTAGCATTTAAATCGAGAGTGGGCATCCTGGACAGGTGATCGGCAACAACATTCTCCGCCCCCTTCTTGTCTCTGATTTCCAGGTCAAACTCCTGGAGGAGGAGAATCCATCTAATGAGTCGTGGCTTGGCTTCTTTCTTGTTTAATAGGTATTTAAGAGCCGCGTGATCCGTGTGTACGATCACCTTGGCGCCAACGAGATATTGTCAGAACTTATCCATGGCGTAGATCACCGCGAGCAATTCTTTTTCCGTGGTAGTATAATTTCTTTGGGCGGCATCAAGGGTTTTGCTCGTATAATATATGACATGAAGATTTTTATCTTTCCTCTGCCCTAGGACGGCACCAACCGCATAATCACTAGCGTCACACATCAGCTCAAAGGGCAGTTTTCAGTTTGGTGGCTGTATTATGGGTGCGGAAATCAATGCTTGCTTCAAAGTACGGAAGGCCTCCATACACTCCTCGCTGAAGACGAAAGGTGTGTCCTTCACGAGGAGTTGGGTCAGATGCCTGGAAATCTTCGAGAAGTCTTTTATGAAGCGGCAATAAAATCCCGCGTGTCCTAAGAAACCACGGACTCCTCGAAGATTGTGCGGTGGTGGAAGCTTTTCAATCACTTCAACTTTAGCCTTATCAACCTCGATTCCCCTCGAAGAGATGTTGTGTCCCAGCACAACTCCCTCTTGGACCATGAAGTGGCACTTCTCCCAGTTTAGGACTAGTCCCTTTTCCTGACATCTCTCCAGGACCTTAGTGAGATTACTGAGGCACGAGTCAAATTTAGTTCCGTAGACGGAGAAGTCGTCCATGAAAACCTCCATGATGTCTTGGGAGTAGTCGGAGAAGATAGCGGACATGAGTCTTTGGAATGTAGCAGGGGCGTTACAAAGTCCGAACGGCATTCTTCTATAGGCATACGTCCCGAATGGGCAAGTGAAAGTCGTCTTCTCCTGGTCATCGTTATGAATAGGGATCTGAAGAAATCCTGAATACCCGTCCATGAAACAGAAATAATTATGCTTCGCCAGCCTCTCGAGCATCTGGTCAATAAAGGGGAGGGGGTAATGATCCTTCCTTGTGGCTTTGTTCAGCTTTCTATAGTCAATGCACATCCTGTACCCCGTGACGGTCCTCGTTGGTATTAGCTCGTTCTTTTCATTGCGAACCACCGTCATTCCTCCTTTCTTGGGTACAACGTGCACCGGGCTAACCCAGCGACTATCGGAGATAGGGTATATAATACCGGCATGTAGAAGCCTAACAATCTCTTTCTTTACAACTTCCATCATTATGGGATTCAACCTTCGCTGTGGCTCAATCGAGGAGGCTTGCTCATCTTCAAGCAGAATTCTGTGTGAGCAGAGGCCTAAGCTAACCCCTTTTAAATCCTCAATTGCATATCCGAAAACTCCTTTAAACCTTTTTAGAACACCAAGAATTTTGGTCATTTGGTCTTCAGGTAGTGAAGAGTTGACTATAACCGGAAGGGTCGAGCCTGCTCCCAAATATTCATATTTAAGCCCCGGCGGTAATTCTTTCATCTCAACTTCTTGGGGCCCTGACGCATACTTTTCAAGCTGAGCATCCTCAAGGGAAAGGAGTTCTTCGTGGATTTCTCGGAAGCCAGCATCCGGAATCTCACCCTCGGCCGTGGCTCCGCACGGTGAAATTTCGCAAGGTATAGTGGGAACGATCGAGGGATGCACCGGGTCTCTTCCGAGCTCATCATAATTATCCGGGAAGAAGGCTTGTATGTGAAAACAGGTTTCAATCATCGATGATTCTCCACAACTGTTTCTAGCTTCTCCATTGTCCAAAGACCGGGGACGCTCAATAGAAGTCTGCAAGGGATAGATTGATTCCTGTCCAGCGTAGCCTACAAACCCGATCGGGTGGCTCTCCTGACAAAACTCTGCGGTTAACTCTTCTTCACTACATTCGAGACCATGGTTGTCGATATACGCCACTTCACCGTGGGGAAAGGGAGTTGCCATGGCAAGGTGCTCCTGCACATCTCGATATCTCTGGCCTTCCACGGCGGCAGACAGGAGGGATAGTATATTCGAAGTATTCAGTGATTCTACTAAGCTCTGCGCCAAACAGCGGATATGGTGAGAGTGATCCCAGATGTCTCCTGAAACTGCATGCAACATCCTTGCCGTGGGGCCGGGATCTTATACGAAAGGAGAGAGAGAGAACTGCACAAGTGGCAAACACGTCAAAAGCACAGGTTGCATAAACGGGAACCGCAAGTTGCGATGGAAGCACGGCGATTCAGTCAATTAGCACTATACAATTACTATCCACAGTATGTCCAAGTGAAATCTAAAAGTGTAGAGTGCGAAAATTATCGCGAGGTAGGGATGAGAGCTAGACACGAGGGTTCAAGAGATCCTAAAATAACAAGCACGTTGCCTCCCCGGCAACGGTGCCATAAACTTGACAGGCGCCCCCGGGTTTACGGTATGGGCGTGGTGTCGTTTATCGCAAGTGCACGATTAGTGTAGGGTGCGGGTTTATCGAACTCAGGGAGGCGAGGTTGTGCTTGGGTCAGGTAGGACCAAAATCACCCCGGGGGGCGAGCTAGCCTGAATCGGTAAATGGTTGTCACGGAAAGAAATAAAGGGTATGAACAACAAGAAAGAAAACCCGGGACTTTGGTTTCCAACCCGACGAGAGACTCTCGCCGATACGGCCTACGGGTATGGATAGCGATCGGAATTAGGGTCTAATGGTGAGACGTTGCCTCTGAAAGTGGTACCGGCATCCCATGGGCCCGATATTCTGGTCGGTGCCCAGGATGATACACCGGACTTCCCGGATTCGATCAGTGGGCACTTTCGTGTCCATTAACACTGATCGATCCTGGGAGCACTAAGCCCGCAACGATAACTCCCAACGTCTCATCCTGCCGCTCCCGCGTGCTAGGATTCGACGTCTACGCTATGGGTGTGAGCTATGGCTAGGGAGTCAACCGCCAAGTTTATTCCCCCTTGGCCCAACGGTCAAAGGCGGTCTTTTTCCCGCCGATGACAATGAAACACCCCGCGTAACCGTTAGATTCCTAATCCCTATCGATTTCCTAACCCTATGGACGCATCAGGAAGAGCCCTCGAAGGGGTTTCCACCAAAATCCCAGATTTGGGAACTACTCACAAAAATCCATGAAAAAGCGATCTAAATAAAAATTAACCGTTGGAATCATAATCGGACGATTGTAATGCGAAAGTAATAGAGTAATTAAGACAATACTAAAATTTGAGGAAGATCTAAAAACTTACAAAAGAACAGAAATTACAGCCGTCATAAAGTGAGAAAACAGTAAAAACTCGCAGCTCCTGTTTTTGGAACCCTTGGGGTTCTATTTATAGACTCTCGCATCAACCGATCGGTTAACAAGTCAACCGATCGGTTGATCCGTTACAAAATAATAACAGAAAACGGCGAGCTTTCACCCGATCACATGAACCGGTCGGGTGAGTTCTTGAGTGACCGGTTGGATCTTGGAGCCGTCGGGTGAAGCGATCGGTTTGGTGCCCGTGTCTTCAGCTCCTCATCTTCAGCTACAGATGAACCGATCGGGTGAGAGTCACCCGATCGGTTGGCATTTTGCTCGAGAAAACAGAGAACAGGCCCCCGCTGAACCGGTCTGCGAACCGGTCGGGTGACTTCCATGTGAGCTCCGGCTGAGACCGGGTGGTGCACGCGTGCATCACCCGATCGGTTGGAGATGACCAACCGACCGGGTGAGGGGCTGAAAGATGAATTCTTCGACGTTTGACCCCCTGGATCACGCGTGACTTCTCCCGTTGCTCCGGGGACTTGAGATATCATCGTTAAACGTCCCCTACGTGGCCAACATTCTGCAAACATGGATAAACAAAGAAAAGTGAAAGAAAACGAGAAAATACAAGGAAACGAATAAAAGACGGCGAAAAACACGGGGAAACACAAAAGAAAACGTGCGTGAATATATGAAATGTAAATGCACGTCAGATTTGCCCATCTTACATGTACAGGATTTGCCCCTTCTTCATTAATAAAATTTCTTTTATTAGAAAAGGAGTCCCGACTCGCCTAAAATCGTAAGAGACGGAGCTTAGCCCTAGTCACTTTGTTAGGCCGGTCTGAGTGGTCGGCTGATAGTGATCCCCGATAGAATAGCTAGATCGGCCCGCGAGAGAGTGGCCCCAGATCGTATAGCCAGATCGGCATGCGAGGCCTTTTGAAAACCTACACACTTTAGAGAGAGTAAAATGGGAGAAGCCGTATATGGTCTTCTCGTTAATGTTTTCTTGGGGTGATCAACAAAGAGAACAAAAATAAATAGTGCAAGGGTTTCCTAGATCGACCTGCAATTGTATAGCTAGGTTGGCCTGCAAGGGAGTGTCCCCCGACCTTATAGTGGATCATCCTAGTTGGTCTTTAAGAGCAATCCCTGATTGAATGGTTAGGTCGGTCCGTGAGGGGAATGGCCCTCGACCTTCGACCGACAAATAATTAGGTTGCCCCGTGAGGGGAGTGGCCCCCAGACCTACGGCCAATGCAAAGCCCGGTCAACCTGTGAGGAGAGTGGCCCCCAACTTACGACCGATGAATAGCTAGGTCAGCCCATGAGGGGAGTGGCCACTGAACGACAACTGACATAGAGCTAGATCGGCATGCGAGGGGAGTGGCCCCCCCAATCTACAGCCAACCAGTCTCGAGGTCTTCACAAAGTAATCCCTACTCGTATAGCTAGATCAGCCTGTGAGGGAGATTAGCCCCCAGTTGTATAACTGATCAGCCCGTGAGGTGTTGAGAATTATCCCCGATCGTATAGCTAGATCGACCAGCAAGGGCAGTTAACCCCCAGTCGTATAGCCGACTGGCCCACGAGGTCTTTTGCCATATCATGCATGCTCCAAAGAAAGTGAAATGGAAGAAGTCATTTATGGTATTCCCGTTAGTGCTCTCTTGGAGTTTATTAGGTCAGCAGGATATAATATATTTTTAAAATGAAACCGAAATAAAAATCAACGTAAGTGTTTGCTCAGTTTACTTGCTTTTTGTTGACAATACCTCTGCGGCTACTCTGCATTTGAAGGATAGACAAGATCATCCATGGGGGGCTCGTGGTGGCTTACATAGGCCGTCCATATACGTCCTCCTCATAGACAAGATCATTCATGGGGGCTCGTGGTGGCTTACATAGGCCGTCCATATACGTCCTCCTCATAGACCATCATTGTAGGTCATTTTGTTATATCAGAGAGCTCGTCTGGTCAGTGCCTTCACTGCCATTATAAACAGCTCCGCTCTAGCAAGGAGCTGGTCCAAGCTACGATGTGGTCTGTAGTGCAGAATTTCATCAGGTCTTCACACTAAATTATCTTCTTGAATGCGACGATGGTCCGCTCGTTGTTGTAGTTCTAGACGTTCAGCCTCTCTGAGTTGAAGTGTTTTAGGAAGCCTCTCTCTCTCTCTCTCTCTCTCTCTCTCTCTCTCTCTCTCTCTCTCTCTCTCTCTCTCTCTCTCTGTGTGTGTGTGTGTGTGTGTGTGTGTGTGTGTGTATGTGTGTGCGCACGCGCACGCGCAATAGGGTGAAGAGGTGGTCTGAACTTCGCTTCCTCCTTCTACCTGCCATGAACAGCTTGCAGAAGGCACAGGTCAAGATCTTGAATGACCCAACAGATCGATTAGGAAACCCATTGTACCACTCCTTAGCGGCCTTCCGTAGGGTTGTTTGGAAAGCTTGACATAGGAGGGAGTCGGCGGTCCCTTGTATCTCTATCATTCCCTTGTAGTTCTGAACGGGCTCATGCGGATCACCCAGGCCATTATACTTGGTTAGGTCGGGCATCTTGAATCTGGGCAACAACGAAGCCAAAGTGATCTTCTTTTGGGGGGGCTGCTCCTCATCTGAGCTGTTGCGAGAGCTCAGATGATAGAGGCTGTCTATCCAAGATTTCTCCTTGAGGCACGCATGACACCTACGCCGAGGTTTGTGACCTCGCCTATGATGATTCTCTCCATCCCGATCATTAGTCAGAATAGGACGGCCATCCGCAGCTTGGCTGAGAGAGGGCTGCAGGCCCCTGAGACCGGCTGTTGATGTGATGTAGCCCCAGTCTTACCATCCTAAGCCTCTTCAAGACGAGGAGAGATGGGGCATTGTTGCTGCTACTACTGAGAGGCATTTGGAATAAATGGTGGGCTCGTGAGTGGTTGGGTCTGCGAGCCCCCAACCGCTCTATCACAGTAGTCAATGCCTGAATGCGAATGTTCACCTCCTGTGAGACCGCATGGAATTACTCCAAAATCACTAGTTGCGGCTCGGGCAATCCATGAGTGAAGGAGTTAGGATCCAAGGGCTGTGGTGTAACATCTGACGCCCCCTACCGTAATGGGCCTTTCAGGCCCCTGGTTAGTGGGATGAGTAATCGCTGGTGTGGTTGAAGATGTGGGTGTCGACTCATTCCACGCAGACGACGCCAATTGTAGACGATCTTTTTGGTTACCACGTCAAATACAATAAGATTACAATGTGGTTTATAGTATATGGTTGACAGTTGAAGGTTGGATGAGCTATTCCCTGGTTAATCGAGCTCGGTCCGAGCAATTGGTCATTGACCAGTCACTAAGTGAGCTGACTCGGGCTGAGTGTCACGATCTGAGCTGTTGGAGCCGGGGGCATGCTATCTCCAGACTGCCCCCTGGGGTAATTGGTCAGATCTGAGCTATCTCTGAATTGTTTCCCCCAGCTCCGAGCTATCTACGCCTGGCTCAAACAGTCCTCGCCTATTCCAAGCAATTTTCGCTAAACTCGAGCTGTCTTCGCTCAGCACGAGCGGTCTCCGAGCTATCTCATGGACTCCTTTCCGCTCCCTTCAACACAAATGGCTTGCAACACGAGAAGCTCACCAGTGGGGTCCGAACTGGGGTCCGAACCCCTCCGATGCTTAATCCAGTTAGTGACTCAAGGAGGGCTGGGTGTAGCTATGTCCGACCTTTTGGAAGGTTGTCTGCTAGTGAGCTTGCTGAGCTGTAGAGGAAATATAAGAGTTTTGGGTGGAGCAGATACCAGTGTCTCGAGAGTTGTGGACCAGATTCCACTAGTCTCCCCGAGAACCAAACCCCCCCCCCCAAAAAAAAAAAAAAGGAAATTATATATGGGCGCAGCTAATGAGGGACATTGTAAAGTATCGTCCTAGCTTTTAAGCCGCTTGCATGCATTGGCCTGAGCTATTGGCATTAATGACAACCCCAACAATAGGTCGAATGCTGGTGAAGCTGGCGCGTCTTGAATGAGGAAGTCCAACTGTTAGCTCGGCTATCATCTTAAATGAAGAGATGATCGATCCGAGCGTGAAGGCCTCCGAGGAAGATGCAGGCTCTACTATGGTGTCGGGCTGAAGTTGCGGGCTTTAGTGGGCTTGTCTATTGGATCGGCCCAGTGCTGTATTAGGTACCTTCATAGTATTAGAAAGAAAGGAACTTGAAAGAAGAAGAAATTGTGATATAGATCTTTCATTTGACAACTATCGCAGACAAATAATATAATGTACAAACAGATAATACACGGGATACATTATTTCCTCGAAATCACAGAAAATTTCAATAATAAGCAATCTAAAATGGTAGACTCCTTGATGCCTCAGCAAGATTAGTTTAGGATACAACGGCTCGAAAGCATTATTTAAAAAAAAAATTAAGACAGTTTACACCTCAAGACTAAAAGTGGACGCTTTGACCTGTGAATCACATCCAAAATGACTCATTGATCCTTGTGTCATCTGGAATGCCTTCAACTTACATTGAAATAGTTGCAACACGAGATACCACGCTACCTTTTGGAAGTGTACAATTATAGTGATAATCAATATCACTGAGCAAGAAATCATCGACTAAGATGCACCGCACGGTATTTTCTATTCTTCAAACATTTCTTCAACCAAATTATCCGGCAAGTAACTAAATTAAGCTGACAGAAGCAAGCCGGAGAATTGGAAATGCCAAAAGGTTTTGGTACGTGTTTGGCTGTGAATGTTGACATCAGACTAATGTATTCCACAGACTACGAGATATATCCTTCCACTATAACGCTACCATTTGAAACCACCGTTTTTAGATCCTTTAATCTCATTGTTTTCCTTCCCAATGGCAAAACGGAGAGCTGTTCATTACTATCAAGAACTGGGCATAGTTCTACTACAACCTTATGCACCAAATTCTCATCAAGACCATCCTCAAGTAAATCGACAAGACCACCATTATCCTCTCCAACATCTAGTACCAGGCTGCACAATCCTTGCTGCCCACAGTAATCTAAAATTGAACTAAGGTTCATCTGTTCCAAAACAACTACTTCAATGCTTTCGGATTCAGGCTCCACCGTAGTGGGTTTTTCTGCCAACACAATTATCCGAGTTGAAGATGCAGCAAGAGAAGCTGGAAGAGATACTGAACTTGTGCCTCTTGCTACAATAATTTGAAGGGGTTGATTTTCTCCAGTTTCACCTGATGCTGGCAAAGCAGAAGTTTGGGGAAATACGTTATTAGAACTAATAATCCCATCATATTCCTGCACCAGCCGTGAGTAGTATCTGCTTGCTTCCTCTGCTCCATCCCAAAGTTGTCTAGAAATCCTTCCACCAAATGACATTGAATACCTGTAGCCCAAAGAGTTATTTACAGAAGTCAAATAATAAAAAAGGATGTACATGTTAACTAATAACAAATAAAATATCTACCAAGTTTCTTTCAACTTTGATATTGAACCTGGTAATAATTGCATACAAAAATCAATTGTTGCCATGCACTAGACCCCCAAGTTGATACATTTGCCAGGCTACACCTGTCGATACATCTGCTAGGCTACTCGTGCAAAATAAAACGAGAACCCACGGCAGCACAATGCAAGGTAGGTGATACTTCTGCATTGAACTGTTAACATGATGCCAAAGCGTATTTAAGAATCTAGATTTGTCAGGATCTTCTACTCCTTCGATAGTGCAAAATAGATACTGTGAAACAATGTAAATTCATTCATTCCATCCTGCACACAAATGAGCCCTTGTCAACATATGTAGATTCCATTATTTGGAATTGCTACAAGTGACCTCAGAATCAAACAGATGCCAGGCATCTCTAGTATACCAAATGCATCTCTAGTATGACAGGTCACCGCGAACCTGACTAATAAAGTGCCACCTTGAATAAGTATATACCAAATGCATCCTATTATTTTTTTACATTTTACCTCTGGAAGAATATGCCTCCTTGGAAAGCATTTATTCATCTCCTTTTTTTAATCCAATCAACAGAACCTCTTTGGCATCATGATATACTGAATACGCATGTATCCCATTCTTCACTAGCACAGAGCGTCTGATAAATGAAGATAATCTCTCAGTAGACTTATCCTTGAATTCTAGATGAAACTTTCAATTATGATATTCATTTCTATTTTTGCATAATTATGTACAATACGCTCAATGGTCTACGTCATCGATATATCTGGACACACATTTCTTTTCCAGCAAAAATAAAAATAATAATCATGAAGTACATCGTATCCCTCTACAATTACCCATATGTTATCAGCAAAAGTATAAGACACTTGTTCTTTCAGATTTTACACTCCAATAAAGAAGGCAGGACTTGACAGCAAAAATGTAAACCTACATACTCTCCCAAAGACAAATATGTGTACCGACGTGATGGCCACTTCTAGCATGGCTAGATAGATAAAGAAGTACAAAAATTGTGGAGGAAGACTAAATGTATAGAACTGCATAGTGCATCCCTCTTTGTTGAAACAAGTCTAGAATCCAACTAGTCGATTGACATTGCCTTTTGACTGTTCGAGGGGGAAACAAGCTAAGGAGTTGCAATCACATGGATATTAACATTTTCACCGCTTCGCTTCAAGATATACTTGTAAAAAGCAAAACAAAACCTCAAGTCATCAAAATCGCCATAGCAAACATAATATCAACACCGTCAGTATTAAATATTGGAGAAAAATTGAAAAACATGTGTGCCAATTGCATTTCGAGTTAAAGTATGACACATAACATTAAAATATATTACAATAACCATGTTGCCTCTTGAATATAATAACTTCATACCAGTACACATCCAGCTAGGCATGGCCTCTAATTAAACACATTATGAAACCTGAAATATAGTGTAACAGCCACACTTCTTGAATACACATTTACATGGCGAGGTTAAATGTCTCATTTTCGGTTTCGGTCTTTCGAGAGTTTTAGGTTTCGGTCAGGTTTCGCTTTGTTTCGATGGTTTCGGAGTTTCATTTCAATTCATCTGTACTAGTAGTTTCAAATACTTAAAAACCTATCAAATTTTACCAAATACTATCAAATACTAAAGTATCAAATACTTTTTTTAACAAGTTACACATTTTGTTACATATATGTAAATATATTACACTCTTTTGCTATATATATTACATTTTTTGCTAAATATATCAAATCGATAGTTTTGCTATTCACGTTACACATTTTGATAAATATATTACACTTTTTTACAGGTTTGCCATTCCCTTCCATAGATTGCTTAAATATAATGGCAAACTTGCAAATAAATGCAACATGATTAGCAAAATGAGTACGGTGAATAGCAACACAATATCATCCACTCATTGTGTTGCTAGTAAAATTACACATTTTGATAAACAATTTACGTTTATTTACATGTTTTACATTCCCTTTGGTTACAATGTTTAAAAGGAAATGACAAAATTGTAAATAAATATAACATATTTAGCAAGTGTGTAATTTGATCAGCAGCACTCAACACGACGCACGTGTTAAACCAAAACAAAGGGCTACAGCCCTTCGTTGTTCCTTCTTCTGAGATTTTTGGCAACGATGATGATGACGATGACAACGGTGCTCTCCAAAGACTCGACGAGGCTCTCCGAAGACTCGACGAAGGCTTAGTGACGGGGCTCTCCAAAGACTCAACGACGATGTCGATTGATTTGAAGGGAACGAGTAAGATTTCAATTTTTTGAGTTTAAATTTATATGTGATTTTGAATTTATTTGTGAATCTCAGAAGGGAACATAATAAATTTTTTAAGTATTATTTATGAATTTTTGAATTAAAATTTTTTGAATTTATTGGTGAATTTCATGACTGTTTATTTTTTCAATTTTATAATCGGTCTTGACCGGAACAATGTCTTTCCGGTCGTTTCGGCTGAAACCGACCTAAACTAGCCAGAACAGCACCGTTTCGGTCAAAACCGAAAAATTGTCGCCGTCTTGTCTCGATTACCTTCGAAACTGAGACGAAATGCCCGATACCGATACATATCAGGTGAAACCTCCATCCAGGTTTCAAAGTTTGTCACATGTAAGCACCTTTGCCCTGAATTGTAAACACACACTACTCCGATGAGCTCTTGCGGTTTCAAACACCACAACTATCCAAAATCCAGAAACAAAGACATTGCAATATATGTATATTTTTTCTGGGTATATGCACATTCGAATCATAAATATATGCATTTGGTTATTAAGCATGCATGATTAAAACCGCATTTTACCAAAATGGTTTAACGAAAAAGGAATTTTTGTCCATGTGGAACACACAATACTTCATCTACGCACATTTTCAATGTGAATGACAGTTTACACAAATGTAAGTGTGGGATGTGGATAACACATCATGCCCAAGTGTGCCTAGCAGGCCAATGTTTAGTCAGCATTTGGTTATGAAGCATGCATGATTAAAACCACATTTAACAAAATGGTTTAAGAAAAAGGAATTTTTGTCCATGTGGAGCATACGATACTTCATCTACGCACATTTTCAATGTGAATGACAGTTTATACAAATGTACGTGAAGACATAGATAACACATCATGCCCAAGTGTGCCTAGCCGGCCAATGTTTAGTCAAAGGATGTGGGTTTGGTATCATAGATTTAACCTGGACGACATATGTAGTGGAAATGTCCTAAAGCCTCAATAATCATGCCTCTCTGTTCTACTGATTGTAACACGTCTGTAATGCAATGATTACACAATTTACTTTTATAAAATTAAAAAAATCTACTTGGGTTTTCTGTTTGAATTAAATAAGTGCTGAATGGTTCACCTAAGGATAAAAAGGCTTTCCTACCAGCATTCCATGGTTATGACACCATAAATTCTGACAAAGCATCTCTAGAATGCCTTGTGAAGCTTGGGTCAGGCTATTTGTGCAAATTAAATCCAAGTCAGATGTAGCTTAATGAAAGGCTAGAGATTAACCATGTGTTAATCTATAATGCTTGCATATTCAAGTGGATAAGCCAATGTTTAGCATTTATTGTTAGATTGCTGACATTTCTGCTTGCTTGTTATTATAGAATTTATTCTCTCGGGCACTATGAGGGAGGTACATACTGTATTATCTATGTATCCTTGCAACCATATCCCTTCCCAACAGTCCCTCTCTCTCTCTACCATTTCTTTTTTTTTGCAAGGTAAGTTAGACTTTATATATAGAAGTATACATAGTGTACAATGGCATTGGAGAAAGGACGTTTACTTAATGAGTAGAGGAGCGGACACAGGCGTCGTCACTCTACACCATTAAGTCAAACATCCATCATCCGTACCATAAACATCCAGCAGCAAGTAACTACAATTAAAACCAACCCAGGCCAAGGCCGAAGCATAGCCCATGCCCAGATAGCACAGGCCGCCCACTAGCACTGGACACCGCTGTTACTTCACATAAGCACAGCACTTGCCAAATTCAAAACCCCAGTGCACAATTTAGATTCTTACGACAAACTCCCAACCCAGGCCATAACCGCAGCAGGTTCTGAAAGATCACCCCATGCCGAAACTGATCAACCCCATAAGCTCAGTACAGAATTAGCCATTGTCAATAATTCCCCAGTTATCAAGTGGTACAGAAGCCTCATCTTCAAAATCATCTTGATTGCGAAGTAAAATGCGGACATCGGCAACAATGTCTTCAAACAAGGCGACTTTGGGTTTTTGGATCTTATCAAAGACGCGCCTGTTGCGCTCTCGCCACAGATGCCATGTGACAGCGGACAAGACAATTTTCGCCAACAATGAAAGCACGCCTTTCTTCCTGTAAGTTGATAAGTAATAGCTGCCTACCTCAGGGAGAGATAGATCCCTTGGTCCCCGGTGCCAAGCTTTAGGAGAAACCTGCGCATGATGTAGCTGGAGTAGGGACACTCAAAAAATAGATGGTTTATGGACTCTGGTACAGGACCCGAGCACAACTCACAGCTATTTGAAGGTAGAGAGCGCCATTTCTCCATTCGGACCTTTGTTTGGAGCTTGTCTTTAAAAGCCCGGAGTAGGGTAATTGACATTTTCGGGATGCACCTACTGAACCATACGATCTTAAAGTAATAAAGTAAGGAAAAGGAGCCCCCTTGTTGCGCACAGCATTCCAAGCTTCCTTGAACTTAAAAGTTTGACCAAATTTCCATTCCCAGAAATCAATTCCTGGAGTCAAGGCATGGTGTTGCAGCATAGGCCTAATGGTCTGAATGTCCGCACTATTAATCCACATCGATCCATCCCAATAGTCACTAACTCTTTTTACACTAGCACCATCCTGGATGCCGTAGATGCTTTTGAGAGGGCCGCATGGGAGCCAATTATCATGCCAAAAAAGAGTATTCTTTCCATCCCTAACCTTCCTCATAATTAATTGCTGAGAAATGGTTCTGCAATGAAGCAAGAACTTCCATGTTCCAGATTGAGCAACTCCCCCTTTAGCTTCATAGAATTTTGATGCATCCCTATATTTGGCTTGCATATACTACGCCCATAGGCCATGAGATTTGAGGAGTCTCCATGTAAGCTTGATGCACGCAGCTAGGTTCAGGTCGGAGAGTAATCTTAGCCCTACTCCTCCTTCCGCCTTAGGCATGCAATAGTCACTCCATGCCCAGGCCTTAGTATTACCCCATATGAAACTTCTGCACATGGATGTAAGAGTTCGCAGCACACTGGTGGGAACTTTATAAACTTGGACCCAGAAGAATATCATGCCATATATGATAGTCCTTACCAACTCAATACGTCCAGAAGTGGATAAGAGGGAGGAAGTCCATCCACTCATTCTTTTCCTGCACTTATCAATCAGTCGACTATACATTTGAGCTTTGGGGTAGTTGGAAGAAAGTGGAAGCCCCAAGTAAGTAGTGATTGTATTCTCATGTTTAGCCCCCAAAAAATCAGCTAACTCTCCTGGATTCTTAACCCCTTTGCTAAACATAGAGATACTCTTGTCCCAGTTGATCTCAAGGCCTGTGAAATTCCTGAACTCCTCCAATAAATTTTTTAGACCACCAAGTGATTTCCGGTTTCCTCGGCAAAAGACCAGCAAATCATCAGCAAACAGTAGGTGGGATATAGAGCCAGCACGTCTCATAGGTTGTATGCTTCGTTTTGTGATAGCCTTGGCAAGTAGAAGGGAGAAAGCTTCCATTACAATGACAAATAGGTAGGGAGAGAGAGGATCACCTTGCCTCAGCCCTCTGTTTCCGTCAAAGAAGCCCACTGGAGACCATTGACCATGACAGATAAAGAGGCCGTAGATATACATTCCTTGATCCAACAAATGAACTTAGCGCCAAATCCCATCTGGTGCAGAATAAAATACACGACCTCCCTGTTCACACTGTCGACAGCCTTCCTGAGGTCCAGCTTTAGGCAACCTCTGGCCCCCATTGGGTTACTGAAATCTCTGATCTGCTCGTGAGCCAGTAGGGCACAGTCAGAAAGCATTCTCCCCTGAAGGAAGGCCGATTGGTTCGGAGAAACCAAATCATGAATAATTCTCCGTAGCCTGTTGCAGATGACCTTGCTAATAATCTTATAAATTACGTTGCAGCAAGCTATAGGCCCGTAATCACTGAGAGAGGAAGCATTAGAACTTTTAGGGACTAATGTTAGAAAAGTATGATTCACCTGCCGCAACAAAGAGCATGATCTGAAGAAAGATTGCACTGCACCAACAACATCGACTTCGATTAAATTCCAATTGCGCTGGAAGAAAAACCCATTGAAACCATCTGGACCAGGAGCTTTGGATGCACCTATCGTGAAGGCCGCCTCTTTTATTTCCTCCATAGTAACTTTCCTTTCTAGCCACCTAGCAGTATCAGGCTTAAGCTTTTTCCTGGGAACAAGCCTAGGGAATACATTCCAATAGTGGCCTTGATTGTATAGGGACTTGTAGTAGTTTAGAGCCGCTGATTTTATATCTTCATAGGTTTTACACTGGACACCATTCACATCAAGCAAGTGCAATAAGTTGTTGTGGCATTGTCTTGACCGCATCGCATTGTAGAAAAATGTTGTATTTCTATCCCCCAGCTCCAACCAATCTTGTCTACTCCTTTGACGGTACATCTCCTCTTCCATGGAAAGGAGATTAGCAAGCTCATTGCATAAATTTTTCTCCCTCTCCTGTAGCTCCATATTAGTGTGAAGAGAGGAGTGGCTCCTAACGGCCTCAAGCTGGCTGCGGCATGAATGGATTCTGTTATTTGTTTGGTGATCTTTAGCCCAGACTTTCAACCCCAGTTTCAGCCCCCTCAGCTTACTAATTAGGCGGAACATGTGTGTTCCTTGATAATTTTGTTGCCAGGATGAATTCAAAATATCATGATACCCCGGTAAATTGGTCTAATGGTTAAAAAATTTGAATGGTTTCGGCTGAGAATGTACCTGAGGGTGGAGGTTAACAATCATAGGTGAGTGATCGCTGGTGTGTGGATCCAAATAATCAAAGGAGTTCGGGAGTTTGTCAATCCATTTACTCTCTACCATTTCTTTCTGCCATATCTCTATTTATATCTACCAATCCAGAATATTCTTCATGCAAAACTCCGTGTGGTCATGCACTAAGAAGACTCTATGTGGTCATGCACTAAGAAGACTCTATGATGTGACAATTGTACAAAGATGGTTCCAGTATCACACGTCCATGTTATTAAAAAAAACTGATTGAAGAAGGTCAAAATTGACCTATCGTATGTTGAAAAGACTGTTGGAGTTTTCAATTAACTTCGCTTCCGATTGGCAATTCTCTTCTAAGAACTTAATATTGTGAAGAAATTCTATTTCTGTGATTCTTGTGATAGTCTCTTTAAAGAGATCGAATTGAATTTTCTATATAACAGAGACTTAAGCAACTTTTCCGTAAAAAAAGTAGTAAGCAAATTTTCTTTAAAAAGGTTGAATGTCAATTTGATCATGTGGTATGTATGAAAATTATTCAATTGAATTCAACACTCAACCTCAAGTAAATCATAATTAGCTTGGCTCTTACCTTGCTACAATGCACTCATGTTTGTGGTAATGTTTGAAATTAAGGGCACTCCACAAGTCAGTGTGGATGCAGGATCAAGCACTTCCACCACTGTATAACATTATGGCAGGAATGATATAGGATCAACAATGTAGGACCAATAACGAAAGCATAAGGAACGATGTTGAACTCAATGTCCAGAAGAGGAATGGACAATCTGGTTGGGAATTCCCCAGGCCAGCAATAACCAAAAGAGGCCAACGGTTTTTGACTTGCATGTGTAACGACCCACTTCTAGGGATGAGAATGGGTGCGGGCTAGCCCGCTGCCCAATCGGGCTGGCCTGAAAAGCCCGCTATTAATTCATACCCAAATGGGTATCGGGCCGCCCAAAGCCCGAACCCTAATAATTTTGTAAATTCGCTGACCGTCCAAAGCCCGATCGGGCAACCCAAAGCCCGATCGGGCCGCCCAAATGTGAGGATCTCGACGATCGGGCCGCCTGCTTCCGCCCGAAATAACTTATCGAATAAATAAGAAAAGAAACCTCGCTCCGCTGCTCGAAGAAACCCTTGGCTGCTCGAAGAAATCTCACTCCGCCGCTCTCCTCTAGGAAACCCTGGCTGCTCGAAGGTTGCTCGAAGAAACCTCGCTCCGCCGCTCTCCGGTAAGAAACCCTAAGAAATTTCGCAGGGGTCCTTTTGCTCATCTGTTCATTGCCAGGCTAACACCCACAGGCTGTAAAGAGGAGAGAGAAGCTTGTTTCTATTTCCTTTTTCTGCCCTCCTCTGATCCAAATACATCAAACGGTGAGTCAGAGGCGGAGGCGCTCTCAAGGGCTACTTGTTTGCATTCCTTCATCCCAGATCGCATCTTGGTTTCTCAAAGTGAGTTAGATTTTGTGTGGAAGTTTCAGTCTATACCATTGATTCTTATTTCTTTTCTTATTTTTTTTGGTGTCATTGGATTTTTTTTCTGAAGTTGTGTTTCTAAACTTTGTAACTGCGGGTTTAATTTGTGTGTCTGAAAAGTTCTGGAGTCTTGGCAAGTTGACTTAAATCGAGCTCCGGAATTTCTTTGCAAAAGATAAATTTTTCTCATATCTTTATTTTTCTCAAGGATATCTGTTTATAGTTCTCAGTGGCGCCATGATCATCAAAGTTCTGATCTTGTGGCTATTTTTGGGAAATTTTAGGACTTTCAGCAGCATAACAATCTATTTTCTATCATTTATTTTGGGGTCGATGTCTAATTATAAAATGGGGAATCTGAGATTGTTAAGAGGGATGCTTCTATTTGTCTTTGTTTCCGTTTCGTTGTCTTCTTTCAAACTTGATCCATCTTTTGCTGCTGCTGCATTCACCCCCTAGACAGCTACCTCATTGCTTGTGGATCCTCCCAAAACCTCTCAGTTCAAGGAACAAAAAATTAACACCATAATCATCTGAAAAAAGCACATCTATCTTCTAAAACTTGATTGTTTCAAGTCACCTCTAAGCCTATAACGGGTTTTCTAATTCACGACCAACGTAAAACCCAGTTAGTTCACATTCTTCAAAGTATTTATTTCAGATCAAATTATTTTTTATAATCATGCTTATCTGACCTTAAATCGACAACGTTATTAAGATTTGTAGCTTTGACCTGAACACACTTATTTCCTGCTGTTCAAGGTACACATGTACATAAATCAGTGAGCATCTGCAATTTCTTTACCCTTGGTGGTGAAGTGTGATTTTTTGAGTACGCCCAATGGGTAGTCCAAAGCCCAATGAATAGCCCAAAGCCCGCTTTATACCCATTTGGGCATTCTTAAAAAAGCCCGTATGGGCTTTGGGCCGGCCCGAAAACCCGCCCATTTGAATTGGGTATCTATTTGGCCCGGCCCGGCCTGGCCCAGCTCATTCTCATCCCTACCCACTTCCCAAAATACTTCGTAAAGCAACACTGGACAGGTCCCTGACATCTTTAAGCCAAAAGGAAAGCCTCTTGACCTAAATATGCCAGCATCAATCAGTCACGCATCATGTTCTTCTACGTATAAAATTAAAAATAAGCAAATACAATTAATTTATTTCACACTCCGCATGCGAAATATGAAAGCAAAAATGTATAACGAATGATAAAATAATGATCGGAATGCAAGCAAATAAAGTACAGGATTAGGGAACTCATATGCTAAGATAACGTAGCTCTTTGATATCCTTTTCTGGAATTGCTTCTGACGGATATTTCAAGTAAATAGAAATATCCTCAGCAATCTGTGCTCGGTGAGTTTCCCTGGTCTAGGAATTTATTTAAACATTAAAATATATTTTCTAATTAAAAGTTCTAGGAAAATTATTATGAAAAATCAAAATAAATAAGCAGGAAACATTTTATGCATTTAATTTAATAGAAGTAATATTCTAGGCAATCAATAATACATAACAAAGTTGACGCATGTCAATCAATGAGGTAATCTAATGTATCTGGCTGGACTGTATCAAGATTTATTTAGTTATATTAATGTCATTAAATTTACGGCATCAATTTCTGTTCAGATATGCTAATCTAACATTAAGCTCATATCTGATGGTACAATATGTAACAAATGGTATCACCCTATGGGATGCTCATCAGGTAACCATAATATTTCCCATATTTCTGGATGAGGATGGCGTAATCCATCCCCCATCTTTATTTTTGGATCGTGGTGTCGAAAATAAACAAGTGAACCCAATCGTTCATGCACCTTTTGAGACAATAAGTTTCCAACCCAGCATGGTATGTCACCGTACGATGTTTCAGTTCAGTGTCAAGTATGGTATCAGTATACATTTTCAATTGTTTTTATTCAATCAGTAAGTGATAATGTCACCCAAGTCATTTATCCAATTGGATTGATCCATTTACATTTCATTCTTTACGGTACACTTCAATAAGCACGGCATTACTCTAAATTATCATATAAGCACATGTTCAAAATCAATGTCAAGATACACCAAGTTGTCAAGTAATATCTTACAATTGGACTCTAATTCACTCATTTCACGATCCATGATCAGGAATTCTATCCAAATCCACCATCAAACGAGAAAGATAAGAAGTACTATCACCTACAATATGGGGTAACTTGTTGTGCGTCGAGCGGAAGCAATCAGATCGCCGAAGTATCTAGCACGAAGAACAAATAAAGATAACGCAAACAAAAGATTTAGGTCGCCTTAACGACCAAGGAAACACTTCTCTTGATTTCAATTAGGAGATACAAAAGGCACAACTACTTTTACTAAGAAATCCTCACAATTGGCTCTCTCAAAGATGGCTCTCAATAATCCTATGGAACTTCCAATAGGACCTCATACAAGTTTTTCCAATGCTTCAATAGAAGCTCAATTGGACTCCCAATTTTCGCTGATACTAACCACAGCCATTGCTCTCCTTTTATAGCGCTAAAGGAGGCGGGGGTTGGTGAACCAACCCCCCCGTTTAGTCCATTTTGACAACCAAAGGGCAGCCGGGTTGGTGCACCAACCCCCCTTGGGTTGGTGCACCAACCCCCTTGTCATGGGCAGCCATCGAGCCAATTTATCACAAATCTCCACCTTGGCGAGATATTGGGTCTATGTCACACAATCGACCGTCAACGCTCCTCCTCGGTGAGAATCATCTCGTGTTCACGTCATCTTGCCTCGAAAGGCTCATATGGCTCTGCAGAGCCTCGTTGCCCCCAGAAGGGGCTACCAAAGTCATCTCATATCGTCAACATACAAGTCCGAGTCATACTCGAATTTGACTCCAATATCGACCTTCATAAGCTTATCCGTCGAACAATCATTAGTACCAAATAGCTCCACCCGATCCTTGGCTTTATCAGTCGTCGTTGATTCCATCTCATCACACCAATCTTTTATTCGTCCACATATGTCGCCAATGTGCTCCTCACCGAATAAGGTCGGAGACTCATCACACCTGACAAAGAAAGCAAACGAGACCCTTCTTGCAGGTTGGCATCTCTCATACCTTGGTCTCCAAACTTTGATAGAATCCATCCGATGTGAAATTTGTGGGGACAAGATATCTCCACCATACTGACTTGAACCATCACCTCTATTAGCACCACCTCTCCGGAGATCATCCAATGACGTCGTCTTTGGTGCGTGCGAGCTTGAGTCGGTAGCTCGCTCATCTGGAACTCTTGTCGTCTTCATCATCACCGTACCATCCAAGTAATAGAGGTTGTCTTCACGCTTCCCCTTCATCAGGATCATTACTCCTCGTGTCACCTTCAAAGCGTCGTCCTCCATAGTCACTTTGCACCCTTGTGCTTCTAATGAACCAAGTGATATCAAGTTGTACTTCATGTCGGGCATATAATGAACATCGCCTATGTCTCGTGTGACACCATCACTCATCTTTATGCGGACCGTGCCAATGTCCGACGTCGTGTATGCTTCATCGTCTCCAAGGACCTTACACTTACTACCTTTATGGAAAGTAGTATAGTTCTCTCTGTGTGGTGTCATATGTAACGAGCAACCCGAGTCGAGCACCCATCTCCCCTTCATCACCCCCTCTGTCGTCGCACCAACTAGAACCCACTCATTCACCTCCTCGCTTTTGACGATGTTGGCAGTAGCATCCTTCTTCTTATTGGCCTTTGGACACTCCCTCGCCCAATGTCCTCTTTCCTTGCAAAAGGCACATTGATCCCTCTCGATGTCTGTGCGCGGAGCTCTACTATTGTCCCTCGTCTCGGATCTATGGTTCCCTTTGCGGCCTCCACCTCTTTCATTGCTCTGACCTCTAACCACGGTAAGCGCTTCGAACCTTTGGCCCCTCATCTTTTCATCATCCTTCTTTCTAAATTCATTACTAGTCAGAGCGTTAGAAACTTCATTGAAGGTGATAGATTCTTTACCATAGGTTAAGATCGAAACGACGTGCTCATAATCTTTATGCAGTGAGTTGAGGAGAATCATCGACTTGTCCTCATCTTCCACCTGGACGTCAATATTCCTCAAATCTGTGAGGAGTTTGTTGTAGTAGTCGAGGTGTTCTTCAACTGAAACTCCTTCCACCATCTTGAAACCAAAAAGCTTCTTCTTTATGTGTAGGCGATTCTGAATGTTCTTCTTCATGTACTTCTCACCAAGTGCATCCCATAACGCTTTCGCGTTCGTCTCCTCCATAAAAGGGTACTTCTTCTCCTTTGTCAAGTAGAGATGGATCGTGCCGCAAGCGTTTCGGTTCATCATCTTCCACTCAGCATCCGACGTCGTAGTCAGCCTCTCATCTAGTACTTGATCTTGACCAAGTTGGTTCAAGATGTCAAGTACTTCGTATCTCCACATGTCGAAGTTGATACGACCATCGAACTTTTCAATTTCGAACTTCGTACGGGATACGATAGTTCGCATTGCTGAAGATTGCACCATTTGAGTAGAAGGGTTGTCGTCGCCATTTTTGCTCATCTTCTTCGTCTAGATCTTCTTCGTCAAAGCTCTGATACCAATTGTTGTGCACCGAGCAGAAGCAATCAGATCGTCGAAGTATCTAGCACGAAGAACAAATAGAGAGAACGCAAACAAAAGGTTTAGGTCGCCTTAACGACCAAGAGAATACTTCTCTTGATTTAAATTAGGAGATACAAAAGGCACTCAACTACTCTTCCTAATCCTCACAATTGGCTCTCTCAAAGATGGCTTCAATGATTCTATGGACTTCTAATAGGAACTCATACAAGTTTTTCTAATTCTTCAATTGAAGCTCAATTGGACTCCCAATTTTCAATGATACTAAGCAAAGTCATTGCTCTCCTTTTATATGGCTAAAGGAAGAGGGGGTTGGTGCACCAACCCCCCCTTTTTTAGTCCATTTTGACAACACAAAGGGCAGCCGGGTTGGTGCACCAACCCCCGTTGGGTTGGTGCACCAACCCAATTTATCACATAACTTTCATGCGAATGCTTATGTTTGGAACAAGGTATTATCACAGGCGACATCAGACTCCAAAACTTTCAACATATGAAGACCAATTTCAACTATTAACACCCAAATTAACTCTCAAACATGCAGTCCATGGAGTAATATGAAACCGAGAGCCAAACAAGCTAACATGACAGTGAAGTACTTATAAAGGATGACATATTTCAATATGGACTGTGAATTCCTAGCATACAGTTAGCATAGAATAAATAACTTCAAATGTTTAAGCTAAAATCTTCCACAAGCCAAATTGGACAAAAACATCTATTATACAGATAAGGGATATTTTTATGAGAATAATGGGTATCATATGACAATAGAGGCTTAGCCTCATATACCAAGACACAAAAAAGTGGACGGTACAACAAGTACAAGCCCATGTGGGACTTGTACTTCCCCATTTTTGTGTCTTGGTATATGAGGCTAAGCCTCCATTGTCATATGATACCCATTAATCTCATTTTTGAATGGGTTTGCCAAATAGGACAAAAGGTTGGGTAAAAGGACATGTAGGATTAGCCTAAGGAATTAATGAGTAAGATAAGAGTTTGTGAAAATTTTGGATGAAAACGCTAAAATTTGGGGAAGAAATTTTGAGGGAAAATCCAATTTTGGATGAAGCCAAGTCTGAAAGAAACTAAATTTTGAGCGAACTAAAATTTTAAATTTTAGAAGAAACTAAATCTAAAGGGAACTAAATTTTGGTGTAATTAAAATTTTTAGGGAAACTAAATTCTCTAGGTGTGACTAAATTTTAATTTAAAATTTTGAGTGGAACCAAGTCTGAAGGAACTAAAATTTTAAATGATGAAGGAACTAAATTTGAATGGAACTAAACTTTAGGGGAGAATTAAAAATTTTGGTGGAACTAAATTCTGTAGGGGAAACTAAATGTTAGTTTGAATGTGGTTAAAAAATTGTGTTGGGAGATATTTTGAAAGTGGCTGTAAATTTTTTGGAGTGAGTTTGAACAGGCTTCATATTTTTTGGGAAAGATATTTTGAATGGGTAGAGATTTTTCGATGGAATATTTTGAATGTCCCGAAATTTTGTAGGGAAATCCAAAAATTTTAGGAGAAACTAAATCTGAATGGAACTAATTTTTGAGAGAACTAAATTTTTTAAATTTTGGGGGAAACTAAATCTAGATTGAACTAAATTTTGAGATAACTAAATTTTTTAAAGAAACTGAATTCTCTAAAGGGAACTAAAATTTTAATTTAAAATTTTGAAGGGAACTAAATCTGGAGTGATCTAAACTTTTGGGGAACTAGGAAACTAATTTTTTAGGGAAACTAAATTTTAGTTTTAAGTGATTAAAAAAATTTGTTATGATAGGATTTTTGATTGTGACTAATTTTTTCGGGTGATTTTGAAGATACTGCAATTTTTAAGGAAAAAGATTTTAAATGAGTTGGAATTTTTCGGGTAAATATTTTGAATGCCATGTGACATATGGTCATAGGTTATGACCAGTTATACAATATTCTAAGCCAAGTCTACCATATGTTATTGCTATGATAGACACAAAAGAATAGAAGATATATGCTACCCTTCAAGTGGTTGGTTCATATGATTCCGGAACTATTCCTATCATAAAAAATGAATTCTTGAGAAAAGCATGCAGCAGAATGTCATGTGTGGTTATCCATTAGCAACTACAACAAGAAAGAAACATAAAATACATATAAAATAAGATGGATTACCGAGTAAACAATTAGTAGCAATATACAAATCACTTACAAGGTTAATAGATGTGATCACATGGATATCCATTGAAACATGCAAAGATGATCTCAAAAAAGGTAAATAGAAGAAAGCATGCATTGATCAAACATCATAATATTACATTCACATTCTTTGCAGTCATATTCCAACTAAATCAAACTAAACATTATTCCAATGTCCACCATTAAATCCAATCAATTTCAAGAAATTAAATTAATTTATTTAAATAAACTCTAAAGGGTGAAAACTTACCTCTTGTGATGGTTTCAAGTGATAGAAGAGGGCGACGATGGCTTGATGACTTCATGAATGCTTCGACAACTCCAGTAGCACTCTAGTTGGCTCAACCGATGATCGTGATGGGAGATTAGGCAGTGATCAATAATCAGGTACTCAAGCATCTAATGCAACATAGGCTTCACGGTTACGACGTTGAGAGAGAGCCGAGCAGGAGAGAGATAAAGCATGAGAGAGAAAGATCCGAGCAGGAGTGAGAGGGAGATGGAGAAGAAAGGCAGCGGAAGGTAACAGTAAAGTTAGGGATGAGGGGAGAAGTGAGATCAGGAGAGATTGGGGGGATTTATAGGGAAAGGAAGAGGAGCCGAAAGGGAGAAGAGAAATGGTGGAAGAGTGAGGGAAAGAACGAGGAAGAATGGGGGGCAGAGATTGTGGGAGAGGGGGAGAAAATGAGGGAACGTGAGTGTGAGAGAGGAGGGGCGGCAAGGGCAAGAGAGAAGAGGGAAAGGATTATAAATATAAATATATGGTCTAAATATGTTAATTAATGGGTTGGGTCAGGTTTGGTTGCAAGTTAACAAGTTTATTAAATAAAATAAGAAATACAATAAAAAGTAGAAAATCACATAAAATTATAAAAAATAAAGAGAATGTTTTTTTTATAAAAGGTACATTATATTACAAGTAAAAATCAAATAATTTAGGTTAGGACCGTTACATCATGCAACACACAGGCCTTATGTCTAGTGCTATACATGCCATATAACATCCATCATGGATGCTCTACCTTTAACCACTATGAATATGTTGCCTAGGAAAACGATCATGCTATCCCATTGTTAATGTGTGGGAAGCATAATTACAAACATGCGATATAGGCGACACATAATACGACAACGTGACATGGAAAATTGTTGAACTAGACAATGGGATACATCACTGGATGTCTTTGTGCATATCATATACAACGAATATTAAAATACATAGTGATTAACTATGAGCTTTACTGAACAGTAGAACTAAAATCAAAATAAAACCTTGATGATTTCAATCCATAACTTATAATCAAGTAATGAAATCAAGTAAAGAAAGGAATCTAAAATTCCATTTCAACCCCTCCTCTACAAGCTTACGATGGCCCTACCATGTTTGTGAGGTGTCTAAACTCTGTTAAAGAGTATCCATATTATGCTAAAATTCACTTTTATCCATATTTAAGCAAACAGCAGCTTCAAGGTAGTAGTGGCAATTGGGTTGATTCGGGTCATTACCGGGTCAACCGGTGACTCGAATCAAACAGATTATGACTGACCCACAGCCAACTGGTTTAGTAAATCAATTGTTTCTTCTAATCCATACCCGGCACGTTCCATATCAGGCCAAACCCAAAACCCAAGTATATTATGATTTTACTTTTCGAAAAGAAAAACAAACCAACGGGAAATTCAAACAATAGACCACTATTTCCCACGCAATCAACCAACATGCCACATTGCATGTGTGCTCACTTCTCTACATTGATGCTTTTATTATGCATCTGCTGTATTTTGCAGGGATAAAAGCACAAATTAAACTCCTTGGTTGTTGAACCTGAGCATACACAATGGAGCCCGTATGCTTAAACAATGTGCCACTTGTTTCCTGATATGTGAAATCAGATTAAATATGTTTTGGTGTGTGTTAAGTGACAACATTCGATTTTTGTTCGCAAGTAGTACCAGGTCCAATATCAAACTTAAAAGTACATTATCTATAGTGTTATTTAGCATGTAGATCCTTCATTATACTTCACCTTCCACTATTAATTGTTTTGAGTTATAGGTACTTAATGTCATTTGGCAACAGGATTTTATAATAACCTTGGGAAGGAGCAAAGGAATAGGCAGATAGTTTTCCCGGATGTGCAGGAATATGACGGGATTATTAGTTCTAATAACATATTTGCTCGGACTTCCACTTTGCTAGCATCACATGAATTGAAGGCTAGCACCAATCATCCTTTTTAAATCATCATAGTGAGAGGCATAAGTTCATTATCTCTTCCGACTCCTGTAGCATTTTCGGCTGGAATAATTGTGTTGGCAGAAAAACCAGTAACTGTGGATCCGAAATCTGACAGCACTGAATTCATTGTTCTGGAACAAATAAACCTTAATTTGATTCTAGATTTCTATGGGTAGCAGGGATTGTGCAACCTCATACTAGATTTCAAAGGAGATAATGGTGGTCTTGCCAACCTACTTGAGGATGGTCTTGAAGTTGGTGCAGAAGGTTGTAGAGGAACTGTGCCTAGTTCTTGATAATAATGAACAACACTCCATTTTGACATTGGGAAGAAATACAATAAGATTAAAGGATTTGGATCCGAAGGGTTCAAATGGGGGTGTTATAGTGGGAGGATACATCGCATAATATATGGGATACAATAGTCCTAATGTACCGTTCACAACGAAAGGCATACCAAAGCTTCTAGGGGAATCTCATGTTGCAGCTATTTTTATGCAAATTGATGGCATCGTAGATGACAGAAGGATCAAAGAGTAATAAATTACTGGATGTGATTAACATGTCAAAGCTTCCAGATTTAGTCTAGAGGTGTAAACTGTATCTTAATTTTTCATCTGATGAAAGGCTTTAGTGCTGTTGTATCCTAGTACTGCAAAACTATCTGATTTCCTCCCTTCACGCACACAAGAAAATAATTTATACTTATTTAGATGTGTCCTTGCTGAATTCTGCAAATCCCTTATTTGGAATTGCTACAAGTGACCTCACTGGATCAAACAAATGCCTGGCACCCTAGTACCTATAGCCACCATGAACCTTACATATAAGTGCCACCTTGTATAAATATACCAAATACATCCTATTATCCTTTTATATTTTAACTTTGGAATAGTATGCCTCCCTGAAAAATGATTCTTGCATCTCCTTTTCTTAATTTAATCAACAGAAGCTCTTCTGCATTATGATATACTGAGGATGCATGTATCCGATGCGTGCAGAGCTTCAGACAAACGAAGATAGTATCAGAGTATATTTAACCTTGAATGTGAGATGCAATATTCAATTATGCTATTCATTTCTGTTTTGTATAAGACCGTACAACATGCTCAATGGTCTACCTCATTGAAATATCTGGACGCAGATTTATTTTCCATCAAAAGGAAAAATAATCATCATGGAGCATATCTTATCCCTCGACATTTACCTGTGTTATCAGAAAAAGTATACGACATGTGTTCTTTGAGACTTTTCACTCTGATTAAGAAGATAGGAATTGACAGCAAAAATGAGTAATCGTACGTACTCACCCAAAATCAAAGATGTGTATCTATATGATGACCACTTCAATCACGGGTAGCATGGCTAGAGAGATAAAGAAGTACAAATATAGCAGATTAAGGCTAAATGGATAGGAACTGTTAGTACATGCATGTTTGTTGAAACCAAGGTTTTATGTCACGGTTTCGGTATGGGTATCGTTCTTTCCAAAATTTAGGTTTCGGTTTCGGTATCGCCCGTTTCGACGGTTTCGGAAGCAAGTTTCGGTTTCGTCCGTATCGCTAGTTTCGGCAGTTTCGTTTCGAGTATCGGTTTTGGTTTCGAATATACTTTAAATATATATATACTATATACACACAGTGATGGTTTCGGAGATTCTTAAAGCTAAACCTATCAAATACAATTAAATACTTAACAAACTAAAATATTAATCATATACTATCAAATACTAAATAATAAATAGATAAACTAAATTTGAATTAGTAATCATATCAAATACTAAATACCTAAAGTACTTAAACACTAAATATTAGATGAATGAATAGATTCTAAATACCTAAAGTACTTAAACACTAAATATTAGATGAATGAATAGATTCTAAAGCTTGCACACATACCGCTTATTTACAAGTTTGCCAAAAAAATCGTTGGACGTTGCTTTGCCCACCCACCATTTTGCTTTACGCGCATGCCACTTATTTACAGGGTTGTCACAAAATATCCACTTGATATGCGCACCGACTGTTTTACTTTACGCACATACCACTTATTTACAAGTTTGCCTTTTTAAAGAACGCAGCATCTCCTGAAAGGCGACTCGGACCTCTTTCTCTCTCTCTATTTGCTCTCTCTCACTCTCACGCTAGATGGTCGAGGCAGGTTCGACGAGGCAGGTTCGACGAGGCAGCGACGCGATGAGGTGAGTTCAATTTTTTCATCATCTTACTTTTGTCCTTTTTCTTCTTTTTCAGCAATTTTTTCTTAGTTCTGCCTCTTCTTCGTCTATTTCTTCATCATTTTCAAGCCGAAACCCTAGGGTTTTTTCCTCTCTTTTAACCGAGCTTTCTATGCAACCTATTGATTCACGAATTTTTTTGGGTTTTTTAAAGAATTTTTATTTAATTATACATTCTTTTTCCTCCGTCTTTGACTGATACTGAATGGTATCGGTCAGTTTCGGCCAGTATAGGTCAGTTACGGCCGAAACTGACCGATACCGTTCAGTATCGGCCGATACTGAAACTAACCCTTGATTTCCGTATCGTCAACTGCCGATACCGATACGATACAGCCGATACCTAATGGTATCGGCCGATACCTCAAACCCTGGTTGAAACAAGTCAAATTTAGAATCCAAACTGATTGATTGACATTGCCTTATGACTGTTTGAGGGGGAAAACAAGCTAAGGAATTGCAGACTCATGATATTAACAGTTTCATGCTTGAAGATATACTTGTAAAATGCAAAAAAAACATCGTCATTAAAATCATCATAGCAAATATAATATCAGCATTATCAGCATTTAATATTGTAGAAAAATTTAGAAAAATGTCAGCCAATAGCATTTTGAGTTCAAAGTATGCCACATGGAAATATATTACAATAACCATGATGCCACTTGAATATAACTAGATTTTTGGCACATGAAGATTTCATGTTATTTGGGCTTCAAAGCATTTTGATTTATAAAATAATATACATTTAAAAAGAGGTATCTTGATTTATAGATTGATATACATTATAAAAGATGACAATATTAATTATGGTCTTAATTATTTAAAGAATTCATGTTATTGGAAATTGAGAAGTAGTCAAATTGATATTTAATAAGGAGAATATTGAGACTGAAATGAAGTAAATTAAGACCAAATTTTTTATTTGAAAAAGGGTGTTATGTTAGTCCATGATCAGGTGGTGTTGTAGTTATAACAATAAAGATAACTTCATACCAATACACATCTCCAGCTGGGCATGGATGGCATCCAATTAAACACAATGAAATTAGAAATATCTTGTAACAGCCACACTTGTTGAAATACACACATATATAGAGTTTGTCCCATATAAATGCTTTAGCCATGATTGCAAACACAAAGACTACTTCGATGAGTGCTCGAGATTTCAAACGCCGCAATTATCCAAAATCCAGAAACAAAGAAACATCAATCTATGTATACTTATTTGGGATAGATGCATATTCAACTCATAAATATATGTATTTGGGTGTTATGCATGCATGACTAAAACCCTCATTTTAGTAAAATAGTCTTTTTTTAATAATGAATTTTTGTCCTAAAGAGCATAAGATACTTCATTTACACATGTTCAAGGTGAATGATGGTTTACACAAATGTAACTGTTGGACATGGATGGAAACAAGCAGAGTGCCTTGTATGCCACTTTTTAGTCAGAGCTAGTGTGCTATGCACCGTTGATTTAAATGGACAGCATATATAGTGGAAATATGTCTTAAAGCCTCAATAATCATGCCTCTCAGTTTTACTGATTGCGACCCATTTGTAATGCAGTGAATACAAATTTTGCTTTTTTTAATTATAAAAAGAGAGTGATGTTAATGCACCACACATGTTTATGAATAGACCACAGTTATTATTTCACCACTTCTGCATTCTCAACTTGTCTTTTGATTTTTTTTCTTCACCACACATTTTGACTTTTTTACCCTTCTAGTATAATGTGAGCCCTCTATCCCTTTGTTTAATTCACCACACAATTAACTCACCCCTCCATCAAAAAAATCCAGCATTCCCCTTAAGGCTTCGTTGTTGATTCTCGTGTTCGATCACCGTCATCGAAGGAGATGGATTAGAGAAACCGAAGGTCCGTCGGAGCTCCATTGGCTGCGGAGGAGCATCCAAAGGTCCGTCGGAGCTCAAAGAGCCAACAGCAAATGGGTACTCCTCCTTCACTTCAGGAGGAATGGCATCCATCGGAATGGCATCCATCTGGAGGGGATGCAAGCAGAAAGCTGGCAAGATTGACTTTGATGCTGGATTTGGTGATTATATGATCAAATTGAAGAGGGTTTTCTTGCAAATTTGAGAATGAAGCAGCAATAAGCAATGTGAGAAATTGATGCTTGGGTCTCAAAGCAATTGGAGAATAGCACAGATTGAATACTGGAGGTCTCAAATTGAAGAGGATTTTCACTTCGAGAATCGAGTGGTGAAAAAAAATTTAGAGAACGAATAAGTCGAAAGAAAAGCAGAGGAGATTAGGGCTAACAAGTGAATGAGATGGATTAGAGAAAAGAAGAAGATATGTAGAAAATTTGAGACGATGAAAGGCCATGTGATGCATTAAGATAAAACTAATGGCAATTTTTGTAATTATGTAAGGAATTTAAGAGTGATGTTTTAAAAATAGTTAATGCTAAATTTGGAATTCTAAAAATATTACACTTTGTGTGGTGTATTCATAAAATAACCTGGTGCAAATAACAGCACTCATAAAAAATCTGCTTAAGTTCTATGTCTGAATTTAAAAAGCTTTGAATGGCTTGCCATAAAATACAAAATGGCTTCCCTACCAGCATTCCATGGTTGTATGCCACTTTAAATTTCCGATAAAGCATCTCTAGAACGCCTTGGAAGCTTGAGCCAGGTAATTGTACAAAATAAATCCATCACAGAATAAATCCATCACAGATGTAGCACAATGCCATGCTAGGGATTAGCCATGTGCTAAGTTATTAGCTTTGCATATTCAAGGGGATGCTCCAATGTTTAGCATGTATTGCTAGTTGTTGACACTTTGATAGATCCGCACTTTTGGCCCATTATGGGCATTTTGGGACATCAAGTCGCTTTGAAATTTTTTGGATATTTAGAGGCTTTTTAGGAATTTTTAGTCTTTTGGGTTTTTCTGTAAGTTTGCATATTTTTGAACTCTATTTATAGTTGAGAGAGGCTGAGGGATTTCTTATGCTTGATTATTGTGAAGAAGACAATCTTGAGATGAGATTATTCCTCTTTTCGTTGGACAGCGAGGCCCCCTCTCGAATCGGTGGCTTGGAAGAGCGAGATCCTCTCGAAAGGAATCAACATTTATCTTATATCTTCTTTATTTTAGTTCATCTTCAATAAAAATCCATCTTTTATCCCAAATCATCTCTCTAAACCCCTAAAATTTCCCTCCTTTCCATAAAAATCGCATCTTTCTCCTTCATTTTTATCATCAAAACCCTAGTGGATCGTATCAATTGGTATCAGAGCAACGATCTTGACATCAATGGCGGTGCATCTGAAGAGATCTATAGACGAATTCAGATCAGAGGTCAATGCGTCGATGGAAGGGCCTAAGGCGCAAATGGATGCAAAATTTGAAACCCGCATGCAAACCAAGATTCAACAATTTGCATATATAAAGGCGACAACTTTGGCAAAAAAAATCAGATTTGGGTGAAAATCCAGATCTAGGGCAAAAATCGGCAACTTTGGCGAAGGAAAAGGAGAGGAACGACGAATCAAGAGAAAAGCCTTTCCCGACGCAGAGGATGATTCCGAAGAAGCCAAAGAGGACACCCCGATGGGCAGAAACCCTAACCGATGCCCCAGGGGCTGCCGCAGCCACATGCAGGCCATGCAGGCCATCTGCAGGGCCCTGCAGTGGGCCCTGCGAGCCCTGCAGTGGCCCTGCAGGACCCGTGCAGGGCCCTCAGGCCATGTTTGTAGCCCTGCAATGCCCTCAGTCCCTGTTTGTAGCCATGTAGGGCCCGCCTTGGCCTGACGACGTCCTTCGGGCCCTGCATTGGCCCGACGATGCTTTTCAGGACCCGGCTTGACCTGTCGACACTCTTACATGGCCCCAAGGCATTTGTTTTCAATTTGAAGTCCTCCTGAGCGTCAACATTTCCGTTTTGGGCATGAAAGACCTTCAGTAGTGATTGACGACTATCTTGGCTTTCTTTCGGATGTTGTTGAAGGCGGTGGAGACCAATCTTATCGTTCTGAACCAGGATGAGGCATACAACATACTTGGAACCAAAGGCCCACGCACTTCATGCACCACCTTGAGGACAAGATCCTTTTTCGGGGAGGAGTAATGATAGATCTGCACTTTTGACCCATTAGGGACGTTTTGGGACATCAGGGGCGTTTTGGGAATTTTTAGTCTTTTAGGTTTTTCTATAATTTTGCATATTTCTGAACTCTATTTATATGTGGAAGGGCCTGAGGGATTTCTTGTGGAAGGGGCTGAGGGATTTCTTGTGCTTGATTATTGTGAAGAAGACGACCTTGAGGTGAGATTATCCATCTTTTCATTGGAGAGCGTGGTCCCCCTCTCCAATCGGCAGCTTGAGAGAGCGAGATCCTTTCGAAAGGTCTCAATCCTTATCTTGTATCTTCTTTAGTTCAGTTCATCTTCAATAAAAATCCCTCTTTTATCCCAAATCTTCTGTCTAAACCCTAAAACCCACCTTTTTCATAAAAATCTTCTCTTTCCTCATAAAAATCCCATTTTTATCCTCAAAACTCTAGTGGATCGTATCACATTTCTGCTTGCTTGTTATTACAAAATTAATTCTCTCAAGTAACATGAGGGCGGTACATATTATATTATCTATGCGTCCTTGCTCCCATCCCCCCAAAAAAACAATTTCCCCCTACCATATCTCTATTTAAATTTACCAACCCATAATTTTCTTCATGTAAAACTCCATGCAGTCATGCACTATGAAAAACAAATGGACGATTTTACAAAGATGGCTCCAGTATCTGACCTGTCCATTTTTTTAAAAAGTTTATTAAAGAATGTCAAACTTGATCTATTGCATGTTAAAAAGTAGTCGGAGTTTCCAATTAAATTCTCTTTCAATTGGCAATTCTCTTCTGCGGACAAAACATGGTGAAGACATTTTAATGTTGTGATGCTTGTGAAGTGTCCACTTAAAAATATTGAATTGAATTTTCTATGTAACAGAGACTTGGCAATTTTTTCATAAAATGAATTAGATGGATGATTCACCAGATTTTCTTAAAAGGATGAATGTCAATTTGATCTATGCACATGCAATATGTACGGAAATCATTGTATAGATGGGTGTTCATTTGAAATAAAACCCTCAACCTTAAGTATATCATAATTAGTTTGGCTCTTACCTCGTTTCAATGCACTCATGTTTGTTTGTGATGATGTTTGAAATTAAAGGCACTACACAAGTCATTGAGGATGCCGGCTCAAGTGCTTCCACCTATGTCTAACGTTATGGCAGGAATGATATAGGAGCAGGAAAGGCATGTGACCAGTAACAAAAGTCATAAGTAAAATGTTGAACTCAATGACCAGAACATGCTAAGATGTATACAATCAGGTTTGGAATTCTCTAGGCCCAGCAACAACAAACGGAGGCCAAAATTTATTTGACTTGCATGCAACATACTGCAATCTGCCTAGTGCTATAAGTGTGACTGTACCATCATGGTTGCTAGCTCGCATCCATCTACATTTAACCTCTGGGAATAAGCTGCCCCGGAAAGTGATCTCACTATCCATTTGTTCATGTGTGGGGAGCATGGTTCAAGATATGAGATACAGGCACCGCACAACACGACACGGCAAAACATTAAAATACGCTATGGGGTACAACAACATCGCTAGATGTGTCTGTGTGCATGTCATATACAACAAATATTAAAATTCATAGTGATTAGATATGTTTTACTGAACAACATAACAAAAAACAAATCAACCTTGATGATTTCAACCCATAACTTCTAATCAATCAATGAAATCAATCAAAGAAAGGAATCTAAGATTCCATTCCATTCCATCCTTTACACGCTTATGATGGCTCTGCCATGTTTGTGAGGTGTTCAAAAATGTTAAAAAGTAAATCTCTCATGCTAAAGGTCCCTTTTGTCCATATTTAAGCAACAAGGAGCTCCAAGGAAAGGGTCTCAATTGGGTGTATTGATGTCATTGCCAGATCATCCCGAATATGGCTGCCCTATAGCCAACCATGTTAATAAACAAGTTGTTCTTCTAATACATACACGGCCCATTCCACATAGGGCCAAGCCGACCAAGTCTTTCATTTAGCAGCTGACCCCATTTTGATGGGATGAGACTTTATTGTGAGGATAAATGTTGATTATAAACCTACTTTTTACATCTTTATAATTTAAACCATAAATAATTCTGTTCTCCAAAATTCTTAGAATGAATAATTCTACATGCTTGTTGCTTAACATAATACAAAGATGAATATCAAGTGCTATGAACCATAAAAACACAAGTGTAAATGGATAAATGGATAAGTGTTACACGGTACAAAGAATGATGGCTAACTGGATACGACTATAGGTCAAGGAAGTTTCTACAATTCAGATATACTGTGGTAAGACTACATAAACGCACACAAATGCACGCATGAATATGCACATTACATAATAGATTTGTCTAACAAAATCGAGCTACAAGCTTTCTCTGGAGGGTTTTGGTGAATCTGGAGAATTTCAAGAGACATATCTAGGACCCAGTCAGTGCCAGCTCATTGCCTTGAAGTTTCTCAACTGAAAAGAAATTTGGCAAATTGACACCCCCCTCCCCCTCTTCCTCAAATAGTGGGAAAAAATAAAGAAGAAGAAAAAGATTATATTCCAACACACACAATCAAATAATGCCATCTAACTTACTAATCCTATGACATTACAGCATAAAACATGTGTTTTGCTTTTATCTTGCAAATTTAAAACTAATTTCATTGTGTAGCAGTCTAATGTATTTTCAAATATGTAGCATTGCACTGAACAGCTATTTTACTTGAATATGTAAATTTCAAAGATTCCACCCAACTTTCACTCGTTTTGAGAGAAAACATCATCAACTTTCTTTTTATTTCATATAACCCAATTAACTTTCATTTTCCATAAAACCCATTGTCAACCATTCAATATTTAAAATGTTGGGCATGTCATTGATAAGGGGTGATGTGGGATGGATCAGAAACTGATTCTTTTTTATTCAGATATGATATGATTATAGTTATCAATCTCGTACGATATACGATTCATATCGTATATCGTTTGAGATGAAACGATATAGGCCCAATTTGATACAAATCAGTAGCCTATGTCACACTGTTGTATATATCATCTGAAATGGAATTCATATCACACTGTTGTATATATCATCTGATATGGAATTCATATCGAATGATATCAGATAATATTCGACGATGTGATTTTTCTTTTTTTAATTTGAGTTTGGGCTTGCGTTATCAAGTTTTTGGCGTGTAAATGTGGCCTGATTAGTATATATATGTTAACTTTCTCATTTGTCCTCCAATTTTAGCCCTAATTCCTCAATCTCTGCTTCGATCATCCCTTCAATGATGACAACTTTAGAGACCCTGGCGATGATGTGCCCTCAACGAAGACACCTCTTCAACGACGATGAGGGCCCAATTGTAGCTACTTGATAACAATGGTTAGACGACGATGAGGGCCCAATTGTAGCTCCTTGATAACAATGGTTAGACGATGATGAGGGCCCAATTGTAGCTTCATGAAAACAATGATTAGACGACAATGATTGTTGATGAAGATGATGCATTAACGATAATGACTCGACAACAAAGATGGTATGTCAATGCTACCTCGACACTTCTGCTCTCTTCCCAATGACGATCTAATTGCACCTGTTCCAATATCACTTCTCTACACAATCCTTTCTTCACAATGGCACTTCTGTTGTAGTGAAGGGTACGTGGGTTCGCTTTTTGAGCTTTGTTTAATTTTGTTTAATTTTGGATATACTAATGACTCTAATTAATTTAACTAATCTAATTACAAGTTGTTTAGATGAATTTAACTATTCTAATTAATTTAACAAATGAATTTTGTTTATTTTTGTTTAATTCTGTTGAATCTTTTGTTTACAGTTGAATCTTTTGTTTAACGAGTATAATTTATGACTCTAATTAATGTAGGTTATTAATTAATTAGATTAGTTATTAATTAATTCCGTTATTAATTGAACTAATCTAATATTGTTGAATTTGTTGCTTAATGTTTAATTTGGAATTTTGGTACTAGATGAACATTGATTGGAATTTTGGTATTTAATAATTGCTATTTATTAATTGTTATCTTGTTAATTTTTAAACTTGTTTCAATTGTCAATTTGAAGCCTTTAAAATAGAAAAAGGTTGAGAAGAGTTCTAAAAAGTTGACCCACATGGAAACATTGTACCAAACTAAAGAAAAAAACAAATCACTTGGGATGTGCAAGTATTGTAGGAAGGAAGTATAAGGTGGCATGATAAGGATGAAGGCTTATTTGGCCGATACATATAAGGATATTGCTCTGTGTACATAATGTTTGGATGAAGTTCAAAAAGCGTTCTTTAAGATGTTGAAGAAGAAAAATAAAGACCAGTGAATGCTTCCACTATGTTTGGAAGAGTGAACATGAACTAAGAAACCCTTGATTATTTTGTGACTAAAAGTGGTGCAAAATGGGTAAAATAAGGCAAAAGACCCTCAATAAAAATCATGAAGGATCGAGATGTAGTGTGCAAGGACATGCTCGGTTTTGATACGAAAATGTATTTTTTTCAATTTGGAGAAAATTCCATTATTCATGAAGGATGATTGAATTGGTTGTTGTCAATAGGAAAAGACTAAAGCATCAGTAGCATAATATTAGAGTTACATTCTTGCAAAAGAAATGGACTAGATTAATAAATTAATTTGGATATAAGAGCAAATGAGATGACAGGGTGCACCTTGATATTCGATGGACACATCGATGGAAAATCAATGTACATCATATATTTTCTTACTAATAGTCCAAGCGAGACTGTTTTTTAGAATTGATTGATGCTTCAGATATAAAGAAGAGTTATTTAGTTTGCTTGACTCCTTTGTAAAGAAAATCAGAGAAACATATGATACAAGTGGTCACCGATAGCGCATCTTCTTATGTTTCCAATAGAGCTATGTTAATGAAGATGAAAAATCTTTTTTGGAATTCTTGTAGTGCATATTGTCAGGGACGGAACTAAACACATCAATGTGGGGGCACATGCTCCCAAAAAAATTTCCGAAGAAAAAATTTTACATTGGGAAAAATTAAAGAAATGGGACCAGTTTATTGAGATTTGACCGAAATGATGGGACATGACCCCACTTGACAGAAATCACCAAACCTTCTAGATCATAAATTACTTCATGTTGTAATTGCTCTGTTGGCTTTTAATTGCTCTAAGCTATCCAATTCATGGCACGGGCCCCATCAAGGAGACGGGGAAAAACATGAAAGAAGAGTATGTTTTAATTTTTAAAGCTTTTTCCCTCTCTTCATTCTCCAACTTACTACTTCTGCTCCTATTTTTTGGTTCCGCTGCTCGGTCCACTCAGCCGCTCCGCTTGGATCCTCAACTTCGTTCTCGACTCCGACTCTGACTCCGTCTTCGTCTCCATCGATCTACTCAGCTTCGAGTTTCTTTGATTGCGTCTATTTTTCAAGGTATTGATTGGTTTTTAAGTTGTTTAATTTAATAATATTATTATTTTATTAATATTAAATTGTGACCCATAATTCCAAACGTCTGGTTCCACCACTGCCTATTGTATCAACATGTTGGAAGATATAGATGATTTGTTTGTCCACAAGTATATAGTTCAAAAGTCCAAGAAGAACATTATATATATTTACCAGCATCGTTGTGTTCTTAACCTAATGAGAACTTTTACCGATAGAAAGGAGTTGATAGTGTATATGATGATAAGGTTGGCTACTAATTTCCTTACCTTACTTTGAAGAGCATTTCGAAGCAAAAAGTTGCATTATAGACTATATTTGCATTTAAAAAGTGACAACTTCCTTATTTTAAGGAAAAGTGATGTCGTGGATATGGGATACACCATTCGGATATATCGTAATTTTTAAAAACAAGTGAAGTTTTGTTTTATATGTGTGATCCCTTCGGTAAAAGTGCTTAAGCTCATGGACATCGATGTAAAGCTAGCAATGTGATGTATGTGTGTGTGAGGCGATGGATAGAACCACAAGCAAATTGAGAGGAGTTTTGAGAACAAGACTAGATACCAAAGAGTGTGGGTCACCATTAATAAATGGTAAGAGCTACAACTCTATATGTCTCTCCATACGGTCACTTACTTTCTTAATCCTAGGTAAAGTTATTTTGAAAATTCAAGTTTAGGTTTATTTCGGTCATTATTAAATGGCTTGCAACTTATTGATTCTTTATTTGCTTATTCAAAGATTTCATTATGCAAAAAAATTGCATACAAATACCGAAGTGAAGATGGGATTGTATCGAATGATTAAGAGCATGTACCATCTTTTGAGGATCGGTTAAAAATTCATGAGTACTTGGAAAGATTCAAAAGAATACAAGGAATGTTCTAAATAGACATGACTACATTAACAAGAGATAAGAAACAACCATGTAAATATAGATGTCAATCACCAATTTACCATTTCCTAATAATTTACGTATTGTAAGAATTGTTTTTTATTTATCTTTTCCTTGTTTTATTAGCCATGTGTTGGGAGAGTTATGTAAAAGAATGCAAGGAGCTTCAAAATGCTTGCAATACATGTCTTGAGCCTTACTTGTAGTGCCACCGGTCGTGAGATGAATTGGAATATTTTTGAGTTTATTCATTTCAAGAGACGGAATATATTGGAGCAACTAAAGCTTAATGCCTTAGTTTTTGATAAATATAACATTCAATTAGAGTTATGATAAAAGAAAAGAAGCGAGACATGTGAGACTAATGATCTGATTTGATTATCGGATGTGGAATCGAATGGTAATGGATAATTGAGAAAGAAGCTCATTGTCTCTCGCAAGAAACTACTTGGATGGATATTCAAGAATGTTTTGAGATTCAAAAATAAACAAACAATGGAAAAAAAGAGAGAAAGAGATATATATAAACTAGATAATTTTCTTTAATTTCAAACTTATAAGTTTATGTTTCGTTGAATAATAATATATTGTTTAACTCTATTAGAACCTCAAATTTTGAATGCATTGAAAATCGCAAAAGAAAAAGCATAGAAGTAATAGATATGGATGAGAAAGCTAAAGAGTTTATGGAGAGTGAAGAAGACGAAGACGAGAAAGAAAATGTGATTCTTGAAGAATAAGATGGTGATCGGATTACGAGTGAGGGATGAATCCAAGACAATTGTTCTATGATATTTCTCGCATACGATACATACTTGATCTCGTAGTAGATTCATTTTTGTGTTGCGTTAGTGAGAGGATTTGATAAGTGACATGTTTGGGTTTTCTTTTGTTAAGGTTTATGTGATTATGTCAAAGTTTATACTTAAATTTCTTGATTGTTTCAATGATATATTTAATTATTTGAGTGATTTGCTTAATTTTTTGCAATTTATCATGTATCTTATGATATGATAGATGATATGATATTTCATCAAAACGATATACGGTTTGACAACCTGGATATGTTACAATTTCAAAGGGTTTTGAAGAGGTTTTGGGAGGAAATTGAGTTCTAATCATTGTTTAATGTGATGGAGGGTTAGTGAATTGGTTTAGTGGTATTTTATGAAAGAAAACTAATCAACTAAAACAAAAAAAAGGTTCATTTGGTTTAGGTTTTGAATTTGGACAAATCTGAACATCAATAAAGGTATTTATAATTCAGTTAGGGCAGTGGAAGATGCAGGAATTTGTTCACTGTAACCGTAATGGGAGGTTATGTATGTATGTGACAAAACTGTTTAATTTATTTAGCTCAAAATCTATCATCCCAAATTGATTTTCTAAATTTTTAATGGGCCTGTGTGTTGAAAACAAGTGTTTACACATGCCAAGAACCAAGGATCACCTACTCAATTGAATCAGCAACAAATTCTTCTGTTTTATACATGTTGACAGATAAAAGGGATAAAGAAATGTTCTAATTATGTGTAATATGATCTTAAGATCATATACAAATTCCATTTTATAAAAACGTATGAAATTAAGATTACATATATCAAAGTCTGTTTAAAAATTAAAAGTATGACATGAACGTAAATTAAAAAATATTATCTATTTTGGGAAGTTAGAATTTATGTATACTCTACAGTTTGGAAAGGGTATAAATGCAAATGGTAATGCATAAACAAGCATGTAAAAATCTTGTTGTGTTTTTTATTCGGTAAATATTTCTTAAAGAAGGATCGTATTGAAAAAAAGCTATGTTTTGTGTTTCCAAAGCTGTTGACCCTCTTCATAGAAAATACACGTCATGATCTAAATGCACTTATGTACTTCTAACTTCGAAGTATATAATGGAGAAATCAGGTCTTAGGAATCCATGGATGCTTGGGTCTTAAGACTTTTTAACAATCTCAGTGTAGGCCAAGTCATATTTGGGCATGATAGAGCTAGGCAAAAGTTCATATAAGCCTTTTATTTTAAAAAAATCTCATTGTGCGCCTCTGCCCAGATCAGTACGAGTTAAGGTTTATAAGAATCTATGTTTATGGGGTTTGATTGGATTGGCTTTCACAATACAAAATAGAAGAAAATTACAATAAAAAGAAAATAAGGCTTTGCACCTTTGATTGGGGGCATCTTGCTCTAGATGCAACATCACACCTATATTAAATCTCATCCTATAATGCATCACACATTATATGAATATCGAAACACAATTTCCATAGCATCCACTCATAAAACAAAATCAACAGTGTTCCATTATTTCAGCCAGAAACCATTATTCACACACACCACATCTATATCAATATACATGTATTCATGTGTTACACGCACATGTATATACATACATGTTTACGTGTGTATGGTGTTATGTGTATACATGCATCTACATGTGTACATGTATACACAAGTATACATGTGTACATGTATACGTATATACATACATGTACACATACATGTATACACAAGTATACAAGTGTACATGTATACGTATATACATACATGTACACATACATGTATATGTACGGCCATGATTTTGAAAATTACAAGAATGCCCGTGTGTTGAAAAGGGCTCAAAACAACCAAATAATACAAAGTAAAATTCAATCAAAAATAACTAGACATCAAAACTAACTAATAACTCAACCCTAGTAATTAAAGTTTGAATATGGTAACTCTTATATCATCATCAGGGTGTTCTATAGAAAACAAAAATTCACAGGATTGCATGTATAAAAAAGTTGAACGGGTTTCTTGACATGTACCCAAACAATGTGTATGTGAGAAACTACATCTTGTATGCCCTTTTCCCTAAAATGGTTTGCATTTTAGGGTTCAAGTTGGTCATCATTTCTGCCTTTACAGAACTGCTAAGAGAAACCCCCAATGTTATGGTTATCACCGCATTCGCTAAAGGCATAAGCTTAAAAATATAAAATTCATAAAGGATAAAAAAGAGAGAAAAAAAATAATACATATGATGGTTGCATAAAGAACTCCAATTATGCCAAACCATAGTCGAAATACATGAGAATGATCACTCTTGTTAAATATAATATAAAGTAAAACATATTTTCAACAGTCAAGACTTGAATATCAAATTGATGGACATACCCATATACCAATTTGAAGTATATTGTAATCTCAATGCATCTACTCACATATCTCTAATATATTAATATGAAAGGAATAGTGTAGCCGGACTGTATACGATCGGTGTCTCATAAACAATCGTGCATGTGTGCATGCATACATGCATTTGAGAATAATGGGTAGCATATGACATATGAGCTAAAACCTCATACGTGACCTCGAAAAGTACACCTTTCCATATTTTTTCGGATGCTCTGAACCGTTCAGTTCGATCGTTATATTCTAAATTCCCAAAGCACCAAATATAAGATGAACCCAAAAAAATTTGCATGTTCATCCATCTGTAAAAAAATTCTATTCATACAGAACCATTAAATTTGTGACGGGTGGACAAACGAGCAAAATCCCTTGGTTTCATCCGATATTTCGTGTGTTTTGATGTTTTAAAAAATGAAGATCGACTGAATGGCTCCGATCGTTTGAAAAAATATAAGAGGGTAAACTTTTCAAATCGCATACAAGGCCTTAGCGCATATATCATGTATCCATCATTCTCACATGTGTGTGTGATACATTTAAAGGGGGCCCCAATGGGCAATCCACCAGGGTTTGCTGACTGGGACAAATGTGACAATACAGTATCACCCCACTGTCACCTCCACCCATTTATTTACAGTTTTGCCATTAAAAATTATAGGTTTGCAACCTCGCTTATTTACTGGTTTGCCATTATAAAATTACAGTTGTTACACTTTTCCTCTTTAACCCCCAAGACAATACCCAACCTCACACCCAATCTTCTCTCCTTTCCACCTAGGTAGGGTCCCGCGTGCTGTGGGTGTGAGGGTTTTTTTGTGTCCGTGCACTTTGTGCATGGGTTATTGCTAATATATAACTAATATATGGGTATAACACACAAAGCACATTCGAAATGGGAGCAGACTCTCTATGTGTGGGTCCCACAAACTTAACAATTGTGCAAAACCCATAATGTAATGAGTGAATCTGAGTGGCGACCGGAACTTACACAAACACCCATGAATACTATGCAAAAAAAAATTAAACATTATTGTTATATACTTTACATATAAAGGTTATATAATTAAAAGTTTTCTTTTTACAACCTCGGTGTATTATTGCACGTATACCATATGTACAACCAAAACTACTTAAAATTATGTCTTTTTTTATTAAACTATTTATGGACAATAAATATAAAAAATTATTAAAAAGAACTCTTAGCAATTGGTAAAATAAAAAATAAAAATGGTAATTTTTCATGTAAACCCGATTGAAAATTTATCTAAATGCAATATTTATCCTATATTATAACTATTATCCTAGCATCCAACATTTTAAATTTGTACAATTTGTAAATATAACTTTTTTAAAAGATATCACCGTGATTTTGTTACTTTTGCTGCCGATGTTAATTTCTCATTTGCACACCATAAATTAAAGTCATGATTTTCTTGTCAAGCAAATTTGGAATACACCGGTTTTATAATTAGACAATTTTTATGTGGTAGTATCCGCAAATAGCATGTGCAGTGACTAGTGAGTGAATAAACATTAGTAGAAGTTTCATTTCGTCACAACATTAAGCTTAAACATACCTTTGCATAACACACCCATCTATTAACTGATGATAACATGTTTTTGTGCTTTGTTGTGATCCTAGCTCATATTTTCTTAAAAAAGACTAGTCCACTTAATTTGTCTATTTGAATTAAATAAGTGCTGGTGAAGTTACCTTAGAGTCACAAAAGGCTTTCCTGTAAACATTCGATGGCTATATGCCTCGTTGAGTTTCTGACACAACGTCTCTTCTACACCAACGGTGACATGTATTCCTGATTCTCTAAGTCTTTCAATGCCCTTTGAAGCTACAATTGGATTTGGGTCCACCATTCCAACAACAACCCGTTTCACTTTTGCTTGAACTAATGCTTCAGTGCAAGGAGGGGTCCTTCCATAATGATTACATGGTTCAAGGCTCACATAGACTATTGCATTCTCTGCCAAATTGCCAGCATCTCTGAGAGCAAATACCTACAAGTTTGCAATTTTGTCTCAAATATAATCAAAGCAGCAGATGAATAACAGCAACCGCACCTGATATGAACATCACACATTTGGTTTTTTTTTTTAGATTTCCATTTTAGACAAATTTAATATACTCATGAATCTGATATTTTTGCATATTCAGACAATGGAAGTAAAAGGCATGCCTTAGGGATACAGCCACTTGGAGGACTTCACAGAACTGAATACTCTGTTGGAGAGTTCGTATGGTTTCTTCAACAAACATGCAATACAGGATGCAGTTACATTGATTAAAACCTGCTACTATTGCCAAAAAACAAAGAGTAGCCATAAAAGGATTGCTTAAAATAAACAACATAAAAAATCAGAGAGTATCAACAAGGATCAGAGATGGACAGACCAAAGGAGGGACAAGCTACCAGGGAAAGACTTTAGCAGCAGCAGCAGCAGCAAATAAGAAAACCTGATGAAAGGATGTCACGGAAGGATATATCACAATCTGAAGAGTCTTGAAGAGGAATGCTCAATACTAGGAGACACCAATAGAATCTAGATGGAGCCACAACTCTGGCTTCACATGAAGAGGGCCAGAGAAGATTTTGAATGAGCTAAGTGGCATCAGCCACCGGATGAACGTAATTAGGAAGGGGTGAGCAGGAAAAAATCTACAAAATCAAAAACAGAATCCTCTCAAAAGGAGTACAGTAATATGAGATTCATCAGCCTTGGGAAGTTGGTAATAGAAGAGAGCATTTCCCATGAAGATAAAACATGATGGAGCACAATGAGTCCAGATCAACCAGAAAAGGAGACAGAAGGCAACAGTCCACAAAAAATAAAGAAGCAATGAGGTAGAACCAAGGGAGCACATCACGGTACAAGTTCAGCTCGGTATGTAACGAATCGCATGCAGGCCAAATCCATCACGAGCTAGCCCGCGAGGTAAGATGGGCCACCCTAAAAAGGGTGGCTCGTATTCGGCCTACCGCATCCTGAGCCGAGCCAGGCTTAGCTGGGCTCGTAAACAGTGGACCCAAACTGCGAGTCAACCCACAAGTTGACCCAACGGTCTACTCCCCACGGTTCAAAGTTCAACCCCGGATTACACGTTAACTAGCCATTTTTTACCTTTTTCTTAATTTTTTAATTTTTACCCAATAAATACCCCCTTCCCCTCTCTCCTCTTCCACACAAATTTCATCTCTCCCTACCAAATACTCTCTCTATCCCTCTCTCAATTTCTTAAATGCTCAAGATTCAAGATTCTCTTTTACTCAAGGTTCACTCAAGCTCTCTTTCTCAAGTATTTGGGATGATCAGAGAAATTCCTACAGCACTCTATCCTTTATCAAGTGTGTGTGATTTTTTGATATTATAATCTTTTATTACAGATTCTATCCATTTTAATTATAATTATTTTATTTATTTATTACAGAAAAGTAAAACATTGGAATGGAGCCTATAAGTGATTAATACAAAGTAATTGACTTAGATACTTCCATGATTTGGGTACATTCTTAAAAACTTAGATATAAAACAAAAAATAAATTTTTCAACACGATGTAATTATTGTAATGTTATCTACATATATCCAAGAGGGTCAGGCGCAGGTAATATGATGAGATACTCACGAAGATGATATATCTAGTTCATCTACTACACATCCTACACAAGTAATTAAATACACAAGAATATATTCAACAAATTGTAGTTACAAAATATGAAGTAGTCGACCCATGTACTGCTACGGTTGGGCACATTTTAGAAAATAAGGCATAAAACAATAAACTAATTCATGCAAGGTGTAATTACTATACTACAAGTTTCAAACAACCAATAGTTTTGACATGTGTATTTTGTTGGGACACTCAAAATAAAAACAAAGATGATGCAGCTGGTTCATCTTCTACGCAAGTAACATAACAAACAAGAATCTAGTCAACAGCCTATGGCAACATGGTAAGCTTCTAGAAGTGAAGATGCATATGAAGAAGTTGCCAACCAAGCTAATCCCCTAGCTTGGGTATGTTTTATAAAATTAAGGCATAAAACAACAAATGTATGTTTGTAAATATTGTACACTGATATTCAAACATCCAAGAGGTTCTGACAAGAGTACTTTGACGAGACATTTTAATATTAGATACAAAAGGTGAGCTTTTTATAGGTAATCTACTAACCATTTCAGTATTCACAAATCACATTAGCATTAAAAAGAGATATCATTACATGTGGTAGGGGATTAGGAGAGAAAGATGCAACTGAAAGAAACTAGCTTAGAGGTATTAATTTTCAGCTAGAAGATCTACCGAGAGTTGTTCAAAGTGCATCACCAATCGACGAAGAAATCTGAAATATGTAAATTTGTAAAGAACTACGTAAACATGATACCATTGAAATTTGTAACTTGTAATGTATTATGATGTATAGTAGGCAGCTCAAAATTTCAGAATTCAGTTGGGTGCAGTCTAAAAGGTAATACTAAAAATGATTATTAATTTATTGTATTAATTTCTATGTTATTAATAATTTTTAAGATGTTTTTAAATGCTTACAAAAAAATTTTAAAACTTCTAAAATATAGCACAAGTTGGCCCGCAAGCCAACCCGTCCCGACCAGACCCGCCTGGGTTGGGACCACAGGTCGGGCTGAGCCAGCACCATCCATATGCATAGGTTGGCCGACCCCGACTTGTTTTTAACTTACAACGAGTCAGACCGAGTCCAACCCGTACCCTCAACCCATGGGTCACAACTCACAAGTCGGTTTGGCCCAAAACGGCCCATCCATCACCCTTAAGTAAAACATGAAGAATATGTAATCCAATAAGACATGGAATATGTGTGGGCTTGTGAGCATTTAAAGGTTAAGCAAAGCCATGGGTAGACCGGCGAGATGCAAGACCAAAAGGATAATCACTCATATCAAATGTATGTAAAAGGTAAAGCAGTTTTATGATATGCATAGATTTTTGAGAAATGTATGGGGGTTGTGTTAAATGGAATATCGTCAGAAAACAGATGTTCTCTTCAAGAGTTTTGAAGCAGAACTAATTATGTGTTCCCATGAAGAAAGCAGCGATCAACTTGATAAAATAATCCAACTTAGGAATTTGGTAAAATGTGTTTGGAATATGTAGTGCATGAAATGGAGCACAAACCATGGACAAATGAAGCTTGAATTAACCTACTAGAGCTACCAGTCCATTGCAAGGACCAAGTGCACAGAATATGACCAGAAAGTTTGATGCAATCATGAAGATTGATCAATAGGGTAGAGATGAGTCGAAGAGCCACCCTAAATCAGAGCGCATATGCAAAGTCAAAGACTCCCAGCATGCTTCTTTTGACACAACACGGGTGCACCATATAGGGCATTTGATGACTCAACATCTAGCAACTGTCAAAACATTCAGTTCCAATAGGAGCATGTAGATTTGTTACATCCGTGATGTTTTACCAATGAAAAAATTGAAGGGGAAATAAAAATAAAAGCTTAGCGATAACAAAGAAAGGATGTGAGGGGTCATTTTGAGAAGTAGATGACAATAAGGGCTGCTAACGATGGGAATAAAATCACGTCTGTGACTCTATCCTTTGGCAATGTTCAGCTGGTGTTGTGTCACCCACGCAATTCAGATGTTAGCTAAATTCTAGCCAAAATGAAGGCTTGTTGGGTTGTGTTTAGCTGGCGTTAAATAGGATAATTTATAATACTCTGTATAGCAGCAAGCAATGATTCCATTAAACTGTAATAAGAGGAATTGGTTTTTAAATTTTGGCAAAGAATTATGGTAGGGGGATTCATACAAGGTACTAATGTTCTCTATGCTGATGGCTGTTGTCACTCCACTCTCGTGTGTGTGCATCTCTAGTCTCTCTTGTGTGTGCATCTATAGAATTTTTTCCCTCCTCTTTTTTGGGGTTTAGGCCCTAGGGGTTGGGGTTTTTAAGGGTAAAGAAGAATGTGAATATCTTTTTGGGCGTGACAAGTGGGGTGAAGCATGTATAATATTGCAAGACACAAGAATCCCTTTGACATAGTTTGATAAGGGTAATGATAAGGGTAAAAGGGTGGGTATTAGGACAAAAGCGAACTTCTACTACACATACACTAAAAATCCTCTTAACCCAGAGACTCTCAAAAATGTTATTGCTTTTAATAAAGTTGTACCATGTTTCACTGGTTACAATCTTAATCATTTCTTATGCAGTTAAGACTATCAATTAACTATCAATTATAGGGTATACAGAAAGTACTCTACTGCTGGCCAGCCTTTATACCATGTACCAAAAGATACCTTAACCCCTATATGAAAATTGGAATAAAAAAGTATTAATGAATTTTATTCTTCTTGTACATACCAAATGCCAAAACAATATCTAGAATTCAATTATGCTTCCCCGTTTCGAATCTTGAACAAGGTTTACCCAATTTTGGGGCAAAACACTTTATACCGCCTAAGCATAATATTAATTGGGCATAAAATGTCATGGCTAGTATCATTTGATCATTTTCTTTTGGGTATCAAAGAAATAGCATGAATAAGAAAAAACGAAAAATTGGTTATAAACTCATCCATGGGTTCACTGGGAATTACTTATACTCAAATTTTGGTATGATTTTGGTTACTAGAGGGTTTTGGGTACAAGAGTTATAAATTTATACCAAGTAAACATGGGGGTGTTTGGCAGGTTCAAGGGAATAAATTATACCCTCTTATTCCCTCTTTATTTGACATTCTAAAAAGAACATTAATGCCCATTCCTTCTGATCCTAAGCAATTCCTAAAGATACATGGTATTACTAATAGCCCCGTTTGGAATGGGAAACAATAAAACCAAGCTCTTTTTATCTTTCTATGTGTCAAATGCTCTATATTCTACTGCATATTAAATTATGGCTTGTATACACCCAAAAAGTCAGTCACAAACAATTCCAAATATGAATAAGAATTGCTTATAACAAGATTTTTTGTCTATTCTTATAAACTGCCATTGATGTTATGCTAGGAGGTATAAAATGCTTTACCAAAAAAGAGTATATGGTTAGTCAAATTTTCCATCAATGAAGCACGTAAGGAAAGGAATTGGACCAAGCCTAGCCCGGCTTTGACAAGGTCCACCCTAATTATAGCTGAGTTTCGACAAACATTTGAACTTTTAATTGGCCTAGATTTTTAGCCCGATTACTTAACAGGTGGGTTTTGGCTTAGACTGCTTGGGCTGATAAGCCCAAATGCATTATGTATGTGTGTACAGTCCAGGGTTCTAAATATCGATCCGATATCCGAAATATCGGTCCGATATCCGATATATCGGCCGCAATATCAGAATTATCGTTGTGCCGATACGATATAGGTTGTTTTATTGCGGTTTCCGATATTTGGGGAAATATCGCCAATATATCTGGTTTGGACCGATATTGTGGCCGATATTTCCTTTTGAAATATCGACCAATATTCATTATTTTTTAAAGTTTGGTTAGCGGGTCGGTCCACTGAAAAGTGGATCCGACCTGACCCAAATCCATTAGTTAAAACATGATGCCAGCGGGTTTTTTGGGAGATAATCGCAAGTTTGCCTTAATCACGGCTCAGCTCCTCACGTCATTCTGCTCCTCACGTCGCTTCGCTCAGCCCCATCAGTCGAAATTTTCCGACGAAAGTCGATCGCAATTCGCCGTTTGGTATTAATCGTTGCAAGGGAGGGTTTTCCGATCAAGATAAGTATACATTCCTTTTTTTCATTATTTTCATTTTGTTCAGTTCTTTTGAATTTTTTCCTTCCATTTTTGGTTTTTTAATTGATTGACCTTCGATATTTAGTCAATATCCTCGATATTCATATTTAACGAGAGAAGTATAATCAAAACATACTTTTATTTGAGTTAGTATAGTTATATCTTCTAAGATACATCTATGCTTGCATATGTCATCATTTTTAAGCATCCGATATGACACTCCGATATTTAATCAATATTCCCAATATATCCCCGATATCGGCAATCCGATATCAAATTTCTTAGGCCGATACACGACCGATATCCGATATTTAGAACAGTGGTGTACACACATATAATGGTTGGTTAATGATGTCTACAATAGATAGGTATTTGTAGTGTTTTTATGTCCATACATGGATTCATACATGAACATATTAGTGATTGAATTTTAGAAAATAATATATTTCTTGCATTTACAATTGGTGAAGAGTTATCATCCCATGTCATTCATAAAGATAAAATAAAGATGGTGTTAATTAAATGACAAATATTTTTACTCTTCACCACTTTGCCTATAATATTCAAATGAATTTTCACTTATCTGATTTAATCTATTCTTATTTAGTTACCGTAAAAAGTTAAGAATTATATTAAAATTTATTAAATCGTGTTGTGACCCAAGTCTGCCCCGTTTATTTTGGAAAATGGCTAGGGCTTAAAAATTCAAACACAATATATATAAAGGCTAGGCTTGAACTCATGAAAATTAAACAGACCAAGGCTCGGGCACATATGAGTCGAACCGAATCCATCCCATTCCTACCCCTAGAAGCATGGACACCGACATGGAGCGCAAATATGTCACAACAAAGATAACAATGACATATAAACTTCCTAAAAAGTTAAGTGTGGGGCCATGTCGATAAAACTATGTACGGAAAATTCTCAAAAGGCACAATACGTTTTATACGATGATACAGCCATGATGTATATGCATGAGTATCTATAACTTATACTCATCAAACACGGAATGATTAGGATGTGTGGTATTAAAAATAAAAATCAATGACACAGTCCTTAATTTTTTATTAAGTAACAAAATCAACAAACGGATTCAAAATTAAATAAATATAACATCGATCTAACCTAGCTCAAGAAATGTTTAAGTAATTTCAATATAATATCTATTTAATTGAGAAGATCTTCTTTGTTTGTTTAAGATGATGTCGGTAACGTGTTTGATATGTGATCTTTAGATTTTTATTTAAATTCAACACAGCTCAACACACAACTTTTGTGTTTTTGTAAGCTATCATGGCTAAGGACTGTTTGACATGTGTCAGGCAAATCTCTTGCAAGTGTTGGTGTTTGACACGTGTCTGACTCAAACACTGGACTCATATTGAAGTGTGTGTGCTTCATAGTTTCCAATAATATGCTCTTTATATCTTCTCTTTTACATTAACAGTTTATATCCAAATACAATTGCCAAATAAAGCTTAGCTGAAGAAGCACGACACTTTCTTCCTCTGTAGGAGGATATGAATTTGAATCTCTCCACCTGTTATGGGTGCGGATATTTTTGAAATAAAAATGCTAGGGTACACAAGTCAGAATAATTATATAACTACTCAGAGTTGACAACGACAAAAGCTACTAGTGGTTTGTCAAGGCTGATTGTAACCAATTTAAGCAGGAGGATTTCTTTCTCTCTTCAGGATACTTCTTTCCTCCGCTATAATGGATGTTCATTTCATCCACCTCGTCCGCTATAAAAGATATGATGTGGGTATATGGGCCTTTTTTTAAAATACATAAATTGAATATACAAGCACTCATCCTCATTAGATGTTACGTAATTATATATAGGCTTAGGAAGCATGAGCTACAATGCCAAAGGATGGGTATAACAGTTCCCAATTATCCACCAAATTCTTTTTTTTATTTCTAAACACAGAAAAGATAGAACTTTTTAATGCCGACCTTAAATAATTGCGAATTGTATTCGAACAGCAAATCCTTGTTAAATAACAATAAAACGATGGAGAGAAGATACCTCGGCGTGAGGCTGGCCAGCTTTGGGATGGAATCCCTTGCCTACAATCTCGCCGCCACCGTCGACGATGATGCAGCCCACCATTGGGTTGGGAGATGTGCGGCCGATCGCCTTCCTCGCTAATTCGACGCATCTCCTCATGTAGAATCCATCGTCCATCTTCTCACCGGCGATGATGCGATTTGCACAGCATCGGCCGCTGTTGTTTCGAATAGGGATCTGGGGTCCAAAAGATCCAAATTTTTCGTAATAAAAATTACACGAGATTAGGGTTTTGGAGAGATTATTGTGGGGATGAATTGAGAGAGACGAACTTAAGAGAGAATGACACATTGCTCGCGAACAGGAGCGGGGACTTCTACGCGAACATTTAGGGCCTGTTGAAGTTGAGCGTTGTGATTGGTACCACGGAAATCTATGGTTATACCATACTGCTTTATTCATCACACCTATATTTTTAACATCAGATGTTCGTATTTGGAGATCCGAACGGTTCTAATACTTTTATTCTTCTGTTCGGAATTGTAAAACCGAACAGTATAATAAAATATGTATTGCGTTCAGATTTATACATGTATTGTATTAGAGCCGTTCGGATCTTCAAATCCGAACATCTGATGTTAAAATAGGTGTGGTGAATCAAGTAGTGTGGTGTATTCATAAATTTTTGTGTTGCGAATAACAACACTCGTTGAAATTTGTATGCAGTGTGTTTTTTTTTTGGAAAAGTGGGGTTGGATTGTGGAGTTGGAATTGGAAAGTTGATGTGGGGCTCACTCCGTATAGTGTGTTTTTTTTATTGAAGAAAGTTGGAGGTGTAAAGTGGTGTGGGGTCCACTTAAATTTAAATTGTTCTATTACCTAAACTAAATAATTTAAGCTAAACTAAATAATTATTAAACTAATTAATTAATAATTAGCAAACTATTCCATGCCTCATTCATACATTATGTTGTGAATGGGTATTTACTAGGTTGGTGAGTTATTGGGCCAACCCAAGTGGTTGGGCCCATACCCACTTGTATTCTCCCCTTTGGCTATAAATATAGACTTGAGGGCTCTCCCCTCAGTACTTGATTCATAACACGTTATCAGCACGAGTCTCTAAAAATTTTCCACAAATTTTTTTCCGTTCGTTGCGAAGGCGAAGGCGAAGGCGAGACGGGAGATCCACGAGCGCGGTGCAAGGCTTCCTCCATCAAGGGTCGTCATCCGCGTAGGGCTTCGAGCAACCGTCGCTATATCCGGAGGACGGATATAGAGGTAAAAACACTAAAAACGATATTTTTAATCATACGTATGATTACCCCTCCCCTAGATCTCACAAGATCGTCATGGGGATTCATCGTCGCCTTGAAAACGACGGATTTTTCATCCCAAAAACCCAATTTTTAGGGCAAAAACCCAATTTTTAGGGCAAAAACCCAATTTTTAGGGTAAAAACACTAATTTTGAACCCTAATTTTTAGGGGAACCCCCCCTCGCCGGAATCCGCCCCCCCCCCCCCCCCCCCCACCCTGGCCGCCTTCCCCTGCAGGGGGGGCGGCCCACGCCGCCGCCCCTGCAGGGGGCGGCGGCCCCCGTGGCCGCCTCCCCCTGCAGGGGGGGCGGCCCCCTTGGCCGCCTCCCCCTGCAGGGGGGCGGCCCCTGCCGCCGCCCCCTGCAGGGGGCGGCGGCCCCCAAGGCCGCCACCCCTGCAGGGGGCGGCGGCCCCCAAGGCCGCCTCCCCCTGCAGGGGGGCCGCCCCCGCCGCCCCTCCTGCAGGGGGCGCGGCCCCCTCCTGCAGGGGGGGCGGCCCCCGCCGCCGCCCCTGCAGGGGGCGGCGGCCCCCAAGGCCGCCTCCCCCTGCAGGGGGGGCGCCCCCCGCCGCCCCTCCTGTAGGGGGCGGCGGCCCCCGAGGCCGCGCCCCCTTGCAGGGGGGCGGCCCCGGCCGCGCCCCCCTGCAGGGGGGGCGGCCTCCGCGGCCGCGCCCCCCTGCGGGGGGGCGGCCCCCCGCCGCGCCCCCTGCAGGGGGCGGCGGCCGCGCCGGCCGCGCCCCCCTGCAGGGGGCGGCGGCGGCGCCGCCCCCCCAAACCCTAACCCGTGAGATTCAAAAAAAAAATTTTGATGTGATAAAGCCTGTGGGCCTGAAGCCCACAGGCCAGCTGTGGGCTTCAGGCCCACAGGCCAATTACTTCTTCAAAAAAAATCCAGATCTGTGGGCCTGAAGCCCACAGCAGATCTGTGGGCTTCAGGCCCACAGATTTCTATATAAAAAAAAATCCTATGGGCCTGAAGCCCATAGGCTGACTGCGGGCTTCAGACCCGCAGTCTGTTTTATCTGGAAAAAAAATTTGGGGGAGGCAAAGGCTATTAACAAGCATTAAAAGGCAACTTGCTAGCCTAAAAATTAATTTAAAAGGGGGATTTAAGGGCAAAATATTCGTGAAAAATCACGGTAAATTACGGGACTAATATCGGGCAGGCGAGGACTTTTTGGGGATTCTTGGGGGGGGGGCTTTTGGGATGATGAGGGAAACTTTTCCCTCTGACAAAGAAAATGTTTATTTTGGGCTCTTAATCAATTTAATTGATTAAACCCATTCAATTTACAACCTTTGCATTGTGATGATTTTTTCTGCAAAAATCATATTTACATGCTTTGCATCTCTGGTATATTCTGTTGGATATTATATGCGTGGTTGTGCATTGTATTTAAAACTTAATAATTAGGAAGATCCTGCGACCGCTCTGCCGTTAGTAACCTAACGGTGTATGACGTTGCCCAGTGGTCCAATAATTATTAAGTGTTTAAATTTTCTATCCATCTATGCGAATATTAAATGCCTGTGATGCCTGTGATGAAAATGTCTGATGAAAATGTTGATGAGCACAATATTTCTGCATGAATTGCTAAATGTGGTTTTTGGATCGGCCGTTTAGTCCCACAGTTTATTTCCCGCACTTTTCTTTTTTTTTGAGAGAAATTGTAGTGAGGAATTTATGTAAATGTCAAAGAAAGAAGACCAACTTCCATGAAGACGGAGGCCACGCTTGAAGATGGAGATATCATATGGGACCCACGGGGTTTCCAAAGTTGTATTTTCATTTTCTTTAAGCTGCAAATTTGTATAATTTGGACTGTGGACTTTTTTTGACTCTTTCTTGTGGGACTGGCCGATCCACACATTTAGTTTTTCGTTAAATATTGCCTCCGCATGAAAATGTTTTCTCCGAATTAATTATTAATTCATGCATGTTTGTGCTCTGCTAGATAAATGGCTAATATTGCAAGCGTTAATTTCGAAGTACTGGAAGCATCAGGTAGAAACTATCTAAGCTGGCAGCTAGATGTAAAGTTTCACCTGCGGGCAAAGACCCTCATCGCTGCTGTGACTGAAAAAGAAAATGTTAGCGATATAGAGAAGGCGCAAGCCATCATCTATGTTCGCCGCCATGTGGACAAAACCTTAAAGGCTGAATACCTTACGGTCGAAGATCCACTTGGGCTATGGACTGCCCTTGAGGACAGGTATAAACATCAGAAAGATGTTATACTCCCAAGGGCACGATACGAGTGGGAGAACCTGAGACTACAGGACTTAAAGTTCGTTGTTGAGTACAACTCAGCACTTTTTAGCAATCACCGCACGCCTGAAGTTGTGTGGTGAAAAAGTCTCAGAAAATCGCATGCTGGAAAAGACGTATACGTCCTTCCATGAAAAATATGCGATACTCATGCAGCAATACCGTGAACGCAAGTTCACCAAGTATTCTGAGCTGCCGTCATGTTTACTCATGACCGAGTAAAACAGAGAGCTTCTTCTCTCCACTCACAATATACGCTCCCCGGCACTGCCCCCCACCAGAAGCTCACTATTCCTCTTCCTTCAAAAAGAAGAGAGATAATAAAATAAAAGAAAGACCACAGAAGGGGGGGTCAACAGAAAAATGCCATGGGCCATGTACAGCAGCAGTGAAATAATGAAAGTAAGCGGAAGTTCACGAGGCACAGAAATAACAAAAATAGAAATGATATACCCCCACCCAAGAGGGAATGTGAAGACCAGTGCCAAAATTGTGGCATAAAAGGCCACTGGTCCAGAATGTGCCGAACTCCGCATCATCTCCAGGATTTGTATAAAGAGAACAAGAAAAATAAAGCTGAAACAAACCTGATGACATCTGATGCTCCAGTTAAGTTTTTCAGCTGACGACTTCGAAAATAATGACATGCTTGACTAGCCTTTACTTTTATCTTGCAAAATTGTTTAGAACATCTCACGTTATGAGAGCTTTTGTATTACGCAATCTGTTTTGATTGAAAAATTTTAGTAGACAATATATGAATATGTCTATCTGAATATGCATCTGCCTTTATGTTTCATCTTTTGAAACTGCTCTCATAAATAATTAGTAGACAATAAACACGTACGATCTCTTTCAATACAGAGCCCAATATCAGGGCTATAATGAAGATCCAGGGAATGCAACACAGTTGCCCCCAAACGACACAAAAATGGATGCACTAATCCCTCCGAATTCCAAAAAGAAACTTTTTAAGTTTCAAGGACATCCGTTTCAACGGATCCCACTTGGAAACAGCAAATGTAAATGAAAAATTACCGTATGCAACGTCTCAAGAAAAAGGAGTAAAATCCACACTTGAACGTTTTGAGAGCCTTATAGGCCTCTACCATACGAAGATTCGGAGAAAGGAAGCAGAATTAAACGGAGCACCTGAAGTGCCCTACATCAGCCGAGTTTTTACTCTGGCATGATGGACTTGGCCACCCTGGATTTGTGATGATGCATTGCATCTTATCCTATGGGTATGACTTGAAGAACCAGAAGATTCTTCAGAAGGGAAAATTCCCTCGCATCCCTTACTATAAGGGAAGATTAATTAGAAGGCCATCTCCACGAAAAGTTGAAAAAGGATCTCCACGCTTCCTCAAAAAAGAATACAAGAAGACAAATGTGGATAAAATCCACCACCCCTAGTGGGCTATTTTGGTACTTCATTGTACTGATAAATGCATCCTCAGAACATTCGTACGTATGTCTACTACAAGACCCGCAACTTAGCTTTTCCAAAGCTATTGGCACAAGAATAAAAATGTTGCGGGCACATTTCCCAGACAATAAAATGTTGTAAATAAGTCTGGTTAATGTTGGGAAATATACCTCCCAGTCTTTTCAAGAGTACTGCCAATCAACGGGAATTGAAAATGAACATACAAGTGTCGCATGTTCATACCCAAAATGGGTCGGCAGAGTCACTGAAAAGTAGACTCCAAAGGACTGAACGTCCATTAAATCCCGATTGCCTATGGATGCATGGGGACATGCAAACTCTGCATGCTGCACCGTAAATGAAAATAAGACCATCTGGAAGTCAGAGTCTCCAATGCAACTTGCATATGGAATGCCACCGAACATTTCTCATCCGAGAATCTTCGGTCGCGCAGTCTTAAATCCCCATTGCACCACCAAAGAGGACCAAAACGGTACTCAACGTCGCCTAGGTATCCATGCAGGGTTTGACTCACCCTCACTTATAAGATACCTAGAACCCCAAACGGGGGACGTAATTAAGGCACACCTTGAAGACTGTGATCTCGATGAGACGAGTTTTCCAAAAAATAGGCCCAGATACTGGAAAATCTGGCGCGAAGAAAATTATAACGTGGGATACAAACAGTTTGACCCACTATGATCCGGTAACAATACAATGTGTAGATGAGATCCAGAAGATCTTCCACACAGAGAACACTGTTCACTAATTACCGGAATCATTTATTGACAACCAGAAGATTGTCAGATCACACATCCCTGCTGCAAAAACTACAGCTAGGATTGACATCCCCGAGAATGGATGCAATCCACCAGCAGCAGAAGTGGCTGATCCTCAACAGAAAAGAGGCAGACCACCAGGCTCCTAGGACAAGAAACTCCTGGAGACCTTAAGACAATACTACCACAGGACAATGAGCTCCTGTCCACACCATCACCCTTCCCGGAATCCACTGCAGAGGAATTGCCGGGAAAAAGTGAAATTAAGTAAATGTTGTACGTACTGGGGAGGTGTTGGACAGATAGAACATAAATTGTCGACAATGTATTCACGTATCATATTGCCATATACATCGCAATGGCGATGATGTTTGTAAATTATCGTTCCACACTCCGTTGCTAGAAGGCAAACGTAGAGATTGGCCAAAATGTGGAACGTGGCAATAGAAGATGAGCTGGACTCACTTATGAAACGTGAAATGTTCGGACCTGAAGTCCAGACACCAAAAGGTGTCAAACCTGTGGATAAAACAAAGTATTGCAAACATAAGAAAAATAAATACAAAATCGTATGCTATACGGTACAACCTATAGCCCAAGGAAAATTTCGCTGAAACTAGGGATCGAACAAATTCAAATGAGCATGTCTCATAAATGATGCATCAGTCTCCCTAAGTTATCAAAAGCGAATACCTTACGATTTGGCGAAGGAAAACTTTGGATATGATGTTATTGGATGTTGTGACGGCGTACCTTCGTGGATATCTTATAAAGATAATTTCCACATTTCCTTAAAATGCCTGAATAGACTTCGGGATGTCTATTCAAGAAAACAATAAGTATAAATAAATGTACAACCAAGAGAATCACTTGACAAGTCAATGATTCCTACTGAAGGTTGTCTTTGCATCTGTGCAAAGAACAGGATTAGATATCTTAGTTGTAGACAACTAACATCTCATCGGATCTCCTGAAGAGAAAACCGAAATAAATGTAAAAGCCTGACTTTTAAACATGAAAAAAAAAGACCTAGGCAAATATAAAGTCATGGCTCATAGAATCCTGTTACAAACGCCCAGAAGTGCGTTGGAGATATTAAAAGGACCATTGTCATCCAAAGTACACCTACGGTGGTACACTTACTGGATGAACAAAAAGAACCCTTCCGATCGCTGGAAGAGGGGGAGGATATAACTGGTCCTAAAGTCCTTTATCTTAGTGCAATCATGCACTCCTGGCTACCTGCATGTGTCCTGGTATAACAATTGCAGTAAACTCATTAGCGAGAGATAGTTGGCACCTAAAAAGGGCCATTAGACCTGAGTTAAGCCTTCTGCGCTTCCTCCAAGGGTCGAAATATTCGGACTTACAAAATGTAGTAGCATCCTCCAATGTTTATGCAAATGCAGGTTTCAGGTCCAGTCCCTATGCTGAGAAATCACAGAACGGGTACCCACAGTGGGATGGCCATCCCCTGCAGATCTGCAAAGCAACTTATGAAGGCAACATCATCCGATCATTCCGAGATCCTCACAATTCCAGAATCACACCAATGGTGTATTTAAGGGCGCCTGGTGGTACATCACATCCCAGTGACGACTGGGATAGAGGCTGGTTCTGTGGAGCTAACCATATAGTCTGAAGACCACATCAGAGGCGACGAAACTTAGCAACCTCTTCAGAGTTCCTGGATTCAGCAGCTGCTTGATGGTGACAAAATTTGTAATTTGTGTACATTTTCGGAATATTGTAAATAGGAGTGATGAGATAAGCCTAAGAGATCTGAAAGCCTAAGAGCTTTTACAGATCAGGGGGAGTTGAGGGAATTTGTACTCTTTTCCCTTAGCTATGGTTTTTCCCACTGGGATTTCCATAGCCAAAGGTTTTAACGAGGCAAATCAAATCAACTCTGGATCCCGAAGTATCCACCCCTCTGTGACGCTCAGAATCCAGAAGTATTCATGAGCAGAGTCACATGTACAAATCATGGGGAGTTTGGCAGAGTTTGTACTCTTTTTCCTTAACTATGGTTTTTCCCACTGGGTTTTCCATAGCCAAAGGTTTTAACGAGGCAAATCTCACCAACTCAGGATCCTGAAGTATCCACCCCATGTGAGACCCATACAGGCTCAGAATCCTGAAGTATTCATGAGCGGGGTCCACAACCATGGCTGGATAAGGGGGAGTGTTGTGAATGGGTATTTACTGGGTTGGTGAGTTATTGGGCCAACCCAAGTGGTTGGGCCCATACCCACTTGTATTCTCCCCTTTGGCTATAAATATAGACTTGAGGGCTCTCCCCTCAGTACTTGATTCATAACACATTACTGATTGTGGGGCCCACTCAAATCAATTGCTTTTTTTAATCATAATAATTACTGATTGTGGGGCCCACTCATAATAACGTTTTGCAGCACATTCCGGGCATTTGAAAAGAAGAAAAAAAGAAAAAAAAGAGGCTGTGTTCTGATTGGTTGGAAGATAGAGGGGGCCAACATTTGGTTGAGAATCTCCCGTAATCCAAGCATTTGCGTTGGATTTCAACAGCCCCCCAAGGATTCCAATTTAAGTTGACACATCAGCTTTTTTCCCAATTCAATTTTCTGAGAAAAGAACACACCAAAAAATTTGTTACCTGGAATCTATGTGAATAGTGAATGAATGGTGGAATTTTCAACTTCCTCCCTCTACATTCGGCGAAAAGAACATGCCCTTAGGTGAGAATATTGTTTAGAAAGTTAGATGAAGAAAGTGGCGTGGGCCCACTCAAATTCAAATTATTATTTTAAAACTAAACTATTTACTTAAAACTAAACTAATTAATTATTGTTATGACTCATCATATGGGGGATGAACCCCAACTCTTTATTTATAGCATTAGAGGAGCGTACATAGATAAGATACAGAAGATACGGTCCTATCTGTAAGATAGCCGTGATCCTAACCAACTCGGTATTTATCCATTCACAACACTTCCCCTTATCCAGCCATAGGTGTGGACTCTGCTCATGAATATTTCAGGATTCTGAGCGTAGTAAGAGTCTCATATGGGGTGGATACTTCAGGATCTTGAGTTGGTGAGGTTTGTCTCGTTAAAACCTTTAGCTATAGAAAATCATGTGGGAAAAACCATAGTTAAGGAAAAAGAGTACAAACACTCTCTAACTCACCCTGATTTGTACAAGCTCTCAGGCTTTCAGATCTCTTAGGCGCCTCATCCCAATTTTCCGTACAAACTTCCTAAAGATAGTAGTAGGAAGGGTTTTAGTGAACAAGGCTGCCAAGTTGTCACATGATTGTACTTGTCTGACGTCGATCTCGCTATCTCTTTGTAGCTCGTGCATCCAGAAGAATTTAGGGAAAATATGCTTCTTTCTGTCGCCTTTGATGTAGACACCTCGTAACTAAGCTATGCAAGCAGCGTTGTCCTCGAACATGATAGTAGGTTCAAGGTCCCCAGTGTTCAATCCGGTCGTCACCAGGATGTGATATACAACTGACTGTAGCTAGAGATATTCTCTGCTTGCTTCATGGATGGCGCTGATCTCTGATTAATTGGATGAGGTCGCTGTCAAGGTTTACTTAATGGATCTCCAAGAAATGGCTGTCTCACCATAGGTAAACGCGTACCCTGTATGTGACTTTGCATTGTGGGGATCAGACCTGTAACCTGGATTAGCATAACAAACAAGTGCGGAGGATATTCTATTTTTGTAAAAGAGTCCCAAATCTATAGACCCTTGGAGGTAGCACATAAGGTGCTTAACCCCGGTCCAGTGGCGCTGCGTAGGCGTTGCACTGTATCTGGCTAGTAAATTTACTACGAATGCTATATCGGGACGCGTGCAGTTAGCCAGATATAGAAGTGATCCAATTTCAATAGCACTTAGATAAGGGACTTCTGGCCCAAGTATATCCTCCCCTTCTTCCAGCGGCCAGAAGGTGTCTTTATGTGCATCCAGAGATCGTACCACCATAGGTGTACTAAGTGGATGACATTGGTCCATATGAAATCTTTGCAACATTTTCTTCGTATATGTGGTTTGGTGTAATATGATTCCATTTTTTAGATGTTCAATCTGTAAGCCAAGGCAGAATTTTGTTTTGCATATGTCTTTCATTTCGAATTCTTTTGTAAGACTTACAAATATCTCAGCGATCGCTTCAGGAGATCCAATGAGATTCAAATCGTCTACGTAGACTGCTATTATAACGAATCCTTTTTCCTTTGCTCTTATAAAGATGCAAGGGCAGACTTCATTATTGTTGAATGCTTGTTGTACAAGGAATTCACTCAGTTTGTTATACCACATCCTTCCCGATTGTTTAAGACCATACAATGATCTTTGAAGCTTAACATAGTAGACGTCCCGAGGTCTATCTTTTAATTCAGCAGGCATTGAAAAGCCATCAGGAAGTTTCATATATATCTCCTTGTTAAGATTACCGTATAGATATGCAGTCACAACATCAATTAGCTGCATATCTAAACCTTCCTTTGCTGTTAAACTTATCAGAAATCGGAAAGTGATCGCATCCATGACCGGGAAGTATGTTTTCTCATAGTCAATACCTGGTCTTTGAAAAAATCCTTGCGCTACAAGCCGTGCTTTGTAGAGTGCGATCTCATTATTTTCATTTCTTTTTCTCACGAATATTCATTTGTATCCCACAGGTTTGACACCACACTACAACAGAATGGGTGATTTGTAGTGGTTCTATTAGTAGCGATTTCTAAAACCGGCACTAATTTTTTGTTTTTAGCGGTTACGACCCGCTAATAAAAAAAATCATCCCCTCGGAACAGGCGGGAAGAGCCAATTAAGTGGCGGGGGTAATTATTTTTCGTTGTAGCGGTTCGGAACCGCTACAACGGGAGACCGGGGGTAATTAATTAGAACAATGAATCCAATTACAAGAAGAAAACTGTTGTGAAGGGAATTTAGGGAGAATAGGTGTAAGGGGTTAAGAGCCCCCTACCCGTGTATTTATAACTTTCAATAGTGGGCTGGATACCCAATTGGCCCAATGGGCCTATTCATAACACTTCCCCTTATCCAATCAACATTGAAATAAGAGGTGGATTCTTCAGGATCCGAGTTAAGGTAACTGTCTTGTTAAAGAAAGAACAGTTAACCCATAACTTCCCCTGTTTTGGGGATGTGTCTAGGGGTGGATACTTCAGGATCCAAAGTCAACGAGGTTGCCTCGTCAAAACCTTGACTACGGAAAACCCAGTGGGAAAAAACCTGTAGCCAAGGGAAAAGAGTACAACTCTGCAGTTGACTCCCCCTTATCTGACCAAGCTTCAGGCTTGCAGATTTCCTATGAATTTATACATCAGTCTCCTATGTATATATGAGTTCATAGTTCTCTCATCCTGACCCAGTTTACATTTACTCACTCTCCTCATCCCAATCCCATATACAAGTTTCTCAAAGATACTAGTAGGCAGGGATTTGGTAAGCAAATCCGCCAAGTTATTACATGATTGGATCTTCTGTACCTCAATCTGCTTTTGCTTCTGAAGGTCGTGCGTCCAGAAGAACTTGGGGGAGATATGCTTCGTCTTGTCACCTTCGATGTAGCCGTCCTGTAGCTGGGCTATACATGCTGCATTGTCTTCATGGAGTGTAGTGGGTGCAAGAACGCCGGTCGTCAGGCCGGTGGAGGTGAGTATGTGCTGGATCACCGAGCGTAGCCAGAAGCATTCCTTGCTTGCTTCGAAGATCGCTAGTAGCTCTGAGTGGGTGGATGAGACGGTCGTCATGGTCTGCTTCACAGATCTCCAGGATATGGCAGTGCCGCCATATGTGAACATGTATCCGGTCTGAGACTTCTCTGTATGAGGATCGGACCTGTAACCTGCGTCAGCATAACCAACTAAACCAGTTGATGCCCCTTTCCTGTAGAATAGACCTAAGTCTATGGACCCTTGGAGGTAGCGCAGAAGATGCTTAACTCCGGCCCAGTGCCGCTGTGTAGGTGCATCACTATATCTGGCTAGTAAGTTTACTGCAAACGCTATGTCAGGGCGAGTGCAGTTAGCCAGGTAAAGGAGTGCACCGATAGTACTTAAATAAGGCACTTTGGGGCCTAGTACTTCCTCCCCCTCTTCCAGCGGCCGGAAGGGGTCTTTGTGTACATCCAATGATCTGACGACCATCGGAGTGCTGAGGGGGTGGCACTTATCCATCTGAAACTTTTTCAATAAGTTCGATGTGTAAGTTGACTGGTGTAACAGGATCCCATCTTTAAGATGCTCTATCTGAAGGCCTAAACAGAATTTTGATTTTCCGAGGTCTTTCATCTCGAAAGTTTCTGTCAGGCTTCTAGAAATCTTTGCGATCTCTTCAGGAGATCCGATGAGGTTTAAGTCGTCTACATAGACGGCTATAATTACAAATCCTGTTGCCTTTGCTCTTATAAAGATGCAAGGACAGACTGGGTCATTTTTAAATCCTTGTTGTGCAAGGAAGTCGCTCAGTCTGTTATACCACATCCTTCTAGATTGTTTTAGACCATATAATGATCTTTGCAGTTTCACTGAGTAGATGTCACGTTCTCTCTCTTTTAGTGCTGCAGGCAAAGAATAACCGTCAGGCAATCTCATATAGATGTCTCGGTCTAGGTTGCCATATAGGTATGCAGTAACCACGTCCATGAGTTGCATATCTAAACCCTCTTGTGCTGTTATGCCAATGAGGAATCGGAAGGTGATCGCGTCCATGACCGGGGAGTATGAGGCTTCAAAATCTACCCCAGGACGTTGGGTAAAACCCTGCGCTACAAGCCTTGCTTTGTAGCGTACGATCTCATTCTGTTCATTTCGTTTTCTAACAAATACCCATTTATAACCCACAGGTTTTACACCTTTTGGTGTCTGGACTATTGGTCCGAAGACCTTGCGTTTGGTGAGTGAATCCAACTCCACTCCTATTGCCGCTTTCCACTTTGGCCAATCATCTCTGCTTTGACATTCTGTCAGAGAGCGTGGCTCAATATCATCGTCGTAGTACGCGACATTGATGGTAATATTACACGCAAATGTGTCATCTATTGTTGTGCTTTTTCTGTCCCAATACTCCCCAGTTCGTACATAGTGTATCGATACTTCATTTTCTCCCGGTTTTTCCTCTTCATGAGAGTTTGGGAGAGATGGGGTAGCAGGGCTTAAATTAGCATCCTGTGGTGGTATTTGTTTACCATTGCCAAGGGTCCTACTCTTTCGAGGGACTTGGTCCTTGGATCCCGGTGGTCGTCCTCTCTTTTTGAGAGGTCCAACCATTTCTGCTGCAGGCGGATTGCATCCATTTTGCGGTATGTCAATCCTAGCTGGAGTGTTAGCAGCAGGGACGTATGATTTGACAATCTTCTGGTTGTCAGTAAATTTGTCCGGCAAGAGATGGACAGTGTTTTGGATGTGGAGAATCTTCAGGACCTCCTCCTCACACTGGCTTGTTGGCGGATCAAAGTGACATAAAGTTTTTGTATCCCAAGTGATACTTTCTGAAGCTTCGGGCTTCTTTGTCTGTGAGCCTAGTCTTGGGAACGATGTTTCATCGAATTCACAGTCTTCTAGACGTGCCTTAAAGACGTCCCCCGTAAGGGGTTCTAGGAATCTAATTATGGAGGGGGTGTCAAACCCAACATAAATGACTAGGCGATGTTGTGGACCCATCTTTGTCCTTTGTGGTGGTGCTATGGGGACGTATACTGCACAACCAAATATTCTCAAATGTGAGACAATTGGTGGGGCTCCAAGTGCTAGTTGCATTGGAGAAGATGACTGACCTCCAGAGGGTCTTAATTTTATTAAAGATGCAGCATGCAGAATTGCATGACCCCACACATTCACTGGCATCTGGGATTGAAGTAATAATGGACGAGCGATCCATTGCAGTCTCTTAATTAGAGATTCTGCTAACCCATTTTGGGTGTGAACATGCGCTACAGGATGTTCGACTTCAATTCCCTGAGCTTGGCAATAGTCTAGAAAGACTTGTGACGTAAACTCCCCCGCATTGTCCAGACGAAGTTTCTTTATCTGGTGGTCGGGGAAGTGGGCCCGTAACTTTATTATCTGAGCTAAAAGCTTAGATAGTGCTAGGTTACGGGTGGACAGTAGGCACACATGTGACCACTTAGTAGATGCGTCTATCAGGACCATAAAGTACCTGAACGGACCACTTGATGGGTGAATCGGCCCACAAATGTCTCCGTGGATTCTTTCCAGAAAGTTGGGAGACTCCACATCCACTTTCAGTGGAGAGGGTCTCGTGATCAGTTTACCCTTGTAACAGGGTGGACATGGGAATTTGCCTTTTTGAAGAATCTTCAGGTTCTTCAGGTCAATGCCCCTGGAGTTCTTTATGATGCGGTACATCATAACTGAACCAGGGTGTCCCAGTCGACTGTGCCAGAGTTGGAATTCTGGTGTTTGGGGGCACTGCAGGTGCTCCACCATGGATGTTTCTGGAGTTTGTATACTTGTTTGGTAGAGTCCCGAGGGGAGTCCCTTGAAACGTTCCACAATGGTTTTTGAACCATTTGTAAGAGCCGTTACAAGCAAGTATTCCCTTTTATCTTCCTCGACCGTCTCTAAGTGATATCCGTTTAAACGGATGTCTTTAAAACTTAGGAGGTTTCGGATGGATTTAGGGGAGTATAACGCATTTTTAAGTGTTATTTGTGTGTTACCGGGGAGCAATATAATTGCTTCCCCTGATCCTTCGATTAAGTTTGCTGGTCCTGAGATTGTTCTCAGTGGGCCAGAATAACTACTTATGCTCGTGAAGTAGTCTAAGTTTTGAAGGATCGAGTGCGTCGATGCACTGTCCACTAGGCAGATAAGTTCCATATCTAAAAAAGGGGAAAGACATTCAAGCAATAAATGAAGAGAAAAGATCTACTTTCATAAAGATAAATGCTCAAAAATATTGTTTTGACATGGAAGTAAAACTAGATACGATGCATAAAAAAAAGATACATTGCTAATTGCATAAAAGTGGTCCAGATCTAGAGTGTGTCATCTCCCATGAAATCTTCAGGAGTCCATGAGGTCTCTGCCAACGCTGCGCTCTCCATCAGGTTTGTCTCAGCTCGAGGCTTGAGGCTTGCCTGGTAGAGGTCCTGGAGGTGTTTTGCTGTGCGGCAGATTCTGGACCAGTGGCCCGTCATCCCGCATTTGGAGCATTTGTCCTCCCAGTCTTTCTTGGGAGTGCCTCCTTTGTTGGGAATCCTCTTCTGCTTCTTGTCCACGAACTTCTGGTTCTGGGGAGGAGCTGGGGGAGTGGCCTTCTTCCGCTGCTTCTGTTCTTTCCATTTCTGGAATTTTGCCTTTTTGTCCGTCTTCTTCTTCTGGGAAGACTGGAAGTGGGCCTCTGCAGGAGGTGGCAATGGAGCGGAGCCAGGAGGGCGCAGGTTATGGGTGGCAACCAACAGGTTTCTGTTCTGTTCAGCCATAAGCAGGCATGAAAGAAGGTCAGAGTACTTTGTTAACTTCCTCTCTCGATATTGTTGCATAAGGATCATGTCCTTTTCGTGGAAAGACGTAAACGTCTTTTCCAGCAACATCTTCTCTGTCACTGGTTCACCACACAACTTCAGGCGTGAGGTGATGCGGAAGAGAGCTGAGTTGTACTCCGCTACGGATTTGAAATCCTGTATGCGGAGGTGAGTCCACTCGTACTGTGCACGGGGGAGTATGACATCCCTCTGATGTCTGTACCTCTCCTCGAGTGCATCCCACAGCTCGTAAGGGTCCTCTACAGTGAGGTACTCGTCCTTTAAGGTCGAGTCTAAGTGTTTCCTGATATATATAATGGCTTTTGCCTTTAATATATCGGAAACTTCCTCTGTATGAGGTGCTTCCACTGAAGCCTCCTTGTTAGCTGGGGCAGTACTAGTTGTTGCCTTTTCAGTCTGTGTGAGACTGAAACCATGAGAGCGCAGATGGAACTTCAGGTCCAACTGCCAACTCAGGTAGTTTGACCCATCGGCCTTCAGGACCGAGAAGTCTACATTCGCGAGTCTGGCCATTTTATGATCTAGCAATGTAAAGAAAAGTAGCATGTATCATTAAGACTGAATAAAACAGACATCCACGCATGTAATGTAATCATTTTCATAGCATGAATTTTAATGTGATTTTAACATACATTCTTTTTTCAGATAATGTGAATAATTAATTACTAAAAATTAACAATCACGCATGCTGTTAAGGAATTTCATTGTGACATTAGAAACATGGTATTTTAAGTTAATTAACAACCACGCAGTTTAATGCATAAACAATGAAACAGAAAAATGACCTAGGGCTATGGGGATCAGCCAGCCGACACCGAAAGATAAAAAGAGTCCAGTCCGAAGTTACATCAAAAAATAAAATGCATGAAAATTAAAGTACAACTCGGGAACTTCAGAGAGAAGCCCCTATCTTCATTGAGCGAATGCCTTCAGCTTCTTTTTGGTGTCCTTTGGTCTTCTTTTTACATTTTCATCCTCACATATAAAATTTCTCTCAAAAAAAAGAAAAATTGCAGGAATTTAAAACGGTGTCGGAAACCTGGCTGATCCCTAAAAACATAGCCTAGTATTTGCACATCCACACAGATAATATATTCGCGACATACAACCACGCAGATAATCGAAACACAAGCATTTAAAATAATTTAAAATTGTGTGCGACGTGCAAATTTTTTTTTTTTTGAAAACTTTTTGCCTTTTGATCCATATTTTAATGTTTTATTTTACCGCTTTAAACCCTTTCAAATTTTCTTTTAACTATTTTGGGCTTTTTAGGGCTAAAAATAAATAAAATAATTTGTGTGAATGGGCTAATTTTCTGGCCTTATGGGCCATGAAAACAACCCATTAGGGTTAATATTGGGCCTCCCCCGAAAAAAAAGCCCGTTAGGGTTAGGGTTTCGGGAAACACTAGGGGGGCCCGCGGCGTGTCGCCGCGACGGCAGGCCGCGTAGGGCGCGGCCGCCGCGGCGGCGGGCCGCGGCCTGCAGGCCGCGGCAACTGGCCGCGGCCGCCGCGGCTTCAGGCCGCGGCAACTGGCCGCGGCCGTGCCGCGGCCCGCCGCCGCGGCTGCCGCGGCCCGCCGCCGCGGCTGCCGCGGCCCGCCGCCGCGGCTGCCGCGGCCCGCCGCCGCGGCTGCCGCGGCCCACCGCCGCGGCGCAGTGCCGCGGCTTCAGGCCGCGGCTGCCACGGCCTGAGGCCGCGGCGTTCGTTTTCCGCCGGCGGCGCAAAGGGCGCGCCGCCGTTTCACCCTACGGGCGTGCGGATTTTTGGATCAAAGGCGGGGAGGTAAAAATCGGGGTTTTCAACAATTTTGATCGCTAAAAAACAAGTTTTTATTGTTTTAAACATGCAGATCTTATTAAAAAGGTTGAATTTCACCGAGTTTATAAACTTTTTGATCCTAAAACATGCAGATCTAATGAGAAAAGCAAGTTTAGATCTAAAAGTTTGGATTTTTACCTCTAGATTCGACGAGGAATCTAGGCGACGGTTGGTGAAGGATGCCCTTTTCGCTCCCCGTTGAGAAGATTACGATCTTCTTGAATCTGAGCGATTTGTGGATCTCCTTTCCCGCGAGCCGCCGTCTCCTCCAACGAGCGTGATCGTGCTGATAACGTGTTGTGAAGGGAATTTAGGGAGAATAGGTGTAAGGGGTTAAGAGCCCCCTACCCGTGTATTTATAACTTTCAATAGTGGGTTGGATACCCAATTGGCCCAATGGGCCTATTCATAACAAAAACGAAATTAATATTGGTAAATTTTGCTTTTTAGCGGACTCGGACCGCTTATACTAAAAATGAAGGGCAGGAAGAGGGCGCGGGTTGTGAATTTTCTTAGCAGATAATAGCCGTCTAGAACCGCTACAAAAAACGAAATGATTTGTAGCGGGTCGGAACCACGACTAAGTCTACCCAAATTACTTTGGGATCATCGCTCAAACACGTTTTTTCTCTCTCACAAAACCCACCAAGTTTTCTTCTTCACAAATCTCAGGTAGAAGATTTCGTTCCCACAAATCCAACCAAGATCCGTTCTCACAATTCTCACAATTTCGTTCTCATCAACTCGTAGCCTCACAATTTCGTTCTCACAAATTCGTTCTCATCAACCCGTAGCCTTCCCCAAAAAATTTTAGGTCGCGAAAAATTTCCGACGAAGAACATACGCTGGTTTTGTGCGATCATCAAAGTTCATTGCGATCTTTGGGATCGTTGGCGTTCGGTAAGGGTTTATTCTTTGGAATCTTGTTCTTTGCATTCTCAGAAACTTATTTAGGATCGATGTTCGCTAAGGGTTGATTTTTTGGGATCTTGTTCTTTGCGTTCTCAGAAAATTCTTTGGGATCGACGTTCGCTAAGGGTTGATCATCGACGTTGGCCAAAAGTTTTCTTTTCAAAATGTTACTCTTTTTAATCCATTTTCTTACTTTCGTCAACAGTGCCCGGCTTCAATTTTGATTCTGCAAGTGTAATCTTTTCTCTGATTCTTTTTTCTTATTTTTGTAAAAATTTTAAAAATATTTCGGAAAGGATGCATTTTGTATCTGTTAATGTTCTTTTCTTGTAATTTTTTGGTGCATGAATTCTCTCTGAGGTTCTTGCGCTCATTGTAAATTTATGCATTAAATTATATACATTATCTTTGGCTGCTCTATACTTAATCGTAGTATTGCAGTGTCTCAGCTAACCCCACCAACAAATGCCCCATTAGAGAGATCTTCCAGGTTTTATGATAAGGTGACATATTACTGTCATAATTACTTGAGGTAGTGCTGAATTTCAACCAAATTTAATTACCAATAGGAAAGAAATTTCGGTCATCCAATTATTTTAGCACTCAAATTTCCAGAATAAATGAAGTGGAGTGGAAAGATGACAATTATCTATAGGAAGATGCCTAATTTTGTGCATATTCTACTTAACTAATCGACCTGCAGAGAAATATGTGTGATCATTTGCACTTCAGTCCATGGTCGATTTGAAAAGTCAACAATCAGTGACTACTTCTCATCATAAGTAGTTCATGATTATACTTGATTTCCTCACAATCAGCAATTTCTATTTCTTATTTACTGGATATTTAAAAAAAAGCTTACTAATAATTGGTAAAAATTTTGACAGTTCACTTTTCTTTCTATTAGAATTCCATCAAATTCTGTCATTTTACATATGTTTCATGATATACAGACTATTAGATAACCGCTTCCAATTTCATGGAATTTTCTGCTAATTTTAGACAATTTTCTGCCCAGTGTTACATTTATTTTTGAAAATTTGTCTATTCAAATTGTTGACCCTGCGAAATAATTGCTACAGTTATTGTTAATAACAGTTCTTGAATGAAGCATATAATTTTCTTCTTAGTAATTTGTGTGAGTGATGAAGTGTTATCTAGTCTGTACTTGGTTTCTTGAGATTAAAACTTTTATGCAATTGTTTTGAATAGATGTCGGCTACATATCGAAGCTGATAAATCATCACAAGCAACTTGATTTTGATATATCGAAACTGTTAGTTCTGTGGATCCCTTATATGTCGTGCATCATTGTAACCACGTCTACAATATATCTTGCAATTTGGTTGAGCTAATTATGTTGCCTTGTCAATATCTAGATGTGCTTCGTACATAATAACATTTTTGCAAGAAAAGGCTTTATAAAGATGAAATTATAAAAATGACAGTGATATACCAATTAGGTTTGGTATCGCTGAATTCCCCCTTCATGTTGAATGCTTTCAACTGCTGCATCTGTGTAAATTAGGATTAAATATGCTTTTTCATGTGGACAATGATGTATACAGATAACTGATGTCGCATGAACCATCTATTGAAGGACATCATTGTTTCTTTTACTGCAATCAATGTTCAGGTGCATAAATTCATGGCATATGAGAGTCATTTCACTTTCGATCCAGCGACTGAGTTTTCCCCTAAATCATATTTTCTGTGGTGCCAAAAAGAGGGATAAGTAAGACGTCTAACTATGTGCTAAAGGTCTGATTTATGGTTGTTTTGCTAGAATCTAAATTTATATTCCTGGACGCGTGGTAATGCAACGGTTTTCACTGCCTTAGTATAGGACCAGTTATCTTTTCATTATATTGCTGGAGATCTGAAATTTGAATCCATGTTTCGTATCTCTGATTCAGTGATCAGAGGCAGATGGAGATGAAGATGGGCAGTTTAGGGAGACTAGTATCATTAGTCATAAATCTTTTAAACATATAAATATGCCTTTCAAGTAGATTTTAAACACATACGGGTTGTGGGAACTATGTCCAATTATCTCATCTGATTAGTTGATGCAATCTTAGATTCAAATTATGTTTTCCACTCCATGTACAAGATGGCAATGTCATTCATTGTTCGTGTCTTACTATCTCTTCTATATCCATAAGTAACATCTATTCGATATTTATTAATTAATTTTATTATGAATTTGAGGAAGGAATAGAAGCATAGGGATTTGGAGAGAGGAAGAGGATGCTGCTTAACGTATCAGTGCCTTGTTCCCTGCATTGAATTACACAAATTACACATGCATTTTCGTTTCATTCATCCAAGCAATATTACACTATGCACATACTTTTGTGAATGTTTCCTTGGAAATTCAGAAAAAAGATTTTTGTTAATTAATGGACATACCCATAATAACACTAATTAGTGTTTTCTTGTATGAAGGATGGATAAGTCTTGGATTCAACTACCAAAAGGTTCTCAGGATTACGTAGTAGGTGTGAATGCATTCTTGGATTTTGCTTTTGAGCACAAGGCTATTCGTGGGAAAATTTTGTGTTCATGTGAACATTGCAAAATTTTAAAGTCTGGCACAAGGGACGAATGTTTCGAACATTTACTCCTCACCCATTTTCCTAGAAATTACACCTTCTGGGATTCACATGGAGAGGTGGAAACAACTTGTAATGTTGAACGAGTGGCTCAAGGCTCTCATCTTAGAAGGGATACAACTCCCATAGCAACAGATTCAATACAAGAAATGGTATACGATGCCTTTAGACGGGGATTGAATAGTCCAGGAATGACTGAATCAGTCGTTGATGGAGATACAGGTGGGTCAAATACTAGCAGAGAGTCAAGTGGTGGCAATGCCAGAGAGTTTTACGAATTGCTGAAAGATAATGAACAACCATTATATGATGGATGCACCAAGTTCTCGAAACTCTCATTTCTAATTAAGTTGTATCACATCAAGTGTTTGTGTGGTGTTAGTTACAAGGCTATGGATATGGTTTTTAAATTGTTGCATGATGCGTTCTCATTTGCAAATATCCTTCCATCTAATTACGATGCGAAGAAGATCATTAACAAACTTGGTCGTAAGTATGAAAAAATACATGCATGTCCTAATGATTGCATGCTATATTGGGGGCCGGATGCGGATAGAGAAAATTGCAAAGAATGTGAGGTGTCTAGGTGGAAGAAAAACTCTAAAAAGAAGAAACAGCCTGTAAAGGTATTGCGCTACTTTCCCTTAAAATCTAGATTACAAAGATTGTTTATGTCTTCTAAAACTGCTGAGAGTATGCGGTGGCACTAAAGTGAACCGGGTGCTGATGATATGATGAGACATCCTAGGGATTCTCAAGCTTGGAAACATTTCGATTCCATGCATACTGAATTTGCTTCTGAGGAACGTAATGTTCGACTTGCTTTAGCTACTGACGGTTTCAATCCATTTGGGAATTTAAGCACAAGTTATAGTATTTGGCCAGTTGTTTTGATCTCATACAATAGTCCCCCGTGGATGTGCATGAGGTCAACTGAATTCATTGTTTCTATGTTGATTCTTGGAAAGAAAATGCACGGAAAAAATATTGATTTCTATTTGCAACCTTTAATTGCTGAATTGAAAGAATTGTGGGAAAAAGGGGTTGAGACATATGATGCATATAAAAATGAGGTGTTTGTGCTGAAGGCAGCTCTATTGTGGACTATTAGTGACTTTCCAGGGCTTGGAAATATTTCGGGTTGGAATACACATACTGGTTATGCTTGTCCCTCATGTAATTTTGATCACATTCCTCTTTATTTGGGTTGTAGTAGGAAGTGGTGTTTCATGGGTCATCGTCGATTTATGCGGCAAGGCGACAAGTTCCGGTTGAATCGTCTTCGTTTTGATGGACGCATAGAAGATAGGGATCCACCTACATTATTATCTGGAGATAGGGATCCACCTACATTATTATCTGGGTCAGAGATTTTGAATCAAACAGAGAATATAGAGTTTCCTTTGGAAAACGTTCATCAACCAATACTACTGAAAGCAGAACGCGGAAGAGAGCAAATGTTGATCCTGCTTCAAAGCAATGGAAAAAGAGAAGTATATTTTTCCAACTTCCATATTGGGAGTCTAATTTATTGCGTTACAATCTTGATGTGATGCATATTGAGAAGAATGTATGTGATAATGTGTTGTTCACATTGATAAATGACAGAGGAAAAAGGAAAGATCATTTAGAGGCTCGAAAAGACTTGCAAAAATTGGGTATTAAAAAGGAACTCTGGCCAAAAGAGGATGGAAAATCTTGTCCAACAGCGTTGTTCACAATGAAAATGCAAGAGATTGACACATTCCTCGAGACTTTGAAATGTGTCATTGTTCCAGATGGTTACTCAAGTGATTTTTCTAGATGCATTGACCTTGTGCAACATAGAGTATCTGGACTGAAGAGCCATGATTCACACATCCTTATGCAGGAGTTGTTGCCTCTAGCTATTAGGAACATTTTACCTCGTGCGGTGTCTTCTGTGTTGGTTGATTTAGGTTACTTCTTCAAACAATTATGTTCTAAGGTTGTCAATCCTGCTGAATTGAGCAAACATCAAGAACGAATTGCGCTGACCTTGTGCCATATGGAGATGTTGTTTCCACCGTCATTCTTCACAGTTATGGTGCATCTAACAATTCATTTGATTGATGAAGTTAGACTTGGAGGTCATGTACATTATCGATGGATGTATCCTATGGAAAGGTATGTTTCATATGCAAACCAATGATTTTTTGGTTTAATTACTTGATCAGACACTGATCCATATATGTGAATGTAGGTTTTTAGGAAAATTGAAACAATTTGTTCGCAATAGAGCCCAACCTGAAGGCTCGATTGCTGAGGGATGGCTTTCTGAAGAATGTATGACCTTTTGTTCGAGGTACTTGGAGGATGATATTGAGACTAGATTCAATCGTAGGGAGCACGTGGATGATGACCCTATGTTGCCTGAAGCAGGTTTAACCATGTTTCCTCCGTCGGGCAAACCAGTTGGAGAGGGTACACTTGTTAGATTAAGTGACATAGAACTCCTACAAGCACATCGCCACATATTGATTAATTGTCCTCAAGTAGAAGATTTTATTATGTAAGTAAGACATTGATCTATTTTAATTTTATTATAGTAGATTGTGACAAATCATTTTGATGTTTTCATCTCTGAATGTATAGTCGGTTTCGTCGCAACATGACGACGAAAATGAGGAATCGTAAAAGGAATGTTAGTTCCAATGAAATAGAGAAGGAAGTCCATCGCAATGTTGTGCAGGCGTTTAAGATCCACGTGAGTACAACTTTCTGTCTATGCATGGTTATTATCAGAATTTTTTGCAAGCTATTGACGTTGTCTGTAATGTTTTCATAGATTAATGATAATACCAAAGATCAAACTTCAAAGGAACTTCTTGCACTTGCACAAGGACCATTGAGACAAGCAAGAAAATTTACTGCTTATAATGTGAATGGGTTCAAGTTTCGAACGATTGAGCGAGAGAAGAACTTGAAAACTCAAAATAGTGGTGTGTTTTGTAACTTTGGAACTAAGAGCTATGCAAGCACACGTGATAATAGGCCAAGAGAGGGTACAGTACCATATTACGGTAAACTGGTTGATATTATTGAGCTTAATTACCATGATATTTTTCATGTAACTGTATTTAAGTGTGCGTGGGCCAATACCATGAACCATAGGTTTATTAGAGTAGATGATTTTGGGTTCACATCAGTAAACTTCTCTCACTTGATTCACTCTGGTGATCACGAGGATGATGAACCATTCATTCAAGCTGCCGAGGCTCAATTAATATTTTATGTAGAGGACAAAGCTGATAAAGGGTGGAGTATTCCTATTCATGTAAAACCAAGAGACTTATTCACTATGGGTGAAGAGGATGCTAGCTCGCCTTATGATAACGAGATTAATCAAGCTCAAATTTCAGATGTGGTATTTCCAGATGATGATTCACTGTTTGTTGCGAGGGCCAATGTTACTGCAGAGTTTGAGTAGGGCCGATGATATTTGTATGCCTTTGCAGTAATTTTTGTAATGATAGTTGTAACGATCTTGTAATTTACATGCAATGGAAGAAGGTATGTTTCTAATCGATTCCACCTCATAATATATGATCCTAATTGATTCTATCTTGTAATTAGCATGTGTACAAGTTTTAAATTATGATGATCAAACTCTTAAGACTCTAACAATATGAAGTGCTATGATTGTAATTTATACATGCATGCATGAGTTTCTTATATACTGCAGATTTGTTATAGATACATGCATGGGTTTAAAGGAGAAGAAGTCATAGAACTCAGTTTCTTTAGAGGAGCAGTGGCATATGGAGTGCTTGTCCTTTGTATTGATAAACAATGTATGTAATGCCCTACCAGCTACTGCACAAGTACTAGAGGGGGGGTGAATAGTACTTTAAAATAATAAGGAGTATAATTCCGAATTAAATTGCAAACAACTACCAAATCAATTTGCGGAAGCTTAAATTGAATGACAACAACAAAAATAACAATGCTAACAAATGATGTTAATGGGTTCGGATCCACCCAAGTCTCCCCGACTTGTTCCCGGTGATCCTACGTCCCAACCACCCGGATCCCCTCCGGATACTTGAGTTAGAAACCCTAACTCAAGATTTCCACTATGAATATCTTGTGAAAAAACCTTCACAAGATCAAATCATACATGCAATAGCAAACGTGAATCCCACAACCCGGGATCACAACCTTCTCTCACAACCGAGAGAATCACAAAGCAATATTAAAGAGTTTAATATGAAATAAACAATCTTACCACAAAATCCTATACCTTGAGTTTTTTCTTACCCAAATGGTGAAATGAAGGATTTGAGGAAGATGAAGTCACCAAGACCTAGCACCAAGGAAATGACCAGCAATCGGTGCCTAGGGATGATTTGGAGACTTGGATCAAGCAATAGCTTGAAGAGCTCACCAAGAACAACCTTCTCTCTAGATGGATTCTAGATCTAGAAAAGAGAGAGAGTGGGTTTCTTGTGAGGAAGAGAGCTTTAGATTTGAGTGAGAATGGCTATCTCTTTTGATCTCAATGAATCTCTGAATGGAAGCTCTAACCTAGATAGAAATGACCTAGGTTCGTATTTATAGGGTCCCATAAAAACAAGTTAGGTCATTCTCCAACGGATAGAAATCTGTGAGAATTAGTCGGTCAAAGAACAATCACTGACCGACTAGTTCATCAACTTGTCGGTCAGTCAAACAGCATGGACCGACTAAGTGAAGATCTGAGAAGAGATAGAATTTCAGACCTAGAAATCTAGTCGGTCCAAGAAGACTTTCTGACCGACTAGTTTCACAACTAGTCGGTCAGTCAGTGAACGTAGACCGACTAAGAGGCAAAATGAAATAGTCTGAACACAAGTTGACTTAGTCGGTCCAAGAACAAAAGTTGACCGACTAGATTGTCAACTAGTCGGTCACGAAACGTTCTTAGACCGACTAACGATAAACAGTAGCTTAGGAGAATTTTAGCATGAACAGTAAGTCACAACTAGTCGGTCAAAGAAGCATCACTGACCGACTAGTTCACAAACTAGTCGGTCGGTGAGTCAACGTAGACCGACTAACTGTAAACAGTAAAGTCCAAGAAATTAAGGAATCAAACTAGTCGGTCCAAGAAGAGTTGCCGACCGACTAGATCACCATCTAGTCGGTTAGTACCTGTTCTTGTACCCACTAACATGCACAATAAAGTCCGAATCGAAGCGCGATGCTTCGAGGAAGTTAGAATGAACTTGTGCAAGGATCCTAGAGCTACGAAATGAGCGTAATGAAGATAGAAACGTAAGATATACTCAAGGCTTAACATTCTATATATCGAAGCTAAAAGACTATAAATAAAACCTTAATAAACGGTCTTCGAGAGCTTCGATTGAATCTTCATAACTTCCAAAACGGCGCAAGAGCTTCAACGAAGCTTTAGGCATGAATACGAGCTTTGGGAAGTGTTGAGATGTCGCTTTGAATGTTCTCGTGAAATTGGCGACGATCTCCAATACTGCACTCACAAATTGTTAGTTCATGGATTATTTATGTTTGCTCATCATCAAAACCAAATCCGGGGAGTCCAATATTCAACATTCTCCCCCTTTTTGGTGATGACAAACCAACATAAATAATAATAAAAAATAATGATTCAAATGTAAAATACTTACTCCCCCTGCATTGATGACACGTTAATTCCAAAATGAATATATATGAATTGCATCAAGCAGACGAGTAAGATAAATAAAGAGAATCGCTTTTTGAAATATCGGATTTTGAAAATCCTTATATATATCTTAACTCCCACTGAATCTAACATATCAAACTAGATTCTTGGAAATTGAGTTAAATTTTCATTTGCGCTATTTATTATCATTATCTCTCCCCCTTTGGCATTATCCCAAAAATGGGGGGCATACAACGACAACAATTAGGAAATGGAAAATCCAACATCGGGAGTCGTAGACAAAGACGATGGACCAAATTGACACCAAGGGAAAAATGTGGAAATCAAATCAAGGTGTGCCAAAATGTCCATTATCATAAAAATAATCAAAATCATCAAAAATACCAAATACTTATTCATTTCTTGAATAAAGAAACATACTCTTCAATATTCAATATTCTTGGTTAAATTTGTGCATGGAAAACAATTCTATACAATTATAGAATATCAATCTATTTAACCAAGTTTTTCAATCGTCGAGCGACGATTTTACAAAGCATGGACATCGAATGAGAATTAATGTGCACGACGAAGTAAATATCACAACATGAACATCGATGTATATATAGAAATGATAACATCATGAGTACATTCAAAAAGATATCAAATATAAAAATGTACATCACATCAAATGCAACACATCATATTTATAAACATCAAAAAGAACTACATCATCGTCTACATCAAAATAAACATCATCATCAATATCCAAAGTACATCAAAATACAACACATCAAAATATCCAACCGACATCCAGAAAACTCCAAAAGTACATCAAAACAACCATCAATCTCCATCCTAACCCAAAATAAAACACTCTCAAAAAGGAAAGTCATCCAATGAGTAGTGGAGAGTCCTCGGAACAAACGATCACGAGGAAGTGGCTGGATCTGCAGTGTCCGTGGGTCCAGTCGACGGAGTGGACTCAGGCTCTGCAGGGAGAAGAGGCGTCTCAACAGACGGGATCGTCGGGGTAGGAGTGGAAACAACTGTCTCAACAGCAGGGGTCGCAGCAGCAGGTGTCTCAACAGCAGCAGGTGATAGATGTGAAGGCTCGACAGCAGGGTCAGCAGCAGGCTCAGAAGTCTGAAGTGCAGAAGCAGAAGTCTCTGGAGCACCGGAAGCGGTGCCATCTCCAGGAGCTGAAGTGGTAGCAGCAGCAGCAGCAGCAGTGGCCTCATCACCACGGGCTAAGGAAGTGACAAGCTCGTCAAGTTCCTCATCGTCCATCTCCTCGGCCTCAGAAACTGAAGGAGGAAGATCAATCCCCATCATACGAGCCATACGGCAGACTACCTCCTCAGTACGAGCCAAACGTGAGTCGTGCTGACGAAGTAGGCGTACGACATCGTCTAAAGTGGCAGGAGGAGCGGGGGCTGTAGCAGCTGACGGAGTAGACTGGGAAGCAGATGCGGTAGACCTCTGCACGTGACGAAGCGCCGCTAGAGATTTCTTAACGGCCGTTGCGTTTAGAGGAGTACCCAAGGGACGCTCATCGTCAGGAGGGAGAGGAACTCGGAAATGACGAAACACGAGGGTCAACCGACAAGGGTATGGAATATGCGCAGATTTATTGGTCTTGCGTATACACTCGAAAGAGTCCATCTTATCGAGTATCACGCGAGCCCAATTAATCTCGCACCCCAAGAATAGAGCGTAGATCAATTTCAAGAACGGCTGGGATGGAAGAGAAGATGATCCATACTTAGGGAGTAGGCAAAACTTCAAGATCAGGTTAAGGACCCACGCATTCGGCTTGAAAGATTTCGATGGAACACCAATGAATGCGGAGGGGATAACCTGGAAGATATCTGAAAGAACTGACTGATCCAAGGAAGAAATATCATCGACGGAAATGTCCGAAGGAAGGAGACCACACGACGAACAGCCAAGAATCTCCCCCAAGATTTCTGCCGTGAGAACTATAGGAGTTCCCAAGACAGTAGTCTCAATGGAGTGACTGGCATCGTACTGGCCTCGAACGCGATTGGCATAGAACAATTTCACAAGGCAAGGATATGGTTTAGGATTGGCCTTAAGATCATATCGGAGATAATCAAGGAGACCACTATAGGAGAGGAGGTCGGCTAAGCCAAGGAAATCTGAAAACTGGACGTAGTGCTCCAATAGCATCGGGCAGTGTTCAATACGGTTGTAGGCCGCGAGACACATAGGATCATCGCGACACAACGATATGTCAACACCCCCCGCTGGCATTGGGCCCTTTCCCTTTGGCTGGCGAGTCCTAGGACGAAGTGGAGGAGTGGGTTCCTTAGTGCTAGGCTCATCCTCAGGGATAAATTCAGTGTCGGAATCGGGAGGAGTAGAGGGTGAGTGGAGTATGGCCTTTTTGGTCTTAGATTTACGGGGTTTTACAGTCGCCGTCCTCTGCTTCTTCAGAGGAGGCGAAGACGGAGAAGCTTGGGTTGATTTGGCACGACGTTTAGGCTTAGGGGGATTCCTAGGGTCGGAAGGCCCTATAGACATAGGAGAAGCCCCAGAAGAGGCGATGGGAATCCTCGTCTTTGCCATGGTCGTGGCACGACGAGCACAAGCAACTGAAACTACGTGCAACACAAACCCTAGAGATCAAACCCTAGAAGCACACACAATCAAACCCTAACTCACAAGCCCTAAGGGGAAAAAAAAAAATTTCGAAACCCTAGAATACCTAGAAGATGAAATCGAACCCTAGGGAAGGAAATCGACCTAGGAGGAGGAGGAAGATACCTAGGAGGAGGAGACGACGGCGGCGGACGGCGGCGATGGACGGAGATCAGGCCGGAGTCGACGGGAAGTTGAAGGGGCTCGGAGGGGTTTTTCGGGCTGGAGAGGAGGTGAAGACCGACTAAAATGAGCTTTAGTCGGACGAAAATAGAGTTAAGTCGGTCGAGATCTGGAAAAGACACAAATGCCCTAACCCACTTAGTCGGTCACAGTTCAAGCACTGACCGACTAGATTACGATCTAGTCGGTCGGTCAATGAGCTTGAACCGACTAAGTCGAAACAGAGGCAAACAGTGATTTTTAGGGCAAGATTTAGTCGGTCGCAGTATATTCACTGACCGACTAGTTTTCAATCTAGTCGGTCGGTAAATGTACTGTGACCGACTAAAGAAAGAAAATAAAAAGAGTTAGATGAAAGTATGATCTAGTCGGTCTGAGTTCATTTGCTGACCGACTAGATGAGCATCTAGTCGGTTGACAAATGAACTGAAACCGACTAGAAGAGTCCAAAAATTGATAATTAATTTCTCTTCACAAACCACTTGGATGAAACATCTTAACACTCTCATTAGTCATCTAAATTACCCTATAAAACGTCGAAATCTTAAATACGACATTGAAATACGAATTCGATCATAAATTCAAACATATCACATAAAATTCCCAAAAATTCAATAAATCTAGCATGAATGAAATATCGCAAAATATAATAGCATGCAAGATAATTGAATGAAATATGAATCCTATATCTCGGATTCACCCATAATCCCCAATTCTCGACGCAACCGCACAAAGGAGTCCTCCTTTAGGGGTTTCGTGAAAATATCGGCGATTTGCTTTTGGGTTTCAACGTACACTAAAATGATGTCCTTTTTAGCAACACGATCATCTAAGAAATGGTGTCGGACATCTATGTGTTTTGATCGGGAATGGTGCACCGGATTCTTTGAAAGACAGATAGCACTTTGGTTATCCACCATGATAGGGCTAGTATCACAGTGAATACCAAAATCCTTCAAAGTGTGTCTCATCCAAAGAACCTGGGCACAAGCGGCACCGGCGGCAATATATTCCGCCTCGGTGGTTGAAAGTGATACGGAATTTTGCTTCTTGGAAAACCAAGAGACAAGAGAATTTCCTAGAAAATGGCAAGTGCCACTAGTACTTTTCCTGTCGGATTTGCATCCCGCATAATCGGCATCACTGTATGAGACTAACTCATACGTGCTAGATTTCGGATAAAGTAATCCAAAATCTAAAGTGTAACTTAGATAACGGAAAATACGCTTTACCGCTACTAAGTGAGACTCCTTAGGTTGAGACTGATAACGAGCACATACGCATACGGCAAACATAATATCGGGCCTACTTGCGGTAAGATAAAGTAAACTACCTATCATACCTCGATATAGACGAATGTCTACATCCTTTCCGCCCGTATCCTTGTCAAGATGCGTAGTCGTGCTCATTGGAGTCTTTTTCCCGGAAGCACTTTCCATTCCAAATCGCTTAAGCAACTCCACCGTATACTTCGTTTGGTGGATGAAGATTGCATCGTTCAATTGGCGAATTTGGAGACCTAAGAAATATTTGAGTTCGCCCATGTGGCTCATCTCAAATTGGTCCTTCATAACATTAGAAAACTCTTCGCAAAGAGTGAAGTTAGTAGCACCGAAAATGATATCATCAACATAAATTTGAACTAATAAAATATCATTATTCGCATGCTTAACAAAAAGTGTAGAATCGGCTTCGCCCATTTTAAAATTCAAATCCAAAAGAAAATTCTTTAGGCGATCATACCAAGCTCGAGGAGCTTGTCTCAAACCATAAAGAGCTTTCTTTAGTTTAAAAACATGATTTGGAAATGTTTCATTTATGAAGCCCGGAGGTTGAGAAACGTAAACTTCCTCAACAATATCTCCGTTTAAAAATGCACTTTTAACATCCATTTGAAATAACTTAAAATTTTTATGGCATGCATAAGACAATAAAAGTCTAATTGATTCTAATCTAGCTACCGGAGCGAAGGATTCTTCGAAATCGATACCTTCCTCTTGGCGATAGCCTTGAGCAACTAACCTAGCTTTGTTCCGGACGACGACTTGATTTTCGTCGGTTTTGTTCTTGAAGATCCACTTTGTCCCTATGACGGTGTGGTTCTTCGATGGCAAAGGAACAAGCTCCCATACCTCATTCCTCTCGAATTGAATGAGTTCCTCCTCCATGGCAAGGATCCAAGCACTATCTTCGCACGCTTCAACGATATTCTTTGGCTCTATCGATGAGGCAAAGGCACAATTGGCGAAGTGGTGGACTTGAGATCTCGTCTTGACACTATCATTAATATTGCCAATAACTTGCTCATGGGGATGGTCGTGAACGGTATGAAGCCACTTGGGAATACCTTGATCACTAGGTACATTCTCAACAACTTCATTAGTCGGGTTAGTCTCAATAGAATCAATTGAATCAATAGACTTAGAATTTTCAAACGAATCACATAAAACATCCATAGAATCATTATCATTTGAAATTCTAGAAGTAGTAAAATTCTCATTAAAAGAGACATGAAGTGATTCCTCGATCGTAGAGGATCTTTTGTTGTATATCCGGTAGGCTTTGCTACGTGAGGAATACCCAACAAATATCCCCTCATCCGATCTCGGATCAAACTTGTCCAAATTATCATATGTGTTTTTAATGAAACATTTTGCGCCGAAAACACGAAAATGTTTAACTTGAGGCAATCTACCAAACAACAATTCATAGCAAGTTTGTTTGGTACCGGGCCTCAAAAGTATTCTATTAAACACATAACAAGCGGTGTGTACCGCTTCCGCCCAAAATTGATAACCAAGTTGACTATCTTCGAGCATAGTGCGAGCACACTCCACAAGCGTTCTATTCTTCCTCTCAACAACACCATTTTGAGGAGGTGCGCGAGGGAAAGAAAACGTGTGAGTAATTCCAAGATCATCACAAAAATTTGAGAAAGACTCATTCTCAAATTCACCCCCATGATCACTACGAATAGTGACAATGGTGGTTCCGATGAGATTTTGTACTTTCTTCACAAATATTGTGAAGTTTTCAAAAGCTTCATTTTTATTACATAAGAAAAATACCCATGTAAATCTTGAATAATCATCAACGATGACGAGTCCATATCTTGCATTTCCTAAGGAAGCAACTCTAGTTGGCCCAAATAAATCTAGATGTAATAGCTCTAGTGGCCGTTTCGTAGAAATGCTTTTCTTAGACTTAAATGAAGATTTAGGAAGCTTGCCACGTTGACAAGAATCATAAAAACTTTTCTTTTCGAAAACGAGCTTCGGAAAACCTTTAATGGAATTTAATTTCGAAAGTTTATAAAGTGTTCCAAAGTTCACATGTCCAAAGCGTCGATGCCATAAGTGTTGTTCACTTGTGTTGGCAACGAGACATTGTTCATATGACTTAGGAAGATCCAAAATATAAATATCTTTATGGCGTGTGCCGGAAAATAATAATTTATTATTATCATTTGAAATATGACACAATCCTTTCGCAAAGCTAACTTTGTAACCTTTGTCACAAAGTTGGCTTATTGAAATAAGATTATGATTTAAACCATTAACTAGATAGACATCACTAATTAAGGGTTTAGAAGGGTTACCCACTTTACCAACACCAACGATGGTTCCGCTCTCGTTGCCTCCAAATACGACGCGATTTCCATTTGCAATGGGAACCACTCCGGAGAGCAATTGAGCGTCACCCGTCATGTGTTTTGAACACCCGCTATCGAGTATCCAATTCCCTTTGGAGCTAAATTTAAATTTGTTGCTCCTCTTCTTTTTCTTTTCCTTGAGTACCTAAAGATAGAAACTTTCATATCATGGTACCCAAGGTCATTGGGTCCTCAAAAGTTAGACCTTTGGAAGCCAAGTCCAATTGGACTTTGACTTCCCCACATAATCTCTACTATGCACAACATCCGAAAAATAAGCATTCATATATTCTTGTTTTTCATCCATGCTTGTGTCCTTTGGGCTCCAAATAGTGAAAATTTTGGGAGCCATCATCCTATTGGGTGCATGCATGCGTTGTTGGTTTCTGCGTGATGCATGACGTGGATAGGCATACTGAACATGATGGAATGGTGCATGACGAGAATTATTCATACGATGAGGTGGGTGAACATATGCATGTGTGGGAACACGTGCGTGAGGGTGTCTCACATGGTGTGCACGTGCCCGTGAACGTGTAGCATAGAAATCATCATATGTGTGAGATGGTGGAGTAGGACGTGTGTTCCTACGTGGCATGGTATTTGTGTACATATAAGCATGCCCCTTCTTTGGAGGTCCACCCAAAGTGGGTTTCTTTCCAAAAGAGGGTGTGGACGAGGTGGAAGCACCATTGGTAGATGAACTACCAATAGAGTGTTTGCTACCACTCGTAGAGTCACCGGAAGTTGGCCTAACAAAAGTAGTGGCCGCTTTGGATGGACATCCCATCGTATACCCCAAACCAATGTGTTGATTGGCCGGAAGTAAGTCACTTAGGATTTTATCCAAATGGTCCTTACCCTTATTGAATCTATTGATTCGGCCTAATGTGTTCTCATATTTCTCTTTGAGAGAACGCATAGAAGTATCTAATGTGGATACTTGCGATGTGAGCACATAAACACGAGATTTAAGATTCTCGTTCTCAATACTCAAAGTCGAGTTTTGAGAAGTTAAATCCGCTATCCTATGTTCTTCCGGATCATCAATGCTAACATGTTCAAGTTTAGATTTGAGATTAACAATCTCATTTCTTAACTCTTCAACAACGGTGTCGTTGTTGGTGATGATAGTCTTAGGCGAGGTTTGAATGCTAGCTAGGTCATCTTTTACTTTAGTATATCGATTTACTAATTTTGTGTATTTAGACCATAAATGAGAGTTAGCATCCCTAAGATCATCCATAGTTACCTCATCGCCTTCGTCATCGCTATCATCGGAGGAGGAAGATCCTTGATCATGCTCCTCTCTTGCCATGAAGCACATGTGCGCTTGCTCCACTTTCTCATCATCCGACTCTCCGCTTGAGGAATCCTCGGAGTCGGTGAATGTTGCTCCGACAAGTCCCTTTTTGTACCCCTTTTTGTACTTCTTTGACTTGTCGAACTTCGGCGCCTTCCACTTCTCCTTTTGCTTGTTTTGAGGACAATCCGCTTTGATGTGTCCTGGCTTATTGCATTTAAAGCACAAAGGTGGAGAGGCGTTAGTAGAAGTAAACTTAGATTTTTGTTTGAAGTTACCCTTTCGGAAGAAGCGATTGAACTTCTTTGCCATGAGTGCAATGGATTCCATGTCCATTTCTTCTTCCGAGTCCTCATCATCGGTAGAGGTGGATGAAGCCGCCTTGAATGCAATCGCCTTTTTCTTAGGCGCATCTTGGTTCAAATAGGACTTCATCTTTTCTTGTAACTTCACCTTGCTATCTTTGCGTACCTCGTATGACATCAAAGTACCCATTAGTTGAACTACGGTATATTTGTTCATGTCATTACCTTCCTCGATGGCGAAGGTACGTTTTTCCCAAGAAGAGGGAAGTCCTTCAATAAGCTTTGAGCACTTCTCCTTTTGAGTATAGGACTTGCCGAGGGCCTCTAACTCGTTTATTATGTCAACGAAGCGAGCGTAATATTCTTTCATCTTCTCGCCCTGTTGCATATGAAACATTTCGTAATCTTTGTTTACGACTACGAGTTTAGAGTCTCTTACCCTACTCGTCCCTTCATGAAGAATGAGGAGGGAGTTCCAAATTTGATATGCACTCTTACATGTGCATATCTTATTGAAGTCCTCGGGCTCCAATGCGCATTGCAAGGCGTTCATTGCCTTGGCATTGCTTACCTCCGCGGCGACCTCCGCGGTAGTCCATTTCTCAAAGTCTTCTTCTTTGGGTTCAATATATTCCTTCATTGTGGTTCTCCATAAGGATGCACTCCGGAGGAAGGTTTCCATCCGGAATTTCCAGTACCCGTAATTGGTACCGTTGAAGAATGGAGGCCTCGTAGAGGAATGTCCTTCCATCACCGAAGATGCTCCTTCTCGGTTCCTGAAGGTGTCATAGTTGGAAGGTGGACGCACGGTCTTGTTGTCGTTGGCAGACATAGCTAAGTATCTGGTTCTGATACCAAATGTAATGCCCTACCAGCTACTGCACAAGTACTAGAGGGGGGGTGAATAGTACTTTAAAATAATAAGGAGTATAATTCCGAATTAAATTGCAAACAACTACCAAATCAATTTGCGGAAGCTTAAATTGAATGACAACAACAAAAATAACAATGCTAACAAATGATGTTAATGGGTTCGGATCCACCCAAGTCTCCCCGACTTGTTCCCGGTGATCCTACGTCCCAACCACCCGGATCCCCTCCGGATACTTGAGTTAGAAACCCTAACTCAAGATTTCCACTATGAATATCTTGTGAAAAAACCTTCACAAGATCAAATCATACATGCAATAGCAAACATGAATCCCACAACCCGGGATCACAACCTTCTCTCACAACCGAGAGAATCACAAAGCAATATTAAAGAGTTTAATATGAAATAAACAATCTTACCACAAAATCCTATACCTTGAGTTTTTTCTTACCCAAATGGTGAAATGAAGGATTTGAGGAAGATGAAGTCACCAAGACCTAGCACCAAGGAAATGACCAGCAATCGGTGCCTAGGGATGATTTGGAGACTTGGATCAAGCAATAGCTTGAAGAGCTCACCAAGAACAACCTTCTCTCTAGATGGATTCTAGATCTAGAAAAGAGAGAGAGTGGGTTTCTTGTGAGGAAGAGAGCTTTAGATTTGAGTGAGAATGGCTATCTCTTTTGATCTCAATGAATCTCTGAATGGAAGCTCTAACCCAGATAGAAATGACCTAGGTTCGTATTTATAGGGTCCCATAAAAACACGTTAGGTCATTCTCCAACGGATAGAAATCTGTGAGAATTAGTCGGTCAAAGAACAATCACTGACCGACTAGTTCATCAACTAGTCGGTCAGTCAAACAGCATGGACCGACTAAGTGAAGATCTAAGAAGAGATAGAATTTCAGACCTAGAAATCTAGTCGGTCCAAGAATACTTTCTGACCGACTAGTTTCACAACTAGTCGGTCAGTCAGTGAACGTAGACCGACTAAGAGGCAAAATGAAATAGTCTGAACACAAGTTGACTTAGTCGGTCCAAGAACAAAAGTTGACCGACTAGATTGTCAACTAGTCGGTCACGAAACGTTCTTAGACCGACTAACGATAAACAGTAGCTTAGGAGAATTTTAGCATGAACAGTAAGTCACAACTAGTCGGTCAAAGAAGCATCACTGACCGACTAGTTCACAAACTAGTCGGTCGGTGAGTCAACGTAGACCGACTAACTGTAAACAGTAAAGTCCAAGAAATTAAGGAATCAAACTAGTCGGTCCAAGAAGAGTTGCCGACCGACTAGATCACCATCTAGTCGGTCAGTACCTGTTCTTGTACCAACTAACATGCACAATAAAGTCCGAATCGAAGCGCGATGCTTCGAGGAAGTTAGAATGAACTTGTGCAAGGATCCTAGAGCTACGAAATGAGCGTAATGAAGATAGAAACGTAAGATATACTCAAGGCTTAACATTCTATATATCGAAGCTAAAAGACTATAAATAAAACCTTAATAAACGGTCTTCGAGAGCTTCGATTGAATCTTCATAACTTCCAAAACGGCGCAAGAGCTTCAACGAAGCTTTAGGCATGAATACGAGCTTTGGGAAGTGTTGAGATGTCGCTTTGAATGTTCTCGTGAAATTGGCGACGATCTCCAATACTGCGCTCACAAATTGTTAGTTCATGGATTATTTATGTTTGCTCATCATCAAAACCAAATCCGGGGAGTCCAATATTCAACAATGTATGCGACTCCTTGTGTAGACCATATATTTGCATGATTCAAACATTGTTTATATGTCAATTATATGAATGATATGACAATGACTTGGGGCTGAACAGCCAGGTGACACCTTAATGCCAACCTACATGCATTTGGATGCTGGTCTTCTGGCAGTATTTGGTATTAAGTTGTGCATTAGATACGTGACGTTCTACCTAAATTGTTGATGGTACAAAAAAATATTCCCACATTAGACAGCCTAAAAGTTGTTCTAATCCAAAAGCACCTGTAATACCTTTTAATTGGTGTTCTTTGATTTTTTTTCCTATTCTTTACGACGTGTGACTATTTTACTTAACAGTTGATAATTAGTTACGTACGATAATGCTTTGATCAGGTGTTTTCTTTTTTAAACCTCGAGTTGTTTCAAGGTTAAGGCTTGTCAAACAGCAACATAATTATATTGCCCCATGAACCATATGCAATAATATGTTCCCTGCAGGGGTTTGTGTCTCTAACAGTAGTTTTATTGAATGAAATAATGTTGTTCATACTTCCTATTTACCCCTGCCAGTATTACTACTTTATTGAATAATATTTCTCCGCTGTTTCATGGCAAATACTGATGCATTAAAGAATCAAGTGGAATCATATGTTTCAAGATTAGGGGATCCAATTTGTTCACTAAAGTCCAGGGGAAGGAAGAATCCTTTGTCTTCGGGTAAGTGTGAGCTGGGGAGCAATTAGAACCTTCGGGTAGGTGTCCGCCGTTTGTTTGTTACTCTTTTAAGGTTTGATGAGGTATGGATCCCTAGTAAATTTAAATTTATCCTAGGATTTTATATTGCCTAGATTCTATAGTGATGGAACCTTCTTTTTTTTGGTTTGTACCTTGTAACACAAACTGATTTTTTTTGGAACTTCTACAAGGATGGATATATAGTACTTAACAATTTCAAGCAGAGAGGCTTGATAAATTGATGTTTCTTCACAAATAAAAATAAAAAAAATTGAAGCTGATATATAGTTCTAAAGATACCATGTGATATGTAGCCTTAACGGGAATTTTTAAGACCGTAACTGATCTGATATCTAAATAGCTATGTGGACACATGAGATGCATTTGGAGGCATTCATCACTGCTGAGTGCTGATAAAAGTTATGATTGCATATAAAAAGTGCCCCTTAATTTTCAGCAGTGGTGGAATGTAGTATCAAAGATTTGTCAAACTTTAGATCCACGGCAGTTTCATCCATTACTGACATTATGGTAGAGGCTGTTGTTAGGGTTACTCGAAGCCTCCAACATTTAACTTTGCGTTTTGCTTTTCTCTTCTGTACATGTTGCAGGTAAATGACTGAATTGGAATCATAATATAGTTTTCTTTCCTTTTTCAGTTATCTTTCCAAAATTTTAAGGCTACAGCTTTGCCTGGAATGTTGGGCTTATTGGCAAAAGTAAGTGGACTTAATTTATTCATGACTTTTTTTGAATTTTAAATTGTTAGATGCATTAATAAATGAACTGTTATTGTATTCAAGAAACAAAATCATCCACTGAATTGTAGTTAAATCGACTTCAGATTTTGAAGTTCTTGAAGCTTACTTTAGTTTTGTTATATGTTTATGTTTTAAAATTTGACCGACAATATTTATTCTTTGGCAGTATTACAAACTATATCTGGACATTCTGTCTGTCCCCTTGCTTCTCATCGAATTTTATATTCCTTAGGTTTGTAATTCATTCATCTTCAAGCAAATTTTAAGTTAAGCTGCATCATGCTATATGCTTGTTAATTATGTTCAAGGTTAGTTGGTCAAGACAAGATCAAATCAGGTTTTATTTTTATTTGTGAGAGAATGCTATTATGTTTAGGTTGAATACCTACAACTTTACCAAATTTGGTTGGGTAAAGAACCTTCTATTATTTTGATGCAAAATTGTGTATTGCTGGATGAATTTTTGTGCTTTTATTTTTGTATCAGTCAATCCATAACCGTTGAACTATTTTTCTTCCATTCACTTGTTTTGACAACTGCAATGGACTAAACACATCAATCGGAAGTGAAAAATTGGGGAATCTGAGGCGATCATTAATTGTATCTTGATATTTATGATTTGAAGTGAAGATAGTCATGAGAATGAAGTGTTGGAACTTATCCAACTAAGTTGGATCTTAATCCAACATTGGGCTAATATGCGGTAAATAATTATATAAGTGCTACGCTGTCGTATTAAGCCCAATATATTAGTGATCTGGTTTTAATTAATTAAATGGGCTAAATGAGTTAAACAGGTTGTGGGGCCTTTATGTGTAGAGACTATTGGGCTTCAACTCGTTGATGGACCGAGTTGGAAACCCTAGGGCTATGGAGGCTAGCCTATAAATATTAGCGGTCATGATCCCCGGAATACACGAACAAAGTTGAGCCGTCTTTTCTACGTCCCGTCGCTAGGAGAGAAACCGGGAGAAGGCTAAAGGGATTCTCCAAACGGTTGATTCGTGCTATTCTGGAAGATCGTCCGTTGTGCTATCGTCAGGATCTTTCAGATTATTAGTGATGGACTCAGGTACGCTTCCGCTAAATCCGAGTAGGTCACTGATTTAAGATTCCGCATGTTATATATCTAGATCTGTGTTATTCGGTTTGTACACATCTAGATCTTTAGTTTCTACAAGTGGTATCAGAGCCACCATGCAGAGGATCTTAAATTTTTTGCCTGCTCGTTGTAGATCTGATAAAAAATCAGATTTTTAATCTGTCTTAAGTTTCGGATCTAATAAAAATTAGATTTTTTATCAGTTTTAAGTTTCAGATCTGTGAAAAATTGGAGTTTTTGATTGATTTTTCCTGTATTAAAAATAATAATAACATTTTTCACGAACCCTAGATCGGGGACGGCCCGCCGGCTGCCGCCCGACATGGCAAAAGAGGGGTCGGATCTACCGTCTCCGTCATGAGATCGGCGCCGGCATCGTCGGCACCGACGAGGATCAGAAAGGGGCGGCTCTGCCGCCCCTGTCGGTCTAACTGAGGGAGAAAGGGGCATCTTTCAGCCGTCCCCCCGTTGGTTTTTTGGGGAACAGGGGGATTTCGGAATAAGGGGGCGGTGGCACCGCCCCCATCGGCCTGCAGAAGGGGGCGGCCTCGCCGCCGCCCCCAGTCGGATCTGTGGAAGGGTCGGGGGGGAGGGCGGCCGAGCCGCCCCCGTCAGAATGGAGCAGGCCCCCCATCGGAGGCCTGCCGCAAATTAGCAGGGGGCGGCAACCCTGCCGCCCCCGTCGAGCCCTAAAGGGGGCGGCGCCCAGCCGCCCCCGCCGGAAAACCGGGCGCCGGCCCCCTGCCGGCGCCCGACTGCGGATAAAGGGGCGGCGGCGGCGGCCGCCGCCCCCTAACAATCCCTATGCCCCGTGCTGCTGAGTTTTTTGGGCCGGTCCTCCCATGGGCCGGCCCACACCATTTTTTTTGTGACTCTTAAAAAAAGGGGTGAGGGTTGGGCTATTTTCAGTGGGCCTGTTTTGGGCCTTTTGGGTAATTTGGTTGTTTTTGGGCCTCTTGTAAGGATTATTGCAAACCAGTTTTGGCCTTCTTTTAGGCTTATTGCAAAACAGTTTTTGGGCTCCCTCATGGCTAATTTTGGACCCAATTTTTGGGTCATTTGGACACAAATTTGGGGTTGTTTTGGATTTATTTTAACACTAATAAAAGGGGAAATAAGTGGACATATATATATATATATATATTTCCCTAAAGTATAAATTTTTGTTAAAATTCAGTTTGAATTTTAAATTCAATTTTTGGCACGCTTCATCATATATATATCGAAATGATTGTAATTAAATCAAATCCCCACCAAAGTGGGCTTTATCGCGGCGATTACTCTTATTTCGATATATAAAAAGTTACGGACATACTTTGTATGTAAATTTGGTGCCTAAAAAATCTTGAATTTAAATTCATTAAAAGGGAGGAAATAAATGGTTGTGAATATATATATTTCCTTTAGGCCCAATTTTGTGTGTTAAAATTAAGTCCATTCCGTTTTTTAATTCTTTAGGCAAAGTTTCAGTTAAATATACATTTCAAAATAACTCAAATTTTTGTGAAATTCCACCAAAGTGGATTCCACTATTAAAATTGTTATTATTTCGGAATGTAAACGGATTAAAAATACATACTTAGTATGATCAGTTGCCTGGAAGAATTTTAAACGGATCGAAGGAGTAAATAAAAGGTTTTCCTGTATATTTACATTTAAGTTCAGTTTCATTTAAATCCAATTTTTGGGCGCATTAAATTATATGTTTTAAAATAATTTTAATTATTACGGGATCCCACCAAAGTGGGCTTTACTGTTAAATTATTATTATTTCGGAACATAAACGGTTAAATACATACTTTTGTATGATTGGTTGCCCAATATTGAATTTAATTTGGATTGAAGGAGGAAATAAGACGTTTATATGTATATTCCTCCTCAAAGATAAATTTTGTGTTAATTGTGCAAAATAAATTTAAATTCGAAGTTTATGGCATAAAACATATATATATATATGCTTCGGTATATAACAAGTTGACTTCATACATTGGTATGAAAATTCAGTTTGCCTAAATTTAGATTTAAATTAAAACACAAAATTCAGGTGTTTTCTTCGGGAGCAAATAAAAGGTTTTAACATATATTTCTCCTTAAGAATAAGTTTAAAAGGCCTTAAAGATTTTTTTTGTGCACTAACCATCAAGCAAATGGCCTTAAGGAAATTTGACACATTTTAAAGTTATATATAAAATGGGATAGGGTGTATATTTAAATATATAACTTTATATGTATGTTCATATACACATTAGTATACCTATATACCCCATTTTAAGAAGAAAATTTGTGTTGAAGTTATGGATTTTATTTAACTCAATATAAATGATTAGAAGGGTGGAATAAAAGGTTCTTATTTATATTTCCACTTAATGTAATCATTTTGTGTTAAATTCAGTTTAGTTTCAATTTCAATTTTTGGCACAATTAATTATATATTTCGAATATAGAATGATTGGATCATCAACTCACCAAAGTGGGTTTTCTTGTGAAGATTAGTTCTAATTGAAATATAACAAGTTGAATACACACTTTTGTATGAAAATTTTGGTTGCCTTAAATTTGATTTTGAATAAAAGTGGACTTGAATATCTCCACTTAAAGTATATTCATGTATTAAATTGCGACTTAGATTCAAATTTTACAAAGGTATATATTTTTGAAATGACTTCGTGCAATCATCACCTCGCCAAAGTGGGCTCTGTTGATTTGCATTATTTCATTTCATGAATATAAAAAGAATCAAATGTGCCCGTGATTTACGTAAGAATGCTAAATCGGCCCAAAGGAAGATTACCGTTCTATACCATTTCATGCGCACATGTGGCAATAGACAAGGTGATGATTAGTGAGTCCAATGCATGCAAATTTAATTCGGCCCAAAGGAAGTTTTATTTTTGGCATGTTATTATTGTCATTGTCTGATTGCTACAACAAGATGTCAGTGACTAGTCAATAGATTATCCAAAGATAAATATTGGACTAGTGGGGGATGTCTTGAGATGGGAAAATAGCATTAATTTGAATTTGGTGTTGTTTTGTTTAATACTCATATGAACATGTTAAAAATAGTTTACTCGTTCTCTTTTCAGCTATTATTCCTGAAAATTTTTTCTGCCATTCCAGAAAATCTCAGGGGCACAATTTCAGATAAAATTACTACAGCTAAAGGATTCCTTTCTGATGTTGAAAATAGATTTGTCAAGAATGAAAGGGGTGAAATTGGTACACTCTTGACAATTCTAAATTCAATGTGGTATAAGGGTACGAGAAACATTAGGGAGCACATATTGAAGATGTCTAATGTTGCTTCAAGGTTGAAAGCACTTCAGCCAGACCTCTCTGAGGCTCTGCTAGTGCATTTTGTTTTGATTTCTCTTCCATCACAGTTCAACCAGTTTAAGATGAGCTACAATCTGAAGGATGAGACTTGGTCTCTGGATGAGCTCATCTCGCACTGTGTCCAGGAAGAGAACATGCTTGAGTAAGGAAGACAGAAAGTGCTCATATGATCTCTACCACTAAAATATAAGAAAGGTATGCTGCGAAATTTGGTTTAATTATAAGTTAATTTCTTTTCATGCAACCTTCGGTACGTATAGACACGTGATGGAAAGATTTTGGTATAACCATTCACATCATTGTGTCTATGCAGGATTGCCTAAGATGCCAAGAGCCAAATGATGGTGAAAGATACATCGATATGGGCAATGGCAAGATGGTTCAAGTAGAAGCAAATTAAATTTAGATTATTTCTTTTAAATGCTAGATTGTATTTGAATTTTATGAGACTATTATGTACCGTTTTTAACGGAATTTGGATTTCCATTTCTATTTTGAACAAATTCGGTTATAAGTGTTCAATTTTGAAAGGAAAATTTGGTTGTCTCTTAATTCAAAATTAGTTTATACTAGCTCTTTAAAAAGATCATTATAATCTTCATTTATTTGGAAATGTTGCTTTATTTCTATGATTCCTGCAGTTTAAGTACATGTGTTGTAATGAAAGAATTAACAGTTTAGAATTCAGTTGGTTATTGATTGCAGCTTATATCATTATTAAAGTTTCAACAAATGAATCAATTGCATGTTTGGATATGTCCAACTAAGGTACGGCTTTATAAGCCTAATAAAGTAATAGGACATAATGCTAATGATTATTTGGTTTTGTTGAATAGTTTTAAAGTTGATATTATTTTTATGATTTTACATAATCCCACTATTAAGTTAGTTTACGAATTAGGAAATGCACACCTATTTGAGGGTGCTGAGTTTGAGGGGGGAAGTTTGGTTAATGACATTATTCTTAAAGAAGATTAATCTCACAGGTGTTGTTGGCATTGTTCAGGATGGTATTCCTGACATTGTTCAAGACACATTAAATTCAAGATAATGTTGTAATTCCTCATATTTGGGAAATTATTCATAAGGACAAACTATAGCACACTCAAAGCACTAACTGCCATTCATGAAATCCATTAAAGAGATGACAAGTTTACTGATGACATTAGGATGATGAAAGTTCAACTTACATCAAGTCATAAAAATTCTACATCTCTAAAATGGATTATTGCATTAATTAAGAAAGTCTTTAAATGATACTTAAAATCTTTCTCTCATTGCCATAAGGTTTGAAACCTATTGATTGTAAATAGCTTTTTTTATAATCAAAAGGAATTCAAAAGGGTATTAAGAAAAGATTTAAAGCGTATCACTCAAAGACTTTATACGGAAAAGAATGCATCAGTTGTAAAGAGACTTTTATTCAAGGTTTATAATGGCATTAGTAGAGCATTTCAATATCATTACTGATATATTAAATTTCATTAAGTGATCACCTCGTTCGGTTTTGAGATGATATTTAATGATGTTATCTAAGTTCTGTGGGAGCATGTAATTTATATAATATCTATGTGGTAATGAATGCTAAGTTCTGTGGGAGACAAGTTTAGTCTCAATAATTGCCCTGAGAATAATCTTCAGTAGATTTCCTATATCTCACCAATAGGGAGTCTAAAGTATGCTCAGTTTTATATGCATTTGGTTATTGCATATATTACAGGTGTGTTGGGCAGATTGTTAAGTTCAGGAGTTGACCATTTGACAGCAGCCAAATGTGTCATACGGTATTTATGGAGAACAAAAGGGTTACATGTTCAAGGATCAGTAGTCAAAAGAGTTTGAGATCATTTTGGTATACTGACTCTGATCATTTATTGGATGCAAAGAATGTATGAAAATCTATGTTAGGCGCCATCTACTAGAAGAGATCTAAATGGTCCCTTTTATATAGTCTCTTCTAACATGGCTTTAGATTTCATATCATATTATGTGACATCCAAATCATGAAATATATCTGCATATTTTGTCACTATGCTGCAAATTAGGGATGGTGTTGAAACACCACACCGTTTATTTAATGACAATGAAGTCTGCAGTTTTATATTCCAGCAACAACAGGAACTCGACAAAGTTTAGATATTCAGAGATCAAGTTCCTAGTTTGTTAATAATAGGAGTGTATAATTGTCTAATGAGCACATCAGAACAAACCATTTAATTACGGATCCGTTATAGTAAGGAAATATCATCCAAAAGGTTTTATGAGCTAGCTACTCATATGGATGTCATTTCATTAAGAACATTCAGTTTTGTGGGAGTTTGTTCTTTTGGGTGCTCATATTATAGACAAAATTAAGTCTCCAGCTTAAGCTTGAGGTTATTTTCTGATCAGAAATAAAGTTTTTGGTTTCAGTTCGGCTTCACTCCGATTTTGTTTTGTTTATGATCTCACTAAGGTTAAGGAGGATCAGTTGGAAATAGACATGTTAGATCACATTACATGTAATTTCCACGCTACACATCAACTTCATAATCCATGTCATTCTTTTGTATTAGCACGGTGACCACTGATGGGTCGAGCTGCAATTGCTGCGGCGAAGATCTCTTTGATCCCTTGCTAATATAATTGATGGACCTGATTGTTTTTGACTCATTAAAGAAATGACAGCAGATTAAGATCTTATTTGGTTGTATGCACTATGAAATATAATTATAAAGTTTAAGCATATAGCCCAAGTGGGAGATTGTTGGAACTTATCCAACTAAGTTGGATCTTAATCCAACATTGGGCTAATATGCGGTAAATAATTATATAAGTGCTACGCTGTCGTATTAAGCCCAATATATTAGTGATCTGGTTTTAATTAATTAAATGGGCTAAATGAGTTAAACAGGTTGTGGGGCCTTTATGTGTAGAGACTATTGGGCTTCAACTCGTTGATGGGCCGAGTTGGAAACCCTAGGGCTATGGAGGCTAGCCTATAAATATTAGCGGTCATGATCCCCGGAATACACGAACAAAGTTGAGCCGTCTTTTCTACGTCCCGTCGCTAGGAGAGAAACCGGGAGAAGGCTAAAGGGATTCTCCAAACGGTTGCTTCGTGCTATTCTGGAAGATCGTCCGTTGTGCTATCGTCAGGATCTTTCAGATTATTAGCGATGGACTCAGGTACGCTTCCGCTAAATCCGAGTAGGTCACTGATTTAAGATTCCGCATGTTATATATCTAGATCTGTGTTATTCGGTTTGTACACATCTAGATCTTTAGTTTCTACATGAAGTAGTTGAAATTTCTAGATAATTTGGAGATGTTTGATACTATGATGTCCTAAAATCTTTAAAAAAATATCTTTCTTTGGCATCACTCGTAGTCAATGTGTGTTGTATAACCTGACTTGCAGCTTTATTCGGTGCTGAATCTCCTAAAAATCCTCCAATAGCAACATAAATCAATTAAAACTTTTAAGCACGTGGTCTCTCATTGTAGGCTAATCAATCTTTTTTGATGATACACTAGATTATTATTTCTGGTATAAGGTGGTGTTACATGCACATTCGCACCCACCCAACAGGACCAGACCCAGACAAACACAAGGTGCTTATGCATATATTTTGAAGATAACAGCGTGATTACCTTTTGCAACATATGGCTTGAAGAAAGAATATATTTTTCTGTGGATTTTTTTTGGGTTTTTTTTGGGGAGGGGGGGGGGCAGGACATGCATCCACTTGTAGAATAAGGTTGATGAGGAAATTGGTGTGGGAATAGGGGATTTCCTACATCAATCATCAAAAACTTGTAGGTGAGCAAAATGGTATAAGCTGCTATATGAAACACATGTTGGAAAGATGGAACGAGTCACTGTTAAATTTGGAAACATAATTTCCTGCCGTTCATGATTAGTGGACAGCTAGGGATGGGATTTAAGGAGAAGATTATCTTTTTGCAGGAGCAAATACTTTTGAGACTTTAAGTTAAAGATTAATGAAAACTTGGAGCATTTCTTGCTCTGGTGGGATATTCAGAGGTTCACCATTACTAGTATTTGATCTTGAAATTTTATCATTTGTACATTACTGGATAATTCTCTTTAGATAAGTGCTCCAACAATTTGTTATTCAGATCCAATTATCTTATTGACAGAATATCAACCTCTAAAATTTAGAGTTTCATGCATTTAAATAATTGTCCTGGCACTAAGGTGAAAAAGGAGAATCGACAAACAGATGTTAAAATACAAAGTTATACAATTTACTTCCAGTTTTTTATCCACAGAGATTATATGCCTTAAACTACTGATGGTGTTGTATATCCATACTTGGTTGCATAAACAATAACCAGAACCCAGACTTTAAGCTACTAATGATTTAGTTTAATGCATTGTTTATTGATGAGTTTTAGTGAAGTGGTTAGCTAGCTAGCTTTTTATCATAGGGTTGGGTTTATGCCGATTGTCACTTCATGCTTATTGTTTTTTTTGGGGGGGGGGGGGGGGGTAAAATGTGATATTGCTAGACAACATTGGGATAACAATGTAATGATTTTTTCATTTTCCTTTTTTTATTTTGATGTATAAATGCTTTTGATATTTTATGTAATTTGTTCAATTGAAAAATCTGAGTACACCAATCTATGCTACAAGTTCTGCTTAACTGTAAGTTATGGTCCATATGTGCATGGTTAGATTGAAGCTTAATGAGTTGTTCTGTTAAATGTGTTTTTCCTAAAGTTTATTATGTCTATGGTTGCAGTCGAATTTTTTAGTAATTAAGAAGAGGAACAAGCGTTACTGCACTATATATTCCAAGAAGGTAGGTGTGCTTTGGATTCTTAAAAAGAAGATTATTACATCCTCAAACTCATACAACCATCATATGTAGTCATATACGATTGTTCCTTTTAGATATTGATTTTTGAATGTGCTGATCTAAATTAGAGTCTAACCTCGAAGTTTGACATTTAATCAATGAGGAGTCATCGTATCCTTGAGAAGTTGATTCGTCGTTTATACTAAAATTTATATTTATTCATTTTTATTTTGATATTATTAATTATATATTGGGATATTATTTTTTAGTCTTGGATGATCTTGTTATCCTGTGTTTTATAGGAGTTATCAACTGTAACCTTTTTAAATTTGTGAATTTAACGCAGATACATATGGCATCAGAAGGTAGCAGCTCAGTATGCAAGCGCAAGATAGGAGCTTCGTCTGTGTATAAGTCCACGGGGAATTGTGAGCTAATAGGTCTGGTTTAAATTCATGTCATTATTATAATAGTTTTTGCATCTTGAATATAATTAATGATCTTAATTATGCAGATGTTTCTAATCCTGAAAATCCACAAAAGTGTGGCTCAATGATTTTGAAAAATGCGAGGGACGTTCATGATAAGGTCTCCTTCTACAAGAGGGTAGTGCTCACTTTTAAACCAAGAGGCCCTGGTATTGTAGGGGAGTGTGTTAAGCCACTCCACGCTATTTTGAGGGAGGTGATATCAAATAGTGAACATTATCCTGTGTGCGTAAATGATTGGACGGTAATACCCCAGGAGATCAAAGATATTTCGATCCAAAATCATGTTCTGGTATGATTTCGTGAGACAATTGGTTTTTTTTACCATTTTCAATCTTACTATCAATCTAACTTGTTTTTCATTTATTTACAGACTAAGTTTTACATTGAACCTCCTGAGCACAAAGCAGTTGCTTGCCACGAACTGAAGATAGCAATGGGCTTTCAATGGAAAACTAGGAGGATCAAGTTATGGAACAAGTATTATGATTACATGAAAAGTCAGAAAGATAATGAGGAAACACCCGCTGATTCCATTAATAAAGATGATTGGGCATGTTACATTGCTCTAAGATTTTCAGCAAAGTGGCTGGTAAGTTTATAAATTGTTATACTTTAAGTAATACATTTTAGTAATTATATATTTTCGAAGATTATAACATTGTGTCAATTCGTTATCTGTATTGAAGTATAACCGTGAGAAGAATAGAGAGAATGCTCTTAAGCAAGATTGTCATCCAACAACCGGGTCACGTCCAGTGGCTCAACTTTATGCTTTAATGGTAACAAAAACTTATCACAATATATATTGAACGACATAACATTAAGATATTTTGTTTTCGATTCCATGTAGTTTATATATTGCCCTAATTAGTGAAGTGGATTCATTAGGCTGAACAAAATGGAGCGGACCCCACCCGGACAGAGATAGTGTTGTTGACACGTTCCAGAGATGACGGGTCTTATCCAAACGATGCTGCGAGAGATATCATTGTAAGTATCTAGTTTGTTTGTTGTTGTGACGAGCTAATCTTTCTTTTAGTTTTCATGATAGTTGGATCGCATTGCTCTTTTAAGGACTGCTGTCTGTTTCCATTTTCGTAGAATGTTTTACAGTTTAGTTTAAAGTTTTATAATAAGTCCACCAAGCTACATCAAACTTCTGAAGTTATGGTGATCATTTAGAGTTGTACTTTTATATTCTAACATGAAATGAAGGATTCTGATTTTGATAGCAATGAAAAAGACCAAATAATGAAGGACTTGGTGAATTATTTGATGAATATATATATGCTTTTTTGACAGATGCAGAAAGCGACTATGGATCTGTATTTTAAGAACCTTGCCATCATGACAGCTTTTACCAAAACACTTGCATATTTAGCTAACTCGTCTCAAATTCTACATTATGTAGTACACCAATGTAGTACACCAATAGTAAAGAAAAATGAAGATAACTGAAACTAATCATATTATTTCACTTAAATCAGGAACAATATAATCTATTGTCTGTAATTTTGTGTGTCATCTACTACTTTGCTCATATGCTCCTCAAAAACTAGAATATACATGTATATGAACTTGATAACATCAATGATGATCAATATACAGAATATACATGCTGGAAATGCAGCATACTCATACTGAAATTCTCTCTTCATTTAAAACACAACCAAATATAAAACTTTTGTCATGAAAATTCCGCTGAATTATTGTAACATCAATGAATGACCAAAAAACTATAAAAATGAATGCTAGATTGTGTGAATTTTCTAGCTTAATGCTTATTATGTCCAGTCTCATTCTCTATATGTTGTTGAATGGTATCATATAAGCAGATGCCATAGGGAGCCATAGGAAGCAGAGCTCCCGTAAATGTTGATTTAAAAAATCGACTTGTTGCACTCATTTTAGATATATATATTTCAAATATATTAATAGATTTGAGATCATTTATATGATATGTTCTTTGCATGTGAACTCAGAGAATTTGAGCACCGCATCCACTCATTTTTCCCCACCCCACAGCAGGAATGCACATGGAACCTCATGCGTACAATCACATGATTCACATCCCCCACTCACCATGCACAATATTGATGTAACTGCAGTTGGACTGTGATGCTAACTCTATGATCACACCTTGTTTTCAGATAACTGATAATTGTTTAAGTATGGAGAGACTACTGGTATTGAGATCGTGAGGTCGCCAGGGCCTAATTTCTTTTTCAGAGATCAAAACAACAAGCTCAAATCTTCCCATGTTTCATTAAGAATAACTTAATGACATTACAGAGTGCCACAAAACATAGGATCCCAAACTGAGGACTATATACTAGGAATGCAGTTGAGCTCAAAGCTTTTGCAGAATAATGATTTTTATTCTGTTTTCTTAAATGTAAGCTTGGTATTATTAAATCTGTATTGTATATAGTATACCGTAGTTTCATAAATTAAGCCTTGAAATTTAAGGTGTTGGAAGGGGAGAACTTATAATCATCTGCATGTTCTGATTCATATGACAATCTTGTATGCTCCACATCCCAAAATAGTTGATTAGGAGCTGCATCGTTTTTGAATGAAGATTTTCATGGAGCTGGAGCTTGATCTTCTGTTGACAAAAGCTTAATCAAAGTGACTAATCCTGCCAGACTAGTCATGAGGTTAACTTTGCCTTGGTTTTTATTTCAAGCTCAAGCTCCAGCTCAAGTAATTCCAGAGTGATATTGTCATCTCATATTGGTGCTCAAACTCAGATTGTGCTTTCTTGTTCACACCGGCTTTTTATATTTGATGTATATCTATTTTTTATGTTCTTTCTTCAAAGATGAGCAAATTGGTAAATTGGAAATATAGTGTCATTCAACAAATTCAAGTTGATCTTTTTCTGTAGATGACTTTTCGCTTGCCCTGTTGTTCTTTTCTTTCTTCGTTGATGGAGTTCCATTAACTAAACATCACAGTATATTACATCGTTTTTATAGTATTATCAGCTTTTTTTCTAAATTTACTTAGAGCTGACACTAGTATATAAACAGCTACAAAAAAGCATCAACCTCAGTTCATGAACTTACATTTGCATTTGATCCTCAACCAAAAAAATTGACATCTCACTGATCGCAGAACAAGAACAAGATTAGGTATTACCATCAGCTACACATGTAACACAATCTGATATGCATTAAGTCTGAAAACTGGCAGCTGGACTCTTGAAATGAACATAGAAAACCCAGTTGTTTGAGGAATTTTTTGCATTTGCTTTTTTTAAATTTTGTTTGTATTTGCTTACTATGTTCAATCATGTTTAAAGTTTCAGTTCAAGCATACACATGAAATCCTCAAGAAATTTCAGTATTCCAATTGATAACCAAACTCATCAGCAGCATATTGGGAAAATATGTGCAAAATAAACACATGTTCCAGTATGAAAGTAGAAGTAGAAGTATTGTTTTCCATAAATATTGACCTCCCAGTTTGACATGGTATTCTGTATTTCTTTGTAAATGGAATGCTATCACACAAAAAATCCCAAAAAATATGGCTATAAAGAATCTCCTTATTTCTCCTATAAACACAATTAACAACAGTGGATGCTCCAACCAAAGAATCAATGTAGTATGTAAAGAATGAAAGAATCACCAAAAATGCAGACATTCTGAAGTTTAAGGCATGAAAGAATTGTGTCGATGAGGAGGCCATCACCCTGGCTGAGATGCAGGGGGACTTCCCAACAGTTTATTTAGTCAGTTTTTCATTGTACAGTTTATTTAGTCACAACATTCTTAGTTATATAATCTCATGTCTCATTTTTTATTTTATGGTACAGGAGAGCATTCGAGAACAGTCACAACAGGAGGGTGTGGAGAGCCAAGGAAGAAATGATGCCGTGGCTTGTGTTTTAGGCGAAGATCACCCAGGTAGGGTGCTTGGTTTTGGTTCTGATGGTTCTCAATCCTGGATCTTCGGGATACATAGAAGATTTGTCCCGTCCACTTCCTTCGCGTTTGATGCTTTATCAAGTCATTCAAATCTAGTGACGCGGGAGGAGTTCGATAGTCAGAAACAGGAACTTGAGCAGTATAAGTCTCAGCTTGATCAATGTACATCTCAGCTTACTCAGTGTACGTCTCTTTTGAGCTTCTTCTTGACACAATATTATACTCAAGAACAGTTGCAGAAGTTACATGAAGATCCACAATATCAGAACCTCTTCCCTCCACCATCCGGTCCTTAGTTTATTTTGATGACGTAGGAATGATTTTTTTGTATTAGAAAGTATCATGTGGTTTATTGTGTATTAAAGACTTTCGTTTTGTATGAATTATTATTGTAAATATTATTATCTTTCAGTTTTTTTAATAAATAAATTCCTGTTTTGAGTTTTTTATTTTTTATATAAATTAATAGGATTTGTAGCGGTTTCGAACCGTCACAAACATAATTATTTTTTTAAAATTAATTACATTAATAGCGGTTAACATCCGCTATAAAACATTCACGCAATGGAATTTTTTAAATACCTGATACCGTTTGTGGCGGTTCGAAACCGCCACAAACCTTACATTTGTGGCGGTTAAACACCACCATAAATAACTGCTACAAGTAATATGTAGCGGTTAACATCCGGTACAATGGGATATGAGGCTAACTAATTTAAATTACTTTATTTCAGTTGTGGCGGTGTAGAACCGCCACAAACAGGTGCATTTCCTGCGGTTTAGAACCGCTATAAACCGCCATAAATACTTTTCTCTTAATTAAACTTGCTGCAAGAAATATATTTATTGGCAGGTCGGAACCGCTACAAACTACATTTCAGGCGGGTTATTTTAAGCGGTTGTAAACTACTAGTCACGATGTTTCTCACCCCCTTTTTAGTTGCGGTTGGAATACCCGCTTGAAACTGTGTTTTTGGCGGTTCCGACCCGCCATAAACCAATTTTTAACCCGCCAAAACATATCTCCTTCCTTGTAGTGCCAGTAGGTGTCTGGACTATTTGCCCAAAGACTTTTCATTCCTTAAGTCGAGTCCAGCTCAGCTTCTATTGCCTGATTCCACTTTGGCCAATCATTTCTACGTATGCAATTCAGCAACGAAATGTGGATCATGATCATCGTTGCTTCCGGTGACGTGAATAGCAATATGAAATGTAAAGTCATCGTCGACGACTGTACTCTTTCTGTCCAACACCTCCCATGTACATACATAATTTAGTGATATTTCAGTTTCACCCGGCAGTTCCTCTGCAGTGGATTCCGGGAGGGGTGAGGGTATGCACATGAGCTCATTTCTCTGTGGGGTATCGTCCCAAGGTCTCCGGATATTTTTCTTTTTCTTGGATTTTTATCCTTGGAGCCTGGTGGTCTACCTCTTTTCTGTTGAGGTGCAGCCACTTCTGCTGCTGGGGGATTGCATCCATTCTCGGGGATGTCAATCCTAGCTGGAGTATTTGCTGCAGGGATGTGTGATTTGACAATCTTTTGGTTGTCAGTAAATGAGTCCGGTAATCGGTGGACATTGTCATGAATGTGGAGGATCTTCAGGATCTCATCTTCACATTGTTTTATTACCAGATCATAGTAGGTCAAACTTTTTTATTCCATGTTATGATGTGCTTCGCACCGGATTTCTCAATGTTTGGACCTATTTTGGGGGAAATTGAAGGGTTTTGATAGACCATTAGGGCACTTTTCTATGCCCGTCCTACGTCGGACGGACGATAGAGACAGAAAAATGCAGTGGAAATAAATCGTTAAACAATTTAACGAACAACACTAAGGAAACAAGACCCTAAGCCATGATCTCTGCTAACTTGGGGTGGATCTGACCACCCCAAGAAAGATCTAATGTTACTGCTACATAATTAAAAGAAAGATAATTAAACCACATACCCAGAACCTTGCTTGCACCGGCAAGGTGTAACGAACCGCCTTCTGCTCCCCGAAGCCGTGTTTGCCCCCATGAACCAATCCACCTGAAGCGACCCGACACCGCGCCTCTGGGCCAACCACTTGCCGAAGAAGATTTCACTTGAGCTCGATCCGATGTATTAGACTTCAGATCAATCCAAATCCTTCTCGTCGTTTTGCTAAAACGAACGCGAAGAAAACGGAAGAAATTAGGAGAGAATAATTTTCCATCTCGAATTGAGCGTGCTCAAAACTTTTTGGAGCTTCTCAATTTTAGAGACTTGGTGCGAGTTTTCAAGGAGAGTGTTGGCCCCTATTTATATAGGCGGCCGACCCCTCCCCTTCTCATCATATCCGATGTGGGACTAAATTAAAATTGGAGAATTAATTAAGTTAGTTTGCCTTTCATAAAGGTTAAACTTTAACGAATTAATTCTCCCTCACCGTTGAGCTTTAGAAATGATACAACCTATCATTTCGATGAGCTATGAATGGTGAACGCATAGGAACAAACGACGACTGATAGGCTCATATTTTACACCTTTTTTTCTGCATATTTGCATGCCATTTCGATTGCTTATATCGTGATTTTTCATGATTATTTGACGATGTTTCGATACTTTTCATTATTTCTTGTTTTTCGTTTGATTTCAGAAGATATGTAGCAATCGAGTGCAATTGGGAGCCTAGAGGACTTGCGCACGTGCCGAAGCATCGCTCATGATCATATCAGAGAGTTAACGACGTTGGAGGATGAACAGAAGAGGAAGGACGTCAAAGGAATCGACAAGAAGAAGAAATGAGCTCTGAAACAGGCCACTCGGTCGAGCAAGGCAGCTCACTCAGTCGAGTGAAGCAGCCTACTCGGTCGAGCAAAACTGACACGACGACATCTACCAGCATGAGTACCACAATGTACTCGGCCGAGTGGTGAATTCTACTCGGCCGAGTAAGAACTCCACTCGCCCAAGTGGATGCCAAAATTTCGAAGAGAGCCAAGCCGACTTCTCTGTTTTTTGGACGATCTGCTGACTGATGCACTCGGCCGAGTCACACTTCTCACTCGGCCGAGTCATATTTCCACTCGGCCGAGTGGCGCAGACCCCCAGTCGGAAAAACTAGGGTTTCTGGCGGCGCAAGGGCAATTTGGTGTGTATTTTTTGGTTCTTTTGGGCATGTGTTTAAGCCCAGTTTTGTCTCCAGCCCTAGGAAGACCAGATAGACTTCTTAGAACTATTTTTCCTTAGTTTCTAATTATAGTTAAGCTTTTATATTAACGAGAGATTGATGATTGGAATTGAATTTTCTATTGAAAGCTTCTTTGGAGACGTTGGTGTGTCTTGATCTTTTGCAAATTTTGGTTTTTATGCTACATATCTTGTTGAACCTGGATTGCATGATGAATTCCATTGTTGATCTTATTTTTCTATCATTTTCTAATATGATTTGCGAGTAGTATCTTTGCTCTAAGTCAAAGGGATGAACCCTATAGATCTAATGTTGGAATTGTGAGATCTATTGAATTGCTATGTTATTAGACTTGATTTAAAGGTTAGATCTTGATTGATTTACTACGGATAGATAGGAATTTCTCTTGGTTCTTGTGAGCTCGACAGAGGATCTTGATCTAAGGAAAGCCCTAGATATTCGATTTAGGTTGACAATTGAAATCCCTAGATTTGGTGCGCGACGGCGACCAAAGCTAGCATTTTTATTGTTCTCCTATGCTCATATTCATTGCACGACAGTGAATGGATACGAACTATCAAGATCTAGATCTAAACTCAAGTTGCGCGACAGCGAGCTTGAGTTTGGATTGGACAAGCTTACCGATCTTAATGCTAGTAGGCTAGACTAGGCTTGCACGACAGCGAGGCTCTAGTTTAGAGTGATATAGACCTACAATAGCGCGACATCGTGAGTTGGTTCTCGAATTAGTTGCGGTAAGTTCACCTTGACTCAAGTTTGATTGCTTGGTATTTCGTAACTCACGATGATAACTTGAAAATTCATAGTGGGGTTTCCCTAGCCCTAGACACTTTTATTATATTGAATTTGCATTGTTACTCAAACGATTTTTACACCATCCATTCTCAAATGACTCTTCCATCAAATAGCTTAGTAACCAAAATAGAGTACTGTCATTAGTCCTCCATATGATTCAATACACTCTTGCCACTTAACCGTGCACTTGTGGTAAAGCTACATTGTTTTCTGGGTGTATATCCGGAAGCGATCAAGTTTTTGACGTCGTTGCCGGAGAGGCGACAATATTTTATTTTCTTTACTTAGCTAATTTTCTTTCTTTATTTTATTTCCCTCTTTTCCTATATTGCGCTAACAAATCTTTCTCGTTTCTCTTTTTTGTGCATGAACACGAGATCGAAGGCATCCGAAGAAGACATACTATTTGACCCTGAAATCGAGTGCACTACAAGGAAACTGAGAGCAGAAAAGAGATCAAGTATAGAGGAGAATCAAATGGCGGAGGAAACTAGAGATGAGCGATTACGGCAGACCGCTAGGCTTGTCTCCATCCGGGATAGGCTTACCCCGAATAATTCGGTTACTACATCTTCCATACTTATGCCGGATTTGGCGGCCGACAAGAACTTCGAACTAAAGACGGGGCTTATTGGACTGATGCAACAAGATCCCTTTCATGGGAATTCTCAAGAGAACCCGCACTATCACCTACAAATGTTCTTGGCGAAGTGCGCCACTTTTCAGATGCCTAATGTGCCGGAGGATGCTATTCGGTTGCGTCTCTTCCCTTTCACTCTTCGAGACAAAGCCTTATATTGGCTAAGGACGCAAGCGCATGGGACATTCACTACTTGGAACGAGTTAGCGAGTGCATTCGTCAACAAATTTTACCTACCGTCCAAGACCGTGAAGATAAGAAACTCATTAATGTCTTTCAAGCAAGGGTCCCAAGAGTCTCTCAATAAAGGGTGGAGCGGTTTAAGGATCTCCAACATCAATGCCCCCACTATAGCATCGACGATTGGGAGCTCGTTCACAGTTTCTACAACGGATTGCGGCCGGTCACGAAAATGATAATTGACGCCACGACCAACGAGGCTATTCTATCAAAGACACCGGAGGATGCTACGGTGTTGCTAGAGGAGATGGCCTCCAACAATCAGCAATGGGCTGATGAGAGGGGCTAAACATCATCATCAAAGCCGACAAGTATCTATGAGGTAAAGGCGGTCGCCGAGTTGACCACAAAGTTTGACTCCCTCTCTAAGGTAGTTGAAAGGATTGAAAAACGAATGTGCGAGTCATATGGAGTGCCCAACACACCGACATCCGGAGGGAGCATGCGCGATTGGCAAGACCAAAGCCAAGTCATGTTTGTTGGAAGCGAGCAAAATGAAGGAGCAAATTGTCAGCCGGCCAAGATTCTCTCAATACTATCATGGCACAATTGGAAGCGAGCAAAATGAAGCGAGCAAAATGAAGCGAGCTAGAGTTAAGGAGTTCATGTCCAAACAAAAGAAGATTAATGTGAAATTGTCAGCCGGCCAAGATTCTCTCAATACTATCATGGCACAATTGGTGCAACAAATTACCTTGCTAAACAAGGCTCAACAACAATTGTCAGCTTAACCGGAGCAAAACCCGAGGAGCACACCGGCCACATAAATGCGGTAGTGGCGGTGACTACGAGAGGCGGGAAGGATACCAATCCTGCTATAGTTCGAGCTAAAAGCCCAATGGAGTAAATTCCGGTTGAAAAGGAGCAAATTAATAAGGAAGAGAGCCCCAAGACGGTGAATAACGACGGAAAATCTGAAGCAGATGAGCCTCAAAGGGATCAAACCTACAAGCCACCAATACCGTTTCCTCAACGGTTGGCGAAGGCCAAGATGGAAAAGAGCATCGCCAAATTTCTGGAGTACTTGCAAGGGATTAGCCTAAACATCCCATTCTTGGACGCGATAATTGAAATCCCATCGTATGCCAAGTTCCTCAAGGACTTAATCACGGGAAAGAAACAAAGGGAGAAGATTATGCTAGCCGAGCAAGGAACTTGGTTCACCAACAAGGAGAGGATGCCAAAGAAGATGAAAGACCACGGAAGCTTTCGGATTCCATGCACCCGTGGCGGAGTCCCCTCCAAAAGGCTTTGGTAGACTTGGGTGCAAGCATAAGCCTCACGCCGCTCACTATGTTCAGGAAACTCAACACGGGGACCGACCTCAAAGCCACTGATATGAAGATTCAACTCGTCGATGGGAGAATTACTAGGCCAATGGGGATTGCCGAGAACGTGCCTCTTCAAATACCGGGAGGTCTTTGTGTGCCATGCGACTTCGTCGACATGGACATAAAAGAGGAGGGTGATACATCGCTCATACTTGGATGTCCTTATTATGCACCGCTGGAGTTATAGTAGATGTGAGAGAAGGAACGTTGTCTCTCAACATTGGCGACATAGCGGTCGAATTCCATCTCCCCAAGACCATGAAGAAAAGACCTTTGGCGGAAGAAGCGGACTACGTGGACCTTCTTGACAATGTAATAGATGATGCCATGCCTTACGACATTGGAGCCTTGCACACGGGGAGCCTTGATGAAGCCCCAAATGCCGAGTACGGCATCCCAAATGGGGAACCACTGGATCCTCTCAGTGAGGAAGAAATTATGCTCACCGATGAAGAGAAGAACGACGCTGATATTGCAAGGATTAGAGAGCTCTGCAGGCTCTCTACGGTGAAGCAAAGTGAGAAGGCACCGTCGGCAAAAATACTTCAATCCCCAAGAAAGAGGAAAGATACTATGAACGCAAGCTTGGGAGAATCCTCCCTCAACACCATTAAAGAGGAGACGCACACTAGGGAGACCAAGGAAGAACAAGCACCGCACTTGAACCCTCAAGGCCTCCCCACAAAATTTGACATGTGCATCTCCTATGCGCCGAATATCGTGTGCTAAACGTCATAACTTAAGGGGTCGAGCTCAAGACCTTAAACAAGCACTTATTGGGAGGCAACCCGACGGTTCTATGGTTTTCATTTCAGGAAAAGGATGAGAGGAGACCATATGAACGGAGGACGGCCATGGCAATGTAGAGCACTCCAAGGGTGCGCGCAAACGCCAAATGAAGGAAGAACCTGATGCGAGAGAAGAAAACAGAAAGTGTCGCAAAAACAGAGAGTCTGGAGCTGAAAACAGCAGCCCACTCGGCCGAGTGAAGACCCTACTCGGTCGAGAAGGGTACTGTGCAGGGAAGTCTCGAAAATCCCTCTCTGGAAATTATATTCCACTCGATCGAGTGACTTTGTCACTTGACCGAGTGAATTTGACACATTTAGCTCATAAAATGCTCTGAGTGGCATATTCACTCGACCGAGTGATAGTTCCAACTCAGTCGAGTCAAAACTTAACGCAAATTTTGAAAATATCCCGACTCGACCGAGTGATTATCGTCACTCGACCGAGTGACTCGACCGACCTAACATTATTTATCCCCAAAATCGTGGCCGCTCGGATCCAATTTCCCAAGTCTCCCATCTCTCTCCCAAATCGCCCGAACTCCCCTCTAACTCGCCTGAGCCACCATCGCATTGCCGAGTGGTGCGGCCCCGCCGTTGCCACCACTCACTCTGTCGCCGCTCCTCTCATCACTGGCCGACGATCGTCGCTCCTTCGGCCCCCAATTCACCCCTTTCTCCTATTTCCCATTTCTTAAGCCCAAATCCGCCTCGAATCCAAATTAAACCCTATTTACACTCATTTATCTTGATTTACTCCTCGATTATTTGATATTCATTGCTAATCCTTTGTTCTTGTGCTGCAGGATAGCTTGGGGGAGATCGAGCGCTGATTTGGAGTTTCAGGGGGAGGTGTCTTTCGGTTCACTTGTGAGGAGTCGCATCGTTCTTGGTACACCCGTTCCATATCCTATTTTTGGCACGTTGTGATTGTCTGCACACTCCACGGCACCGCGATGCCTCCACGCACTAGGTCTCGTGTACGGAGCCTGCTGCCAAGCGGAAGAAGACGGATGACCCGGGTCCTTATTCTGCTAGAGCGGACTCCCCACCTCCTAGAGATCCACCACCCACACTTCTACCCCCCACTTCACCCATTCTGTCCCCACCAGCACAGCCCGCCACGGCCTTCGACATGATGGGGAACACTTTCAGAGATGACGCACACCGTGCCAGATTTGAGAGAATCTCCCATCGTTCGATAGTCCCCTTTAGGTTCGCACACATAGCTGAGCTTGATCTCCTAGGGGTATTTCAGGGGCTGCTCTAGTTGTACGACAACGTGGGGTGGCATGATTTTCTTTCGGTGTCGGTGGACACCTACGTCCATCTGACCTTCGAGATTTTGAGTTCTATTAATAGAACTCCCAGGGGGTGCACTTTTCGCCTTATGGATCGAGAGTGCGAGATCACTCTCGATATGCTCCGTGCCTTTTTCCATTGCCCCCTGTCCCTGACCCCGATCGCGCTGTTGGTCCCATACACCACGCCGCTCCTTCCTTTGATACACACGCCTTATGGACCATGATCGACGGATTGCCTCTTGCCTTTGACCCTAACCGGACCAATGCCTCCTCTATCGTCCACCCCTGCCTTCGTATTGCTCAGCACCTTATGGTGACCACGATTCTAGCGAGGTATGAGCCTGGGACGATGTCTACGCCTGAGCTCTATATGCTCTATGCGATGATGAGAGAGAGAGAGCTTCGAGGACGACGAGGACGTCTTAGTATCAGCCATTCAGATTGATATTGCCAGCTGGTATCTGGACCACATCATTTCCTCTATCATCGCCAGGACGACGATTTGTTGTGGCAGTCTGATCACCTTGATGGCTCCTATGTGCGGGATTGAGCTCCTTGCTGGCTTGCTCCGACCTACAGGCCCCACTTCCCTTTCTATAGACGTTATGGCCCGTATGAGGATGTTGCGTCCTCATGGTTAGCACCACTGGTTTTGGCTACAGGGTCCATTTTAGCAGATTATATGGTGCTTCTGAGCCCTGCTCAGACCCACATTAGACCCGCAGGTGGGGAGTGGATACCAGAGATGGAGCTCCTCATCCCAGCTGCATATGTACTCGAGCTCGAGGATGCCCAGCAGGAGCCACTTCTCGGCCCTCTTGCCCCTGAGATCCCTATCCCACAGCCTACACCTGATTTGATTCCAGCCCCAGCACTTCTGTCCTCACTTCTGCCACTGTCGGGAGCACTGTTGCTGTGTCTGTCACCCCTACCACCATCACCACCTCTGTGCCGTTGGGTGTTGATCAAATTTCTTACACGAGCTTTGAGAGCGCCACCCCTTCAGCACTTGAGATAGACGAGCCTTCCCTCATTCGCTAGCTGAGACCCTGTCCTCACCTGATTTCTCGACCCCTGGGGAGTCATTTTCTGTTGCTTTCATGACCTCCCTAGTCGTTGACCCTTCTGTCTCGGCTGCCGCTATTTTCACCGAGAGTGTTATGATGTCTATCCCTACTTTTGTGTCTATGACCTCTCTATCCATCTCGTCCCCAGTCGTCACCTCATCCTCCTCTACCGATGCTCACACTTCTAGGAGCATTTCTGCGTCTCAGCCTCCCACAGAGGCTGAGCGTCTTTTAGCGAGCACCGCCCCATACCCACTAGTGGCCCCACTTGTTTACGGTGGCCGTGTGCGTCAGCCCGACCTCCTCCAGTGCGACCCTCTGCTCCCGCTCCTAACGCTCTTGTCCAGCATCTCTGTGCTGTTGAGTGGGCCGTGAGTAGGCTCAGAGCGGATTTTTGGGCTCTCACCGCCATCGTTAGCTCTGTGCAGGCACGTGTCACCCTTCTGCCTGGTATTCAGCTCATGCTGAACCAGATCCTTGCACGCCTGCCATAGCCTCCACCACCAACACCCCAGTCCACCCCTTAGCAGCCTACTCCACCTCCACCACCTTCCCCACCACAGGGAGGTGCTAGCGCTCCAACACCAGTCTAGGCGCCCACACCTGATGCTTGCCATGATATTACTGTTGCGCCTCTCTCCCCATCATTTTGCCACCATTTTTCTTGCAGGCACGTTTTGATCACTTTTTGCTTGGCACTATCCTACATATCTGTGGGAGAGTATGCACTTCTGGCACACATTTTTGTACTCATTTTGCATTGTCCATCCATCATATGCATGCCTACTGCATCTATCGTTTGCATACATCATATCATATTTTGCTTTCTTTATTTTTCATTTTCCCATGCATGCATCCACACCCACCCTCCCCTACCTTATGCGTCCTCGTGTCATACCTAGCAGATTGAGGATAATGTGATTTTAGCTTGGGGGAGTGTGTTCACACACGCATTTTCATTTTCTTTATTTTTACTTTTACTTTTTTCACTGTGTTTTTTATTTTCAGTCATTTTCACCCACATTTTCATTTTCTTGCCATGCATCACGTTTTCTTACTTCTAGAGTGATTTGCATAGTTAGTTTCTTTTATTTTCTTCTTTAGTTCTCCCACTTTCGATGCTAGAGATGAATTCCCTATAATGAATATATCTTGGTGTTTGCTTTACTCATATGCACGTAGTCTCTTACCATGCGATCGTTTTTATTTCTGATATCATATGCTATACATTGCTATGCATTTGAGAAAAAGAACTTCCCGGGCTTATTATATGAGTTTGGATGAAATTTTAGCGTAAACTAAGTCTGAGAACTATTATTGTATACCATTCGTAGAAAACACACCAGACTTCACTTATTGATCGCACATACTTGGAGTATCGCTTTGTCTTTCTGTTATCACTTCTTTTTGCATGAAATGTGCTCTGAACTTTCAGGTTGAACGAATGCTTGCCGTTTGATATGATTGGATTAGTTTACCTTTTCGTTATCAAACTGAGTAGATTAAATTACATTGTTGAAGTTGTTGTGCACACAGAAAGAGTGAACCGAGCGTTATGTATATTTCTTTCTCCACATATCTTGAACATCATTTCTATACGTATAGTTATTAGTGAATCTCCCCCTAGTGAATCCTATATTTGCATCTTCCCCATGCTAAAAAGAATAAGCTCCATGAATCCCAAAAGAAAAAAATAATATATTCGTATCCTTTTATCGTAGTTGGGATTGTTCTTGTGTATAAAAAAAGAAGAAAAAAAGGAAAAAAAAGAAAAAAAATGGAAGTTCCATTGTATATACTCAATCCCATCTTTTCTCTTTTCTTTCTTCTTATTTTTCTTTGGAGCCACAAAAATTTGGGGAGAAAGATGTATTTACATATTTGATGTGACCAAGCTTATAGATAAGCTTGGGGGAGGTGATCCAATGACGTGAGAGAGAGCGACTACCTATATGTGCATAACAACCTAAGCTAGGTAATTTTTGATACTTGGGGAGACTACTTAGAGTATAACGATGTCCATAAATTGAATATTGGCATGAAATTCATGAAAACCATCCTTTTCTATTCTTATTAATATGAAATGTGTGATATCTCTTATACTCCAAGTAGAAGCGGTCATCGAAAACTGTGTGACCTATGATTGTGTATATCGTTTTACGTGCCCTTGACGATGTTGATTCTAAAGTGATTTCATGTTTCATATGACTTTCGATGTTCATAGTTTTTCTATCAAAAGCACCCATATGAAATGGTATCGAAGTGAAAAGCTTTAGCATGTTTATATTCATTAGTCGTGCTATTTGAGTGTGCAACTCCTAGTTCTGAGAGAATGATCTAGCATCTTCACTTCTTCGCCTTCTTTTTCGTTCATCCCATTTTCTTTACTTTTACTCTCCGAGTTCACCTTTCTACTCATCTTCCTTGAGAACGAGTAAGAGGTAAGCTTAGGGGATTTTGATAGGCTCATATTTTACACCTTTTTCTGCATATTTGCATGCCATTTCGATTGCTCATATCGTGATTTTCATGATTATTTGACGATGTTTCGATACTTTTCACCACTTCTTGTTTTTGGTCTGATTTCAGGAGATATGTAGCAATCGGGTGCAATTGGGAGCCTAGAGGACTCGCATATGTGCCAGAGAGTTGCTCATGATCATATCGGAGAGTTAACGGCGCTGGAGGATGAGCGGAAGAGGAAGGACGTCGAATGAATCAACAAGTAGAAGAAATGAGCTCTGAAACAGGCCACTCGGTCGAGCAAGGCAACTCACTCAGCCGAGTCAAGCAGCCTACTTGTCACGACCCCGCTTCCCTAAAATGGAGGCGAGACATGAAAAGGTCCGCACGAGAGTGGAGCTGTGAAGCCCCAAACTCGATAAGCGTAAATAAAACATAAGCAGGTCCCTGTAACCACAAACGGAGCAACAATAATAATAAAAGGGGAGACAGAAATAAAATTCTCATATCTCATAAATTGTCCAACATGAAAATAAGTTCAACATCCAGAAAAGCCACCAGGCTAAAAGAAAGAGTCTAAAGGCCCAGAACAAGGCCAACAAAAACAACATCGCAACAAAGTATTAGGTGCTACGCACCGACAACAAAATAGCAGTCTAAACAAAAGGGAAAACACAACGGAGACACTAGGACTGGTCCCCAGTGTCCACGTACTCCCCGTCAAACACAAGCTCGGGCTCGGCGTCAGCAAACACCTCGTCCTCAACAAGGTACTCAGGCTCAGGATCTAACATGTGTCACCCAAAAGAGTAAAGGGGCACATGTCAGCAAGTCTAAAAGACTTGGGCAAGGAAACTGAAAGTAAGGCAACTAGCAACCTAGCAGTTTTAGTATGCATGACATGGCAGTTATAACATGAGTGCACAAGCAAGACATGGTGAACAATAAGTACAAGAGAACAATTAACGGGACAAGACAAGAGTAGCCAAGCTACTAACAATCTCAATCAATTCACTATTCACGTTTTACTGTTGTTTATAGATGTTTACGCCTTACAGCTGAATGGTATAACATTCACGCTGATTGGCCGCTTAACACTACCCCAAAACCCAGAGTTTACGCCTTACCACTGCAGTTGCTGATCGGGCAGACTCCCAGTTGATTGGCCGCTTAACTCTTACCCCCAATACCCACAAGTAATCGAGCCAGGGTCCCCGCACACGAGCTCAGTAAATGAGCCGGGGTTGCCGCGCACAGGAGCTTGCATTCTAGTTCACGACTCATAAACAATTGGCGTAGGGGTGCACCTAGCCGGAAACAAGCATTTCGGGCATTGGCTATCAACCAACACATGGCCCGCTTCTGGAACACGAGCCAGGAACACAACCATTGTAGCGAAGCTACACATTCACGGAAACACTTTAAGAATGCAATGACATGACAATTAATTTGCGTACCGTTAATAGAAATTAAACATGACATGGTAATTGTGCAACATGATATATGTCGGAGCTAGCTTCGTTGTCAAGCTAGTTCCCCAATTTGCGCTTAGGCGAGTATCATTTCGTCGCCTAGCCTCTTTTACGCCTACAACAAGCAAGATGGCCTAAAACATGGCATAAACCCTAAGTGGCAAGTTTCACTTGCCTAGCACCGGGGATGACGATCACGAAGGTTCGTCTCGCGGATGCTAATCTACGGGGAAATCACTGTTATGGGGAAACAATCATCAAAACAACATTCATTTCATTAGGGTTTCATAAAAATACAAATAGGTTATGAAAACATCAAGAGATCGATTTCTTACCGTGAGGAGGCGGAAGAAACACTCCGGAGAACCTAAGGACCAGATCTGGAAACGAATGGAGAAGTTTGGAGAACTAGGATTTTTGGGGGATTTTGGGGATTTGATGAGATTTTGGGAAAGATGAGGGGTAGAATGTGTTGGGGGATGGTTTGGATGATGGAGGATGAGCTTGGAATGGGGGAATAAGGGTTTGAGGAAGATGAGGGCTCAATGGGGGAGAAACTAGGGGTTTGGGTCGAGTGGAGGAAGAAGAAAACATTTGGGAGGGGTTTAAATAGGATGGGCTGGCGGCTGCCCAGAAATTAGGGTTTTAACACAGATTAGTCGGTCGAAGAGCAACCACTGACCGACTAGTTTGGCAACTAGTCGGTCGGTCGACCAACGCAGACCGACTAAGTGTAAACAGTAACTCCTGTACAGAATTAGGATTTAGATTTAGTCGGTCAAAGAACAACTACTGACCGACTAGTTTGACATCTAGTCGGTCGATGAACGTTCTTAGACCGGCTAAGAGTGAACAGTACTGATACTAAAATTTAGATGATGTGTTAGTCGGTTAAAGAAGCATTGCCGACCGACTAGTTTGCAACCTAGTCGGTCAACCAACGTTCTTAGACCGACTAACGATAAACAGTAACTCCTGAGAAATTTAGAAAGCCAACTAGTCGGTCCAAGAAGGATTGCCGACCGACTGGATCGTCATCTAGTCGGTCGGTGCCCCTTCTCACACCGGCTAATAAGCACCAAAAGTTCCGATACGGAGCGCGGAGCTCCGTGATCGATTCCTAAGACTCCTAGGCTTGATCTAACAGTAAGATACGACCGTTATGAAGCCCGTCACGAATGACATACTTCGAAATCGACGATCCTAAGGAAGAAACGAGAAAACACGACGAAACGATCGAAAATGAAAGTTACGGAGACGAAAACCACACATGAGGAGAAAATCCACCAAAACATATATTATAATATAATAAATCCAGATACATGAAAACCAGTCGTTACACTACTCGATCGAGCAAAACTGACACGACGACATCTGCCAGCCTGAGTACCACAATGTACTTAGCCGAGTGGTGAATTCCACTCGACCGAGTAAGAACTCCACTCGCCTGAGTGGATGCCAAAATTTCGAAGAGAGTCAAGCGACTTCTCTGTTTTTTGGACGATTTGCTGACTGACGCACTTGGCCGAGTCACAATTCTCACTCGGCTGAGTCATATTTCCACTCGGCCGAGTGGCACAGACCCCCAGTAGGGAAAACTAGGGGTTTTGGAGGCGCATGTGCAGTTTGGTCTGTATTTTTTCATTCTTTTGGGCATGTGTTTAAGCCCAGTTTTGTCTCCAGCCCTAAGTGAGACCAAATAGACTTCTTAGAATTATTTTTCCTTAGTTTCTAATCATAGTTAAGTTTTTATATTGGCGAGAGATTGAAGATTGGAATTGAATTTTCTATTGAAAGCTTCTTTGGAGACGTTGGTTTGTCTTAATCTCTTGTAAGTTTTGGTTTTTATACTACATCTCTTGTTGAATCTTGATTGCATGATGAATTCCATTGTTGATCTTATTTTCCTATCAATTTCTAATATGATTTGCGACTAGTCTCTTTGCTTTAGGGCAAAGGGATGAACCCTATGGATCTAATGTTGGAATTATGATATCTATTGAATTGCTATGTTATTAGACTTGATTTAAAGGTTAAATCTTGATTGATTTACTACGGATAGATAAAGATTTCTCTTGGATCTCGTGAGCTCGACAGAGGATCTTGATCCAAGGAAAGCCCTAGATATTCGATTTAGGTTGACAATCAAAATTCCCTAGATTTGGTGCGCGATGGCGACCAAAGCTAGCATTTTTATTGTGCTCCTATGCTCATATTCATTGCACGACAGTGAATGGATACAAATTATCAAGATCTAGATCTAAACTCAAGTTGCACGACAGCAAGCTTGAGTTTGGATTGGATGAGATTGTCGATCTTAATACTAGTAGTCTAGACTAGGCTTGCGTGATAGCGAGGCTCTACTTTAGAGTGTTATAGACCTACAATAGCGCGACAGCGTGAGTTGGTTCTCCAATTAGTTGCGGCAAGTTCACCTTGACTCAAGTTTGATTGCTTGGTATTTCGTAACTCACGATGATAAATTGAAAATCCATAGTGGGGATTCCCTAGCCCTATACACTTTTATTATAATGAATTTGTATTGTTACTTAAACGATTTTTACACCATCCATTCTCAAACGATTCTTCCACCAAATAGCTTAGTAACCAAAATAAAGTACTGTCATTAGTCCTCCATGTGATTCGATACCCGCTTGCCACTTAACCGTGCACTTGTGGTAAAGCTACATTGTTTTCCGGGTGTATATCCTGGGAGCAATCAGCAATGAGTTCCGACTTCTTCTGACCCCTCAAACAATTGCTCAAAGTTGAGCAAAAAGTCACAATTCGGCTGATTTCGTAGCCGTCCCAACCCTCTTAGGGTTCTGGACAGGTGGGGCCCACTGGCCAGCTGGGCGCGCCCTTTGGGCATGCCCAGCCTGAATAGGGTGCCAGCCGCACCTGGTGCGCACGTGCTGACATGCCCACTACAGCGGGCGGGTCAGACCCGCCCGCCAGGCGGGCTTGCCCGCTCGCTCGCAATGCGGGCTGGCTCGCTCGCAGAGCAGGCGGGCTCAGCCCTCTCGCAGAGCGGGCTTAGGCCAGAGACCGCTTGGTGGGCTAGGCTTGCCCTGCCCAGTTGGGCAGGCTAGCCCAGTCCAACTGGGTTTGGTCAGACCAGAACTGGGCAAAAGCCTAGTTCTGGCCTTTTGAGCCATAACTTGAGTTCTACAACTCCGATTTGGCCGATTCCAGATTCTTGGAAAGCATGGTTCAAATGGGACCGTCCCAAAGAGCCATCTATCCCTTTATATGTATTATATGTTTCAAAATATCATCATAAACTATTTAACCTGTTTGCATCATATGCAATAATCTCGTTCAGCATTCTACTAATGCTGAAGTCACAAACATTTTGCGACATTATTAAATCTCATTTAATTATCGAGAACTTATGCGACCTTATTAAATCCTATTTAATATAGGTCGACTTCATGTCACTAACTCTTTTAGTGACTTTAATTATTCTCGTGCATCTGAGTGCACTCCTCCTAAATTCTTCCTATTACTAAGATGCAAACCTAACTCGGTGTGAGACCCTATAGCCTGACTCTTACTACAGGTTGGGGCTCGAAACGCCTAGACGACAATAACCACGAGTAGCAGGTATCGTCCCTATTTTAGAATCATACTTATGTGATTGACCCATCGACAAAAGTGTCGTCGGGATCACTCTGACTGTGTCAGTGATGAATGCTGCAGTTTTAGTCCTTTCATCATGACTATGTCCCTGCAAGGCCTAGGTATGGTAAACCATCAACCCTACTAGCCAGCATCGGTTAGTAAACAACAGTCTTTGTTATATACACATTGTACATCCTACAACGTACCCCGGCCGAGGTTTAGCACAAAGAACCGTACTGAGCCCGTGACACTAACTTCCTTTTAATGGAAGAGACGAATCCCATCTAAGTCATTTACTTACCTCGTATGCTTTAGGTGTCACTCAACCTAAGACCTTTCAACAGGCCTGGCCTCGAAGCTAGATCATAGATCTAAGTGACACTATTCACACACATGTTCGTACAAAGAATTCAGGTCTTAAGGACCAACTTGTCTATCATCACTATAGAGTTATTAATGACAGTTTAATTAAATTTTAACCATTTAATAACGCTTAATTGGGTCATTCAGTGAACTCATTCTCTAATGAGCACAAGTGCCTTGTCTCCGACTTCGCCAGGTCGAATGACTATGAGATCATCATTACCCTACATGGTAAGACAAAGACACAATGGTCTGTCCGATGTGCCGATATCCTTTTCTCGACACATCTATGACCACGGACGTTTTACGGCTTAAGTTCTTATCGGTCATTCACTTCCTAAAATCGAGATCTACATCTAGATACGTAATGACCTCACTTTAAGTCTAAGGAAATTATCAAAGTATTTAATTCATAGAATTTATACTAGGATAATTATTACCATTTATATTTACGAACATGATGTTATATTAGGATAAATTGCCTCAAGGGCATATATCTCCCTACATCTCCCACTTGCACTTAGGCTATTTATCTCGGAATCTCATATCGCTATAGCATATCAGGCACTACGGACGTTCATATGTCAAACCTAAAAGCGATCTGCTAAGACGTATCTACTATGCAGTTGAATGGAGTCTTATTAATATATCACTTGATCACACATGGTTGATCCTTCAAAACCGTCATTGGATCTCATCCAATGATTTTCCTTTTTGTGTAGCTAACGATTAGCATACACAATTAGATGTAATTTTTTTATCATTCCTACAAGTCAGTCATATCGAAGCATATTCCAATTATTCTTGTGTTAATTATGTCCAATACATTAATGACACCATAGTTTCTATATCTTTGACATAATCAAAACTCTTTTGATTTGATGTCACATATAGATGGTTTTATAATTTGGAACTTTTACTTAGTCATAGAACGGAACTAAGTAATATGCTCGCTCCCACTGACTTTGAGAACCGTCTGGTTAAACACTTCAACTTAAATTTCTAAATCTTATTTAGAATATTTATTAAGTATAACCAGCCCATTTGTGCTGAGTTAATTAAAGCGGAATGTATCAGTGTCAGGTTTGATTTGACGAATAAGTCATATTAAGATCTATCTATAGGAGTCTTGATGACAACGTACTCAATCAAAACTTCCTACACTGTTATTTCCTGTAATACATTAATCTTCTAACTTGAGGTATTAAATGCAGTCCAACAAGAACCATTCTCATTGTGTGTATAATCAAGATCACATCTAATTTATACGCTCCAGGGACTTACTCATTACTAAGGATTAGTTAAAATTATACCGACAGCTCAAATTAATCTCATTAAGTCAGAAGCATCCATGACAGCTCACAAAAAATATTCACCAACTCAGATAGCCATACATAGCAATTTAAACAGCCATTCACAACAAATCATATTATCAACAGAGCATATATTCCCAATATATCAACGATTTCATCCAGAAATGAAAAACTTGTTCATTGCAGAAACTTTGAGTGACAATCACTCAATCATTGTTTTAAAACAAAATTTCGATACATTTATTCAAAAAAAATATCAACTGCCGCTTGATATCTTTTGAAGTCCCTAGACGGCCCCAACAGTAACGATTACTCCGATGCCGACCGTGTTGGGAACTTCTTCCATCCTTTGCTTTATGCACTTGTAGATAGTATACAGATGTCTTAGTAATCATACTGGTATCTCATACTATGTATCAAAGCTTATGGAAATTTATATGCTCTTAAATAAGATTTGTACCTGAGGTAGAGGCATCACCATGCCCCTTCTTTTCTGCAAGGTACACCTTGCAATTCCTCTTCCAATGACCCTGCTTGTGGCAGTGGAAGCATTCAGATTTCGACGGTGCCCCTTTATTCTTATTTTTCCCTTCTTCTCTTTCGCAGGTTGAGGGGCCTGCCTCTTCTTTCCCTTATCCTTAGGCTGGTGGGAAGGGACAGATCCGACAACCAACACTGCTGTTGGCTTTTTCTCGATCTCCTCGAACTATCGGAGCATGTTCAGGAGACCAGGAAGATCCACTTCAGTGTTGTTCATTATGAAACTCGTAATGAATGGGTTGAAGTCAGGGGTCAAAGATCTAAGGATTATGTCCATGCTCATTTCATTCTCGAGGACAAATCCTAGTTGGGCCGCATCCTCTATGTAGCCGATCATCTTGATAACATGATCCTGTACAGGGCCCGTCGTCATCTTGGCTCCCCAAAGGTTGCAGGTGGCCTCAAACCTGGCAGCTCTAGAACTCTTGCCCTACAATTCCTCTGCGTTCAGAAGCATGCTTCGAACATCCATATGTTCGTGCTTCCTTTGCAGGTCATTGGTCATAGAGGCCAGAGTAAGGCACCTGGCCTTCTCTGCATCCCTTTGGTACTGCTTGTATGCTTCCCTCTCCTCGTTGGTGGCATCATCGTCAGGCCTTTCCAGAGAGTCATTCGTCAGTATTTAGCCAATCCCGGCTAGAGAGAGGACCAGCTTTATGTTCCTCAGCCAATCCTTGTAATTCATCCCATCTAACACGTTCTTCACGATTATGAATTTTAATCCTGACTCCATACTGCATTTATTAATAGACATTAAATTAGCATATGTTCTTGTATAGTTTAAGTGGTTTTTATTAAACTACATTCTCCCACTATTTTTAAAAAATTTTAAGCCGTAATAATAAACAATTTATTAAAATTAAAATTTTGTGGGAGAGGGATCCAACCACCCTGAGTCTCACAACCTTGCGTGTGCTTAACAAGTTGTTTGACTTTGCAGTCGGTAGATGAACTCTTCATCAATCATATTAAATGTGACTCCCTATATAATTTTACCCCTAACCACTTATGATCATGAGTGAGCTCATCCAAATCATAATGACTAGCCTAGTCAGACCCTTGTTTTCGTGTCTAGCTTAACTTGCACCGGTGCTCGGTGTATTCACGACACGACAGTTTGGGTCAAGGCTAGACTACATCATATGTACTAAGAAGTTGGTTTCTATAAGGTTTCCCTATAGCAGCTTGAGTGTGCTCAACAACTTTAACATGGATCCTATAGTTTCCAAGCTCTAAAATAAGGAGGGCTACGTTTTATCTTGAAAAAGATTATTAACGTATTAAACTTAGGTATAGTTCAGGGTGTCATATAATCATGATTCATGTCATTGCGGTCCAGCGGACACGACAAGGGAATTGACTAAGCTAGGATCACTTACCCCCAGTCTAGCTAGGGTGATCCAACAAACTTAGCCAAGCACATTGACTGGATCATGGTCCATTAAATGAGACTTATCATTTATATATGTGTGCCATAAATTAAAAAGCTTTTATTAGAACTAATTAATCCTATTAACTAGCGTAATCCTTAAAATTCAAAATTTATTAGGATTCGTTAATAACTTTTATTAAGTCCTTATTAACTATAAAGTTCATATGTATTAACGTGCTACCCTAATCATTATTAGGATTTTAATAAATACAGATTACAACACTTTAAAGTGTAGTCATTTAATGAAAATTATTTTTATAACGATTAAAATAATAATCGTCGTTAAAAAGGATTACCCTAATTGGGAATTAGGTATGAAAGGGTTGTAACGATTTATTAAAACATAGCATGTCATTTAAAATTCATCTTATAACTTTTAAAGAGGTATTAATGGCAAACCTAAAAGGTTTCTTGAATTATCAAATAATCAATCAATAATTTAGAATGGTCATTAAACATAAACTATGCCAACATTATCACATAAAATTAAGTATCTAACTTTTTAATAATTAAATAGAACAACATATTAAAAATTTATGTAGTAAATAGTTAATATGTATTCGTATAATTTAACACTTTAAATTAAAAGCATGATTTTAAAACATTAAATTTTTATCTAATAAAAATAACAGTTTCATAAAAAATTATCACATAATTTTTTTATTTCAAAACTTTGTTTTAAAATCATCATAAAAAATTTTCATGTTTCTAAAACCAATTTTATCACATAGAACAATTTTTAAAACATTTCATAAAGGGCGTTTTCATTTTAACAATATCGCATAAAGTTCAAAATTTTTATATGCATTTAAAAAAGCATTCAATCAATTAATAACATCACAGTCCTTAGATCAACATACAGACCTAACGCTCTGATACCACTGAAGGGTTTTGATGGACCCTTAGGCAATTTTCTATGCCCATCCTACGTCGGACGGACGATAGAGGCAGAAAAATGCAGCGGAAACAAATCGTTAAACAATTTAACGAACAACCCTAAGGAAACAAGACCCTAAGCCAGGATCTCTGCTAACTTGGGGTGTATCTGACCACCCTAAGAAAGATCTAATGTTACTGCGACATAATTAAAAGAAAGCTAATTAAACCACATACCCGAAACCTTGCTTGCACAGGCAAGGTGTACCGAACCGCCTTTGCCCCTACGAACTGATCCACCCAAAGCGAGCCGGCACCATGCCTCTGGGCCAACCACTTGCCAACGAAGATTTCAATTAAGCTCGATCCGTCGTTTTAGACTTTAGATCAATCCAAATACTTCTCGTCGTTTTGCTAGAACGAACGCGAAGGAAACAGAAGAAATTAGGAGAGAATAATTTTCCGTCTCGAATTGAGCGTGCTCAAAACTTTTTGGAGCTTCTCAATTTTAGAGACTTGGTGTGAGTTTTAAAGGAGAGTGTTGTGTTGAGTAGTGGACTCCCCGTATTTGGTTTTGGATGATGAGCAAACATAAATAATTCATGAACTAACAATTTGTGAGCGCAGTTATGGAGATCGTCGCCAAATTCACGAGAACACTCAAAGCGACATCTCAAGACTTCTCAAAGCTCGTATTCAATTCCTAAAGCTTCGTTGAAGCTTTTGGACCTTTTTGGAAGTCATGAAGATTTGATCGAAGCTCTCGAAGACCGTTCCTTAAGGTTTCATTTATAGTCTTTTAGTTTCGATCTATAGAATGTTAAGCCTTGAGTATATCTTACATTTCTATCTTCATATCGCTCCTATCTTAGAGCTAGGATCTTAGTAGAAGTCCATACAATCTTTCCCGAAGCATCGCGCTTCGATTCGGGACTTCTTGTGCATGTTAGTTGGTTCAAGAAGGAGAACCAACCGACTAGATGGTGATCTAGTCGGTCGGCAAAGCTTCTTGGACCGACTAGTTTGCTTTCTAAACTTCATGCTCTTTACTGTTTATACTTAGTCGGTCCATGTTGACTCACCGACCGACTAGTTGGTGAACTAGTCGGTCAGTGATGCTTCTTAGACCGACTAGTTGAGCTTTACTGTACATGCCAATTTTCTCCTGAGCTACTGTTTATCGTTAGTCGGTCTAAGAACGTTTAGCGACCGACTAGTTGATGAACTAGTCGGTTAACATTTCTTCTTGGACCGACTAAATCAATTTGTATTCAGATTATTTGTTTTTGACTCTTAGTCGGTCTAAGTTCACTGACCGACCGACTAGTTGTGAAACTAGTCGGTCAGACAGTCTTCTTGGACCGACTAGATTTCTAGGTCTGAAATTCAATCTGTTCACTGTTCATCACTTAGTCGGTCCATGTTGTTTGACCGACCGACTAGTTGATGAACTAGTCGGTCAGTGTTTGTTCTTTGACCGACTAGTGGCTTCAGATTTCCAACCGTTGGGTTTTGACCTAACACGATTTTCCCCCTTAGTATATATACTAAGCTGGGGTTCTTCTTCCCCAAGAAGAGCAATATTTCAGAGATTTATTGAGATTGAAAGTGTTAGAGATTCTCACTAATTTCCAAAGCTCTCTCCCTCACAAGAAATCATCTCTCTCACTTTCTAGATCTAGAATCCATCTTGAGAGAAGTTTGTTCTTGGTGAGCCATTCAAGCTCTAGCTTGATTCAAGTCTCCAAATCACTCCTAGGACCCATTGCTGCTCATTTCAGTGGTGCTAGGTCTTGGTGACTTCATCTTCATCAAATCCCTCCTTGCACCTATTTGGTAAGAAAACTCAAGGTATAGGATTTGTGGTAAGATTGTTTATTTCATTATAAACTCATTTATATTGCTTATTGATTCTCTCGGTTGTGAGAGAAGGTTGTGATCCCGGGTTGTGGGATTCACTATTGCCATTGCATGTATGATTTGATCTTGTGAAGGTTTTTCACAAGATATCATAGTGGAAATCTTTGGTTAGGGTTTCTAACCTAAGTATCCGGAGGGGATCCGGGTGTACTGGGACGTAGGATCACCGGGAACAAGTCGGGGAGACTTGGGTGGATCCGAACCCATCATATTCAATTGTTAGCATTATTTATTTTGTTGTTGTCATCAATTTAAGCTTCCGCAAATTGATTGGTAGTTGTTTGCACGATAATTAGGAATTATACTCCTTGTTATTTTTAAAGTACTATTCACCCCCCCTCTAGTACTTGTGCAGTAGCTTGTAGGGCATTACATTTGGTATCAAAGCCAGATACTTAGCTATGTCTGCCAACGACAACAAGACCGTTCGTCCACCTGCGGATTATGGATCCTTCAAGAACCGTGAAGGAGCGTCTTCGGTCATGGAAGGACATTCCTCGACTAGGCCTCCATTCTTCAACGGCGTCAATTATGGATATTGGAAATGCCAGATGGAAACGTTCCTCCGGAGCGCCTCATTATGGAGAATTACCATGTCGGAGTACAATGTGCCTACCGAAGAAGATTTCGACAAGTGGACTACCGCGGAGGTCGCCGCGGAGATTGCAAATGCCAAAGCAATGAATGCTTTACAATGTGCATTGGAACCCGAAGATTTTACTAAGATATGCACATGTAAGAGTGCATATCAAATTTGGAATTCGCTCCTCATTTTGCATGAAGGAACGAGTCGGGTAAGAGATTCTAAACTCGTAGTTGTCAATAGAGATTACGAATTGTTTCATATGGAACAGGGAGAAAAGATGAAGGAGTATTATGCTCGCTTCGTCGACATAATGAACTAGTTGGAAGCTCTCGGCAAAACCTACACCCAAAAGGAGAAGTGTTCGAAGCTTATCGAAGGACTTCCTTCTTCTTGGGAGAAACGTACCTTCGCCATCGAGGAAGGTAATGACATGAATAAGTATACCGTAGTTCAATTGATGGGTACTTTGATGTCATACGAGGTACGCAAAGATAGCAAGGTGAAGTTACAAGAAAAGATGAAGTCCTATTTGAACCAAGACGTGCCTAAGAAAAAGGCGATTGCGTTCAAGGCGGCTCCATCCACCTCTACCGATGATGAGGACTCGGAAGAAGAAATGGACATGGAATCCATTGATCTCATGGCAAAGAAGTTCAATCGCTTCTTCCGAAAGGGTAACTTCAAACAAAAATCTAAATTTACTTCTACTAACGCCTCTCCACATTTGTGTTTTAAATGCAATAAGCCAGGACACATCAAAGCGGATTGTCCTCAAAACAAGCAAAAGGAGAAGTGGAAGGCGCTGAAGTTCGACAAGTCCAAGAAGTACAAAAAGGGGTACAAAAAGGGACTTATCGGAGCAACATTCACCGACTCCGAGGATTCCTCAAGCGGAGAGTCGGACGATGAGAAAGTGGAGCAAGCGCACATGTGCTTCATGGCGAGAGAGGAGCATGATCAAGGATCCTCCTCTTCCGATGATAGCGACAACGAAGGCGATGAGGTAACTATGGACGACCTTAGGAATGCTAATTCTCAATTATGGTCTAAGTATACTAAATTAGTAAATAGGTATACTAAAGTAAAAGATGACTTAGCTAGCATTCAAACCTCGCCTAAAACTATCATCACCAACAACGACACCGTTGTTGAAGGGTTAAGAAATGAGATTATTGATCTCAAATCTAAACTTGAACATGTTAGCATTGAGGATTCCGAAGAACATAGGATAGCAGATTTGACTTCTCAAAACTCGACTTTGAGTATTGAGAATGAACATCTCAAGTCTCGTGTTTATGTGCTCACATCGCAAGTATCCACTTTGGGTGCTTCGATGCATTCTCTCACCGAGAAACATGAGTGCACGATAGGCCGAATTAATAAATTTAATAAGGGTAAAGACCATTTGGATAACATCCTAAATGATTTACTTCATGGCAATCACCACATTGGCTTGTAGTATAAGATAGGGAGTTCATCCAAATTGGCCACTACTTTTGTTAGGCCTACTTCCGATGCCTCACCGAGTGGGAGCAAACACTCTATTGGTAGTTCATCTACCAATGGTGCTTCCACTTTGCACACACCCTCTTTTGGAAAGAAACCCACTTTGGGTGGACCTCCAAAGAAGGGTCATGCCTACATGTACACAAATACCATGCCACATAGGAACACACGTCCTACTCCACCGGGTCACACATATGATGATTTCTATGCTACACGTTCACGGGCACGTGCACACCATGTGAGACACCCTCACACACGTGTTCCCTCACATGCATATGTTCACCCACATCATCATATGAATAACTATCCGCATGCACCATTTCATCATGTTCCTTATGCCTATCCACGACTTGCATCACGTAGAAATCAACAACGCATGCATGCTCCCAATAGGATGATGGCTCCAAAAATATTCACTATTTGGAGCCCAAAGGACACAAGCATGGATGAAAAACAAGTTTACATGAATGCTTATTTTTCGGATGTTGTGCATAGTAGAAATTATGTGGGGAAGTCTAAGTCTAATTGGACTTGGCTTCCAAAGGTCTAACCTTTGAGGACCCAATGACCTTGGGTACCATAAAATGATATGATTATCTTTAGGTACTCAAGAAAAATAAGCGGAGCAACAAAGTTAAATTTGGCTCCAAGGATGGGTGGATACTCGATAGCGGGTGTTCAAAACACATGACGGGCGATGCTCAATTGCTTTCCGGAGTGGTGCCCATTGCTAATGGGAACCGAGTAGTCTTTGGAGGCAACGAGAGCAGAACCATCGTCGGTGTTGGTAAAGTGGGTAACCCATCTAAACCCTTAATTAGTGATGTTTATCTAGTTAATGGTTTAAATCATAATCTTATTTCAATAAGCCAACTTTGTGACAAAGGTTACAAAGTTAGCTTTGCGAAAGGATTGTGTCATATTTTGAATGATAATAATAATTTATTATTTTTCGGCACACGCCATAAAGATATTTATATTTTGGATCTTCCTAAGTCTTATGAACAATGTCTCGTTGCCAACACAAGTGAACAACACTTATGGCATCGACGCTTTGGACATGTGAACTTTGGAACACTTTATAAGCTTTCAAAATTAAATTCCATTAAAGGTTTTCCGAAGCTCGTTTTTGAAAAGAAAAGTTTTTGTGATTCTTGTCAACGTGGCAAGCTTCCTAAATCTTCATTTAAACCTAAGAAAAGCATTTCTACTAAACGGCCACTAAAGCTATTACATCTAGATTTATTTGGGCCAACTAGAGTTGCTTCCTTAGGAAATGCAAGATATGGACTTGTCATCGTAGATGATTATTCTAGATTTACATGGGTATTTTTCTTATGTTATAAAAATGAAGCTTTTGAAAATTTCACAATATATGTGAAGAAAGTACAAAATCTCATCGGAAACACCATTGTCACTATTCGTAGTGATCATGAGGGTGAATTTGAGAATGAGTCTTTCTCAAATTTTTGTGATGATCTTGGAATTACTCACACGTTTTCTTTCCCTCGCGCACCCCCCTCAAAATGGTGTTGTTGAGAGGAAGAATAGAACGCTTGTGGAGTGTGCTCGCACTATGCTCGAAGATAGGCAACTTGGTTATCAATTTTGGGCGGAAGCGGTACACACCGCTTGTTATGTGTTTAATAGAATACTTTTGAGGCCCGGAACCAAACAAACTTGTTATGAATTGTTTTTTGGTAGATTGCCTCAAGTTAAACATTTTCGTGTTTTCGGTGCAAAATGTTTTATTAAAAACACTTATGAAAATTTGGACAAGTTTGATCCGAGATCGGATGAGGGGATATTTGTTGGGTATTCCTCACGTAGCAAAGCCTACCAGATATACAACAAAAGATCCTCTACGATCGAGGAATCACTACATGTCTCTTTTAATGAGAATTTTACTACTTCTAGAATTTCAAATGATGATGATTCTATGGATGTTTTATGTGATTCGTTTGAAAATTCTAAGTCTATTGATTCAATTGATTCAATTGATACTAACCCAACTAATGAGGTTGTTGAGAATGTTCCTAGTGATCAGGGAATTCCCAAACGGCTTCATACAGTTCGTGACCACCCCCATGAGCAAGTTATTGGCAATATTCATGATAGAGTCAAGACGAGATCTCAAGTCCACCACTTCGTCAATTGTGCCTTTGCCTCATCGATAGAGCCAAAGAATATAGTTGAAGCGTGCGAAGATAATGCTTGGATCCTTGCCATGGAGGAGGAACTCATTCAATTCGAGAGGAATGAGGTATGGGAGCTTGTTCCTTTGCCATCGAAGAACCACACCGTCATAGGGACAAAGTGGATCTTCAAGAACAAAACCGACGAAAACCAAGTCGTCGTCCGGAACAAAGCTCGGTTAGTAGCTCAAGGCTATCGACAAGAGGAAGGTATCGATTTCGAAGAATCCTTCGCTCCGGTAGCTAGATTAGAATCAATTAGACTATTATTGTCTTTTGCATGCCATAAAAATTTTAAATTATTTCAAATGGATGTTAAAAGTGCATTTTTAAACGGAGATGTCGTTGAGGAAGTTTACGTTTCTCAACCTCCGGGCTTCATAAATGAAAAATTTCCAAATCATGTTTTTAAACTAAAGAAAGCTCTTTACGGTTTGAGACAAGCTCCTCGAGCTTGGTATGATCGCCTAAAGAATTTTCTTTTGGATTTGAATTTTAAAATGGGCGAAGCCGATTCAACACTTTTTGTCAAGCATACGAATAATGATATTTTATTAGTTCAAATTTATGTTGATGATATCATTTTCGGTGATACTAACTTCACTCTTTGCGAAGAGTTTTCTAATGTGATGAAGGAACAATTTGAGATGAGCCACATGGGCGAACTCAAATATTTCTTAGGTCTCCAAATTCGCCAATTGAACGATGCAATCTTCATCCACCAAACGAAATACACGGTGGAGTTGCTAAAGCGATTTGGAATGGAGAATGCCTCCGGGAAAAAGACTCCTATGAGCACTACAACGCATCTTGTTAAAGATACGGGCGGAAAAGATGTAGACATTCGTCTATATCGAGGTATGATAGGTAGTTTACTTTATCTTACCGCAAGTAGGCCCGATATTATTTTTGCCGTTTGTATTTGTGCTCGTTATCAGTCTCAACCTAAGGATTCTCACTTAGTAGCGGTAAAACGTATTTTTCGCTATCTAAGTTACACTTTAGATTTTGGATTACTTTATCCGAAATCTAGCACATATGAGTTAGTCTCATATAGTGACGCTGATTATGCGGGATGCAAATCCGACAGGAAGAGTACTAGTGGCACTTGCCATTTTCTAGAAAATTCCCTTGTCTCTTGGTTTTCCAAGAAGCAAAATTCGGTATCACTTTCAACCACCGAGGCGGAATACATTGCCACCGGTGCTGCATGTGCCCAGGTTCTTTGGATGAGACACACACTAAAGGATTTTGGTATTCATTGTGATACTAGCCCTATCATGGTGGATAACCAAAGTGCTATTTGTCTTTCAAAGAATCTGGTGCACCATTCCCGATCTAAACACATAGATGTCCGACACCACTTTTTAGATGATCATGTTGCTAAAAAGGACATCATTTTAGTGTACGTTGAAACCCAAAAGCAAATCGCCGATATTTTCACGAAACCCCTAAAGGAGGACTCCTTTGTGCGGTTGCGTCGAGAATTGGGGATTATGGGTGAATCCGAGATATAGGATTCATGTTTCATTCAATAATCTTGCATGCTATTATATTTCGCAATATTTCATTCATGCTAGATTTATTGGATTTTCGGGATTTTATGTGATATTTTTGAATTTTTGCTCTAATTTATATTTGAATGTCGTATTTGAGATTTCGATGTTTAATGGGGTAGTTTAGATGATTTTTGAGAGGATTATGATGTTTCATCCAAGTGTATTTAGGAGAGAACTTTATTTTCATTTTTGGACTCATCTAGTCGGTCTTAGTTCATCAACCAACCGACTAGATCTTCATCTAGTCGGTCAGCTAATGAACTCAGACCGACTAGCTCATTCTTTAAACTTTTGGACTCTTTTAGTCGGTATCAGTTCAATCACCAACCGACTAGATTCGTATCTAGTCGGTTAGTAAAAGAACTCAGACCGACTAACTCAAGCTATTAGGATTTCCTCTCCAGCTTAGCTCTTTTAGTCGGTTCAAGTTCACTTATCGACCAACTAGATTTAGTTCTAGTCGGTCAGTATTTGAACGTAGACCGACTAATTCTCGTTCAGGATATCTTCGACTGGTCTCTGTTTCCACTTAGTCGGTTCAAGCTCGTTAACCGACCGACTAGATTGTCATCTAGTCGGTCAGCTTTTGAACATAGACCGACTAAGTGATCAGGGGCAGTCTCGTCATTTCGTGATTTCGATCGACTTAATTTCAATCTAACCGACTTCTTTCTCTTTTAGTCGGTCTCCAGCTTTTCTCCAACTTGAAAAACCCCGAACCCCTGCTCGAGTCTCTTCGACTTCCGTCGATCTCCGGCCACTTTTCCGTCCATCCGCCGCCGTCGATCTCCCTCCCCTAGGTATATCTCCTCCTAGGTCGTTTTCGCTTTCTAGGGCTTCATTTCATCTCCTAGGGCTTGATTTTGTTGATTTAAGGTTTCGAACTTCCTCTAGGGTTTGATCTTGCCTTAAGCCTGTTTCGTTTTCACTCTTTAGGGTTTGTGAGCTTAGGTTTGTTTGATCTTTTCATACGTCATTTGCTTGTACTCGTTGTGCCACGATCATGGCAAAAACGAGGATCCCGATTACTTCCTCTGGGGCATCCCCCATGACCGTAGAGCCCGCGACCGCATCGACCCCACCTAAGCGTAGGGCCAAGACCACTCGTGCCCCCTCTTCGTCTTCACCACCGTTGAAGAGGAAGATGACTTCCAAGCCCAAAGCCAAAACCCAAGCTTCCCAAGCCCAAGCTTCTACAGCCCAACCGAAACCTAAACCTAGAAAGATAGTCGCTTCAGCTTCCTCTTTTCAGGACACCACTTCTGATTCTGACGCTGATTTTCGTCCTGAGGAGCAGCCTACCCATCAGGAACCCCCTCCTCCACCTCCTCCTAAGACCCGTAAGGCTAAGGGTAAAGCCCAGATGCCGGTAGGCGGTGTAGATATATCGTTGTGTCGTGACGACCCTCAGTGTCTATTGGCTTACAACCGTATAGAGCACTGCCCACTGCTATTGGAGCATTACGTTCAGTTCTCTGACTTTCTTGGCCTTGCGGATCTTTTATCCTATAGCGGACTTTTGGACTATCTTAGATATGACCCTAAGATAACACATCTTGCGTAATTAAAAGAAAATGTGATTTTCTCTCAGGTCAAGTCTGTTAACACATCGGTGTGTTAAAAGGTATGAATCACACTGAGTTAGACTTGGTGCGATCCATAGCCAGTGACTCTGAGCTAAGTCCTCCCTCTGGGTTAAGTCCCAGATAGTAATGCCTAGGTTTTGATAATGTTCTGTGAGGACATTATCAATAAGATATTCATTAAATCAATCCTTAGGAAGTTGTATAATTACTCGAATTTCGTGAGACGAAGAGTCGAGTTAAACATCATACCTGATGATGACTTAGTCAACTTTCGGGATGAAATTCGGAGTAGTAACTCCGATTTAAAAACTTGATGCAATCAGAATACGTCCGTGTGCGTAAATAAATTTTGGAATTTAGTTTACGTACACAAGGAAAATGTTTCCTCACTTTCTGCAAGTAAATCTTTAAGTTCAAAGATTGGTGCAGAAAGGAATATAGTGAAGTGCAATCATGTCGGTCGAGAATGGTTTTTCCATACTAATTCCTATAAAACGGATTATAATGTAAACGCTTAAGTTGACCATGAAAATTGGAGCATTCACTTACACGTTCGTTTTTCTAAATATGATTTAGACGGACCAACTTATATGAATTAGCCACATAGTTTTCAAGGTCAGTGGGAGCATATAAATTACATGTGAGGCATCAAAGGGATGGAACATATATATTTTGATGAAGTGTTCAAAAGAGTTTGATACTTTATCAGAAATAGATATGAGCCATTTATGACCATTAACTAATTTAAGATTATTATCGTAAGGTACGATGAACTGGATAAGATCCAAATAAATAAAATATTATGGATTCCGACAGACCAAATGAATTATTTGAATGAGATTCAAATGGTTGGTCTAATATGAACATAGAAACTCCTTAAGTCTATAGTGTAGACAGTTTTAGCAGATCCACTCACGAAGGCTCTTCCACATGAAGTCGGGAAAACTTATGTGTAAAAACGGTATTAGATACTGAGATAAATGGGCCTGAGTGCAAGTGGGAGATGTTGAGAGATGATACCCTCGAGGCTATCTATCTTCATGTGTGAATAGCACAAACATCTTGTTCGAAATAACAGTAAGCTGTTTGGTAATAATTTATCTAAAGTTATGTTATAATGTCGTTAACATTAGATATTAACTTAGGTAAAGTCCTAAGACTTTATGCAAGGTCAAACATGTATCGAGATGAGTATCTCGATCATGGAGAAATGTTCGATCGTCTGTAGCATAAGTCTAAAAGGGTTCGTGGTCGTAGATGTTTCGAGACAAGGATATCGAAACATCGGATAGACCATTGTGTCTTAGTCTTCACCGTTTAGCGGTGGCGATGATCTCATGATCGCTTGACTTAGCGAAGTCGTAGATGAGACACAGGTGCTCATTAGAGAATGAGTTCACTGAATGATCCATAAGAGTTATCATATGGTTATATTGACCAATCTGTCAATGATGACTCTGAGTGATGATAGGCTAGTTGGTCTTTTGACTTGAGGTCATTTTGACGAACCTGTGCATGAACGGTGCCACTTAGATCAAATGACCTAGCCTCGAGGCAAGGCCTGTCGAAAGGTCTTTGATTGGGTGACACTTGAAGCGTATGAGGAGAGTAATGACCAAGAGAGGATTCGTCTCTCCCGGTCAATGGGAGTTAGTGTCGTAGGGTTAGTTCGGTCTTTAGTAAAAACTCTGGCCAGAGTATGTTGGAAGAAGTCCAACATTTTTGACTAAAAGATCGATAGACACTAACCAGAGTCAAGTTATTGGGGTTGACAGTTTGACCGTACCCTAGACTTGATCTACACGACATAGTTAAGACGAAGAGACTATAACTGCGGAATTCATCACAAAAACAGTCAGGGTGGTCCCGACAATACTCATGTCAATGAGTCAACCACATAATGATGATTCCTGAAGCAGGGACGGAAACCACTGCTCGTGGTCACTGCCGTATAGGGCTTCGAGCCCAACCTGTTGTAAGTGTCAGGCTGTAGGGTCTCACACAGAGTGCGATCTTCGTCTAGTAATAGGTAGAAATCAGTTAGAGAGAATAATTTGCATTTGATGCAAGGGATGAAATATTGCAAAAGATGTTTGCAATAATCTCCAGCATTCGGGATAAATGATCCTGAGTGCAAGTGGGAGATGTAGGGAAATATGCCCTCAGATCATTTGTATTTGATGCAAATGATAATTTAAGCCTAGATAGGGACTAATTTGCATATGATGCAAAAGAGAATAAATGTGTCTTAAATTGTTTAAGACTATATTTAATTAAATAAACGTGTTGAAAAGATTACCTAGATGACGGGATCGTCCCTCTCTAAACGCAGGTTCAAACCGCGTCAAAAACGGAGTCCAAATGCACAAGTTATAGCCAAAACAAGTCAGCCCAAACTGTTGGGCTGAAACCAGCGAAAATGGAGGCCCACCAAGCCCGAATTTTCTGGTTAGGGTTTTTTGAAACCTGGGATTTTCTTGACGGCTATGTTTCTAAGAGAAGCATGACTTTTGGCTAACTTTGGACAATTGTTTGAAGGGTCAAACGGACTCGGATTGACGAGCCGTTTTTTCCTATGCGTTCACCATTGAACGCCCTTCGAATTGATAGGTTGTATCAATCATGAAGCTCAACAGTGAGTGAGTTAAAATTCACGAAAGTTTGCACATTGTGAAAGGCAAACTAACTTGATTTAATTAACTCTCAATTATTAGTCCCACATCGGATTTTGAGAAAAGGGGAGAGTCCGCCGCCTATATAAATAGGGGTCTGCTCTCCTCCTCAAAACTTGTCCCAAGCTCTAGATCTGAGCGGCTCTCGTAAATGTTGGAGCACGCTCGGATCTAAGCTAAATTAATATTTCTCCTCTCCCTATACATTTCTGACTTGCTCCTGAGGGCTCTAGCAAAGCCGCAAACGAGTTCGGATTCAGATCCGAAATCTAGGCGAAGGTTTCACTCGCGTGAAACTTTCTTCAGCGCGTGGTTGGCTCGGCGACACGGGATTGATCGCCTCGGGATGCGGAGCGGTTCGAGGAGCGGTTCGGGGAGCGGTTCGAGGAGCGGTTCGAGGAGCGGCTCGGCGTGGGACGGGAGCGGCTCGGAAGACGGTGCGGAACATCTCGCCTGCCCCAGGGTTGAGATTCCGGGTATGTGTTTATTAGCATTAGTTTAATTAAATCGCAGTAAGCTAGATCCTTCTTGGGATGGTCAGACTCATCGCAAGTCGGCATAGATCTTGGATTTGGGTCTAGAACCTTAGGGTTAAATGTTAATTAGATTAACATGTTTATTTTTCCGCTGCTTTTCTGTCTGTGTTCCGTCCGACTTAGGACATGCATAGAGTTTTTGTGCCCTAAGGGTCCCAGAAAACCCTTCAGTGGAAGGGTGAGGTGGCTATAGAATCTCTAATGGGTGAGGGTAATGCTCGGGATCCTGATGATTGGCTGTGTCCTCGTCCCAATGCACGACCTCCTCGGTCACAAGCTCTGGCTCCGTGTGTACTGGCTTCTCAAAAGCATGCTCCGGCCTTGTAGGCTCCTGTGTCAGGTAGGGGGACTAGCAGGATGCTAAAGTATCCTCGGGCTCTCTAGGTATGGAAGTAGATGTGTTGCCTTTGGATGTGTCTTATCTGTCATCTCGCTCGAGGTAGATAACATCAATGTCTTCTCCCTCCGATTCCTCTCCATCCATCAACTCATCGTATGAGCTAGCTGTATCAGTAGGTGGGGGAGTGACAACAGTGCAAACCAGCTCTACGGTGACACCTCCCGAGTGTCTTATCGCAGGTTTCTCATCAGAAGTGGATGCATCCGTGACTGGTACCATTGTCTCCTTAGAGGTGGAAGCATCAATGTCCTCAGTCTATCCCTCGGGCTCATGAGATAGAAGAGTCCTGCTGATATCATCGACCTTTTGTTGCAATTTAAGGGTCTCATTCAGCTCAGTGCAGATTTTCTTATGTTGAAATTCAAGAATTGCCATGCTCTCCTCCATCCATGCGAGTGCCAAATTAATGGGATGGTCAAGACTCAAGAGACAGACACGGCTTTCGTAGAGCAAGTGTCCATCCATGTCACAAGACTCACAGAGGCATAACACTCTGAATAATGATTATATCCTTCCATCTGATAGTATGGGTCCTGTGAATAATATCCGTATTCTTCCATTGGAGCCTCACACTGTGCCGAATAATCATTGCCTGAATAGTCCCAAAATTGCTCCATTGTACCTGAATAGTAAAAAACAAACACCTGGAAAAGATATCAGTGGTACAAGAGGATAGAAATAATGATAAAGCAGGTGGCAGCGAAAAATCTATTTTTGTTTCTTTTTATAAATTTTTTCAAGTGTTTTATTTTTTATTCCTTTTATTTATTCGAAGTCTAGCAACCTAATTATGATAAATAGGTAATATGGTGGAATGCCTCCCTGGCAACGGTGCTATTTTGTTGACACAAGGATGTGCACCCCCCAGAAAGGTATGCACACACTCACCCCAAGTGCAAGAGTGTCAGAGCAATATATTCCCGATGAGTTCGGGGTCTAATCCACAAAAAGGCGGTGCTATACTACCAATCGATTCCGATGTTGGTTAGGCTTTGGGTTTTAATGTGGAGGTGGATTATGAAAGGGTCGTAATGGCAATGGATGTAAATGGCGAGGGTGTCACAATAAACAAAACACAACCAAAGACTCCACACAAAAGAAAGGAATAAAACAGGGAAAGCGAAATGAGGGATACCTACTAAAGTGTCGGCATCCCCACTACCGCTTCGGGCGTGAATAACGATGTAGAAGTGCCAATTTCTTGATACACCTAGCTATGTAGTGATGATTCCACTCTCGTGATACACAACGATGCCCACTCTCCCGATTCATCTCACTACACATATCTCTACGTATTGGATTTATCCTAGGGTAAGTTCATCAACCACCAAGAGTCGTTAATTCAAGAGTTATAGGCTTGTCAATTCCTAGATCCAAATGTAATTGAATTACTTCCCTAAGATAAGGTCCCAACAATCAAATAATATACATCATAAATATAGATTTGGTACCATTCTCATGGATCACCATCTTTATCAAATAGCCCTAACAATTGGGTTCAACCTAACCCTAGCAATAAATCTACTCAAGAATAGCAACAAATATGAAATCAATAGAAAACATCGTATGCCTCATAAGAAACGATCAAATTAAGATTAAAAAAGAAATACTTGGCTTCATAAATGATCCGATACAAAATCACCAAGGAGGGGGCTGATGGCGTAGCCTAACCTATGAAAATGTCGTCTAAGAACCAAAAGGCCCCCCTACGACGGCTACAAAGTTTCTTAAATAGTACATTCCAAACCCTAGAAAACCCCAAGGAAACCCCCCAAATTTGTGCCCAAACCCAATAAGGGCTGCAACTTAAGTGGTAGGCCCCATACAGTTTGGAATTCTCTGCCTCCTTAGCTCGGCCGAGCGCATTGAACAGTTCTGCCCGAGCACAATTTCCAGCACAGATTCATCAACTTACAGAAATTCCCTAGAACTCATCTGACATCCGTTTTTGTACATTTTTAGTGGCGTTGGAACTGGTATGAAGTCTAATACTTAGGAAAAATATGTGAAAAATAATGTAAAATCTTGGATGATTATAGATCTTCAAAGAGTGAAGGGCTATCCAGTTTTCTGCACTTTTTACTCCGCTCGACCGAGCGCAAGTGCTGCTCGGTCGAGCACGCCCTAGCACTCGGTCGAGCACACCCTAGCGCTCGGTCGAGTGTCTCTTGAGGCTCCAAAACACAGCTTTGGAATGTGAGGGGACTCGCTCGGTCAAGCAGGATGGCTGCTTAATCGAGGTAAATCGACAGAGAAATTTAGGCCAAAATCAGCGGGGTCGCTCGGCCTGAGCTCATGGGTCGCTCGGCCGAGCGGCCTCCTGCCAGTAAGCCTACTTACCTTCGTTTTATCTCTTCTTTTTGGAACATCAGCTCAGCCGAGTGGGATAGCTGCTCGACCGAGCAACCTGGAAATTCAGCCCACATCAGCTCACTTTTTGGCCTTCTCTTCTTTCTTCCTTCCTCTCATTTATTTATTTCTTTCTCCTCTTGCTTCTCTCCAGTAGCATGAACTCCTCAAATACGATGCCATTGATGCTCCAGCATTGACAATTATGTTCTTCTCTCCCATATGCTCCAAATTGCTTGATTTTCCCTGAAAATGCAATAAACCACTCGAGAGTCAAATAGTTCTGGAAATCAATGAAATATGGGAATTTAACATGCTTTAAGCATTGATTTCGACGTGTAAACATATAGAAAAGATGTGGAACTTAGGGACACATCAGTCACTCGAGCTCCGAAGGGCCTAAATTCCTAGATCGATGCGGTCTGATCCAGATCGACGCGACCGTGTTGAATCTTTGTTTTTGAAGGAGTCCCAAGTGCGTAAACTCTCCCAGATCGATGTGACCGTGTAGATTCTCTGACGCAACCACGTCGATCTCCATTTCCTGGGGGGTTTGAAGGCCAAGTTCTATAGCATAACGATGCGACCACATCGATTTCCGACGTGGTCGGGTCGGGTCGATTTTTTTCCCGATTTCAGCTAGGATTTAAGTTCATATTTAAAGACTTGTGCACCACCAGAGTGAGGGGGACGACCATTTGCTTCATTTTCTCCCCTTTATAATTTTTTATAGTTTTAGAAGTAGGAGTAGGTTAAATGAGGTTTTTATTTGGTTTTCCTCCGTCGACGTGCTTATAAATTTGGATAATTTATATTACCACGATTGGAGATAAGTATTCTCTCTCTTTTTTTCATATTTCTTATGTGTTTTGATGTTTTCTTATTATTCTTCTTGTTATTCTCTGTGTTTCTTGATGTGTTGTGGGTAGATTTTGATCTAGGGCATGGTGGATCCCTATTTGTGTATTTGAGCATGGGTTGAGCCAATTGCTTGGCTATTGAATGATTAAATATAGTAATGATTAGGAGATTAGTATCCATATATAGTGATTTCTTTAGATTGGTCGCCAACGGAAGTTGGGGTCACTCTAGAGTTTGCAATCCATATGTGCGATTCATACTATTACATCTCCAATAGAAGTCGGGGCGTAATAAGAGCCCTCCTAGCATTGACCAAGTTTCTGACAATGAGAGTGGCTGAACAGCAGTTGAGGGATTTGTCAACTTAATGCATCAGTCGTGTGACTATGTGCTATGGAAGTCGGCTTAATCACACGAGGGATAGTCATGTCATAACATCATGGGAGTGGGGGGCATGAGATAACATGATAAACGATCCTATCATAGCATCATGGAAGTGGGATGTAGGTGATTTCATCTAGGTCAGACAACCTCACCCTAAGATGATTCAATAGCCACACCTCGAGGTCATTCCCGCGCTCAGACCACATTAGAGTGACATCTAGCCCGAGAGCCCCTTTCATTCTGTTTATTTCTCTCTATTCTGTATAACATTCACATGTAGCTAACCACATCTTCGTATTGGCTAGTACTCCATCATCCAACCTCCCTATGGACGACCCGCTAGTGCTATGACGACAGCCGTACGCGTGCGGTATAAATATCGAGAGCTTTAGTTAGCGCAAAACTATTCATGGGTCCGAACGTAGTTACATCGCATGCGTTTCATGCCTATACATTGGTGTAGGCCCTGCAGGCATGTGCGCATAAATGCAGGATGCCGCATGCGTTTCATGCCTATACATTGGTGTAGGCCCTGCAGGCATGTGCGCATAAATGCAGGATGCCGCATGCGAGCATACCCCCCTTTTGTTTTTCTTTTTTCTTTTAAGAGTCATGTTTATTTTTAAATGTTGAAAATAAATATAAATAAAATTCAAATAATTATAATATATATATATTAAAATTTTATTTTCTTAATATTTTTGGTCCAAAATAAATAAAATTTATCATATTTTCCTCAAAATAAATTGTGTCCTAGTTTTGATTATTCTTTTTTTAATCCATATCTTTGAAGGAATATTTTAGAAAATTCAAAATAAATATTCTTTTGTAAAAATAAGTGTTCCCCCTTTCACAAAAAGTGAAAATGCGAATTTTAAAATGTGAATTGTATATTTCATTGAATTTGTTAAACTGGCCAAATCGGAATTTGTGACACCATCACGTTGTTAATATCACTTGCAAACACTTTAGCAAACATGTTAGAAATATTCACATAAGTTTGTTATAATCAAATTGAAAACACCTTAGAGGGGGGATGAATAGGGTGTTTGGCATAAATAAAAAATTAAGCACAGAATAATCAAGCAAATAATCAGAGTATCACACAAATAACAGATTTTTAATGAAGCGGCTCCCTGCCTAGACTCCTTGCCTCTGCTCCGACATCTCCCTGAGGATACACCCCTTTTATACCCAAAAAGGAAAATGTTGATCACACTTGTGAGTGGTGATCGAACCGATACAAGATAAGACAAAGAATTGTTCGCCCAATGATAGCCTCTAGATAACGTTATTCAAAAATACAACTCATGCTAAAAATAATGAAAGCTAATTTAATACAGAGATTAAACTCAAAATAATATCACCATAGCATAGAGCGTGAAGTTGTGATCATCCTGGTAAAAATGGTTCGTCAATCTGAGCTCTGTGGAGAAACTTATGCACTTTTCAGCGTCATCCGTAGAACTCCTTTTTCTTCCTCCAACTTTGATGAACTCTTAAAACTTGGATGAAGGAGTATGGATTTTGGCTAGTAAGGAGATGATGGATGCTCTATGAAAATTTCTGCTTAAAAATCATGTTTCTGATCTCTTACTTTTATAGAACATTAGAATTCATCATTAAGTAGAATCCTTAATCTTCAATTCAAGTTCCAAATCTTCAATTTAAGTCCTCTTGATTTGAATAACTTTATTTTAATTGAAAATCTCATAGGAATTGGTGTTCAACACCAATAAGAACTCCTAGTCATACTAAGAAGTCAAATATGGACGTTTGATTAGTCAAACTGGTCAAATATAGTCCAATCTGGATTTCAGCATATGTGGCATGGTCGTGTAGGAAGTTGCACGGCCGTGCTGGTACTGTGCAGGAAGTAGCCATACTTTCTATATGCTTTGCACGACCATGCCATTGGGTGCACGGCTGTATAGGCTCTTGTAGGAAAATCCTCAAAGTTACTGTTTAATTTGCATGACCGTGTTGGCTCCTGCATGGCCGTGCCACTTTGGCACTTGCATGACTGATACATCTAATACATCCACACGAATATGCTGATTTGGCATGGTCGTGCAAAACCCTGTTTTGCGCATTTTAGCTCCTTTAAACCTCCTTTTGGCATGAAACTCGCTAGATAGACTTATTAGAACCATATGACTTGTTATGCATCATCAAAATTAAGTTTTGACCTTAGTTAGTGAGCTAATTTAGGCTAGGAATTTCTCCCTTTTTGATGATAGAAAACAAGCATAGAAAAATTAAGATAAATAAATATCGAGCAAGTCGAATAGTGCCTTATGAATATGATACAATACCCCCTATCTATGTGCTCTCCATAAGAAATGTGACATGCCCCCCCTAAATGCATGCATCTCAATCTCTCAAAATTTTCTATTCCTCTCCCCCTTTTGACATCAATCGAAAAAGATAATCATGAATACTAGAATATCATCAACTTCATTTAAATTTTTAAGCAAGAGCCATGAAACAAAATTAGCATATCTAAGAGACACGAAATTTATAAAGACACTTTCATATCAATGCGTACTCCCCATGAACTCAAAATATGCACAACGTCATGAATCATCGAAAGCATACGATCATTGCTCAAATATAAAATGAAGATATCATTAAATAACTTACTTGAATCATTGGTACATGTTTAGAGAACAGAAAAATTGAACCTATAAATCGTCTTAAATAAGTTTTTGTATATTCATCTCTTTGGAATAACTATCAAGCATGATGTAGGGAGATAACCATCATAGGATACCATGATGTTAAATTTTGGGTCCTTTGGAGTTGATGTGCACTAAATGGTTACTTCATCAACCACAATCATGCATATTACTCAACGCACCTCCAAAATCCGGTTATTAGCTGCAGGTATCAAAAATATTTTCATATTTTCGTTCTCGTTTTCATTTTCATTTCCTTTGACTAATTTTTGCCAACATTTTTCTTTGTTTTTTAACTATGTCGTTGTTCAAAATAGTGACACATAAAAGCATATACATATTCAACTCCTACTGCTCAGTTCATCTAAAGAATCATCTATGTTACATTTGACAACTATTTTTGAATACTAGGGCTAACTAGGACAAGCTGACTAGGACAAACAGGTTGATAGAAAGACGGCTTGGATTTAATATTGAGGAATGAATGGTTGAGCTGAGATTTTGTGGAAAGTTTTGGAGGGAAAAACATTTCTAGGGAAATGAAAGTTTTTGGAGGCAATGAAACTTTTTGAGGAATGAAAATTTCTGGGAAATAGCAGATTGCATGCAATTAATGCATTTGAGAAAAAACTTTAACTTGCACTTAATGTTGCAGATCGAATGCTGCTACAGATCGAATGATCTCTCCTTTAACGCGGGCCCACCATTTTTTCAACGCATGGGGCACAAAATGAGAATAATTTCCCGCGTTGAAGGCGCCACTAAATTTTTTAACGCTAATTTGTTGTTTCACACCGATGGCGCCCGCACCGAAGGCCCCCGCACCGAATTTGTTGTTTTACGCCGAATTCGTTGTTCTACGTCGAATTCATTGTTCGGCGCCTTCGCTAAATATTTTTACGCTAATTTGTTGTTTCACGCCAAAGATGCCTGCGCCAAATTTGTTGTTCTTCGCCAAATTTGTTTTCTGCGTCGAAGGCGCTCGCTAAATATTTTTACGGTAATTTATTGTTCTGCGCCAAAGGTGCCTACATCGAATTTGTTGTTCAATGCCGAATTTGTTGTTCTGTGTCGAAGGTGCCTACGCCAAATTTGTTGTTTCACGTCAAATGCACCCGTGCCGCTAAACATTTTTCTGTTAATTTGTTGTTCTGCGCAATTTTGGCTGTGAAAATAATTTTTTGGGAAACAAAGATTTCGCGGGGGAAATCTTAAATGAACCGTGCCTACAGGCACGGGTAATGACTAGCAGAGTGCACACAATTAATGCATTTGGAAAAAACTTTAACTTGCACTTAATGCTGAAGAGCTCAACTCGGGGCCCACTGTCTCTTCGACGCATGGGGCAACAAGATGAGAATAATTTCTCGTGCCGAAGGCGCCCGCCGAATTTGTTGTTCCACGCCTAAAGCACCCGCGTCGAATTTGTTGTTCTATGCTGAATTTGTTGTTACGTGCCGAAGGCGCTGTCTAAATTTTTTCCACTAATTTTTTGTTCCGCATCGAAGGGGCCCGTGCCGAATTTGTTGTTCCGTGCCAAAGGCGCCCGTGCCGCTAAATATTTTTACGCTAATTTGTTGTTCCGTGCAATTTTGGCTGTGGAAATAATTTTTTGGGGAACAAAAATTTCGCGGGGAAGAATCTTAAATGAACCATGCCTGCAGGCACGTGTTATGACTAGTATGTATATAAATGTAAAGACAATATAAAAGAGTTCAATCTTTTAGAGCCTAAAAATCATCCAGCAACTTTTCATAAATTATATGACTATATCAACTCAAAAGAAATTTAAACAATTAATCATGTTAACAATGAACAACCAATCAAGCACAATTTGAGTATAGGGATTCTTCATCAATATAAAATGTCATCATCAAAATCATATTTAATGTTTTTAAGATTTCTAACAAATTTCATACTGAAAAGCTCATTAAGGTTTCAATAACATTAATGACATACATTTATGGATATCCAAACACTGATATCATTGACTGACATATGCTCATGCAAAACGATGAATTAGTCCATAATGTCATGATCCAATATAAATCACTTAACGCATCAAATATGGCAAACAAGATAATTAAAGCTCTCTTTACCTCCATTTGCTCAAATCAATGCCAATTTTCGCCAAGACAACATATGCTTTCAACCGAATCCTAATGATGCATTTGCAGAAGAAGATGTACCCTTTGGTATCCATGTTTTGGATCCAAAAGTGTTAGCGGATGATTTTCTTTGCTTTATATGATGTTTAGGTTCCCATATGCAATTCTCAGGATGATCACAAACAAAGCAATCATGGATCACATTTCTCTTCTTATTACAATAAAAACATGTGTCATTCGAGTGAGTAGAACTGGAAGAAGACATGTTTACATCATTCATGCAAGATGGAGAGCTTATGTATCTATCAAATCTCTGTTCCATGGAGTTTCTAGGTTTCTTAGCTGGTTGCTTCTTTTTATACTCTATGCCATGTTTCCTAGAATGATTGTTTAATCGATCTAACATCTTATTAAAGCTTTTTGACTACTAGTGATTTTTTTACTATGTTGCTAAGATTTTGATTTTCTTTCTCTAGTTCTTTAATTCTAGCTTCATAATTTTTCTCTTTTTGAGTCTTTTCTATTTCACTAGCAATGTTTTTTCTTCTTATTAAATTAGATTTTTACTTTTTAAGTTGTTCAATTTTCTCTTCATACGTAAGACCTTAGAATTTAAGGATCTAATTTTCTCATTTAATTCTTTATCCAAATTAGAGTTTTCAATCTCTAACTTAGCTAATTTTTTATTAGTTTTCTTTAATTCTAAAGTTCTAATCTCTAGTTTAGTTTCATCAATATTATCTATAATTTATTTTAATTCTTTCATTTTATGAACAACTCTTCTTTTTCATGTTCGGCACTTCCAAGTTGGTCTTCTCAAGATTCATAACATCTTTCAAGCTTAACATACTGTGGGACCATGGCTTGAAAGAGATCTACTAAATATTCATAGGCTTCTTCCATATCAACGAACCTGTTATCACTAAATTCAAGACCACCTCTATGAAATATAGATATAGATTCTACCTTTACGCTTCCCACCAAGAAACATGTGCCATTGTCGTTGTTAACATCATCTTCTGAAGATAGCTCCTCTGCATCGCTATTGCCCCTATGGCCTATGCATCCTCTTGCCTCTATTAACTTCTTTTTCCTTTCCTTTTGTCACGCCCTGCCTCCCATTATACATGGGAGCGAGAACACGAGCGGGTTTGCATGTACTTAAAGCAAAGAGGAAGTACTTTTTTCTTTCTTCTTTGACATAAGCATAATAAGCGTCTGTGTTAAGCTTGGTAGGTTCTTGCATGCAAATATCAGAACAACAGAATATCATTATTACACTTCAATGCCCAGATTACATGTACACAAACAAGGCCTAGCATGGCCATTACAAATAGTTACAAGAGAGAAAACTACTCCTAAAAAAACAACACAAATATTGAAATTATAGCGGCGTTGTGAAAGCACGTCGTTTCTTAGCAGTGGATCTCAGCGTCCGGGCACCAGCTCAGCCTCAAGGTATGATCCTGTACAAAATCTTTCTCAAAACCTGACGTATATTTCACAAGATAACAAACATAGAAATATACATCAGCGAGGGTCACTTGGTAATGTTTAAAATGTTAGAAAATGGACACTCGATACGATAATATAATAATATAAGTTTAGTTTGAAAGTCTTTGAAGATGAGTAACACAATAAGACCACATTAAGGAAAAATATTGCAGCGTAAAAAAATGTGCGAGCATAGCAGAGTGTAGTGTATGAAGTAGTGAGCATGACAATTATGGTGTACAAAGTTACATGTAGTAAACATAACAATCACATATGAGCATGATAATAGGAGCTGGCATATTACACAACTTATAATGGCGGCAGCAAAAGTAAATTGGTGCATCATTCAATCTTGTAATCTAGTGATAAGCCCAAAGTCCGAGGGCAGAAGAAACTACAATTACACCCAAACCAACGGGAGCTACCTGTGGCTCTGTACTTACCAACCCCATCCAGGCGACGGTCAAATTTATCGGTGGGGGTGAAATCCAGCATTCCGACCTCTACTACAATGGACTACCCCACCCAATGTGTCAATGTGTATCTGTACAGTTAAATGTATGCAACATGGCCCAATATTCCTTAAATTCCCCAAGGGCCCAATACTCTGCACATGCCCCACGGGCCCAATATCACAATTTATTTTAGGATGGACAAACCAGAGATAAGGTAACACCAATAAGGAACATCGTGCAATATCAAAATGACAGAACCATTTGATAATTTCCAGTACGCTGTGAATATCATGATTAACAACAGTAAGGGTGAAAGCAAAACAAGACGTTTAATTAAAACATATCACAAGGTCCAATGAAACGCTTCAAACATTATTTATCAGTGTCACGCCCTGCTTCCCAAAACAACGGAGGCGAAGCGTGACTAAGGCCCGCTTAGGCCGGGGCGAGAAGCCCTGACCCAATAAGCGTCTGTGTGATACTCCAAGACGAAGGAACATGTCCCTGCATGTTAGTACAGAACAATAAAAGTACTAAAATGGAAAACATTCATCTTATTCGAAATATATCAATCCAGGGTACTGAGAGTCTACAAAAGCCTGAGTCGGCAACAACGACAGAAAAGTAAACTACTGGTGCAAGCACCCAACCTAGACTAAAAGTAAACGGTGCTACGCACCTAACAAAACTACGATGGAACCTCGGTATCAGCAACATGAAGATCTCTAACTCTGGTCCTCCTCGGGCACGTACTCAGGATCGACGTCCTCTGGCTCTACGCCCTCGGGTAGCTCTGCCTCGTCGACGTACTTTGGCTCTACACCTGACGTACAGCACCAAAAGAAAGGAACTGTACGTCAGGTAAAGTCTACAAAAGAGGTCAGACTCTATTGCAAGTGTATCGAACTATTAAACATCACTTTATTGGTTGATTGGCATGCTGGGGTTATAACAGTGTAACAAGAAGAAGTAACGCTGTAGGAAAGTAAAGCGTAGCAAGTAGTAGCCGTAGCGTGTGCTACAGACTACGGGACTAACCTAAAGGGGTCGTGACAAGACGTGGCAAGACCAGTAAGACAGGACATGACATGACACGACACGACACGTGGGACTCGAAGGGTTCACGCCTTACGGTTCGAGGGGGATCAGACCCTCTTGCCGTGCGCACGCTCAACCCTACCCCAACCCAAGTGCTCAAGACAAGTCCGTACAAGGGATCACTCGGAGAGTGCCCTATTGCCCGCAGGCTGTGTATCCGTACAAGGGATCACTCGAAGAGTGCCCTATTGCCCGCAGGCTGTGTATCCGTACAAGGGATCACTCGGAGAGTGCCCTATTTCCTGCAGGCTGTGTATCCGTACAAAGGATCACTCGGAGAGTGCCTTATTGCCCGTAGGCTGTGCAAGACAAGACACGACGTGAAATGACAGGGATAGTTCTTCTAGGGTGTCCACACGCACGCACACACAAGATAACCCTATGGTGTCGAAAGTTGTTGTTGTTACGCCTAGACTTCGTCGTCAGGGCGTCCCGGATGCTATCATTTCACGTCCGGTTCTAATTGTTCACAGTCTAATAGTTCTAGTAGTTTAAGGCCAAGGCACGGCCAAAAATGCAAGTGAGTGCACTTGCCTGCGGTGGCGAGCGTGTCGTCTGTCCGGGTCGTCGCGTCCAGTCGTCGCGTCCGTGGTAGTCCATCTGAAACAGTGACACGGTGACGGTGTCAGGCCGTGTTTTCAATAAATCCTATTTAGGTTCGTTTCTAGGTTGTCGGGACTACCCTAATTGTCAGAGTCACGTTTTGGTGTTTTATCAGCCTAGATCGACCACTACCCTATATGCACAGAAAATTGTCCGATGGTCGATTTCTATAGTGAGCAGCGTTTTACTGTTGCGGAAAAGTAAATTTAATTATTGTTGTCCAGTTTTAGTTAGGTTTTCAGTTTCGCTACGGTGTGGGTTGTGCTACGAGTTAGGGGGAACCAACCTCTCCGGTGTTCGAAGTGGGATGAGCGTAGCGTCTGAACGGTAGAAGATCTGCGTCGTCTACGGCGTCTCGGCCACGGGTAGCGTAGCTAAACTCGTCCGGGCAGCGGACGAAGTGCGGCAGCGAGCACGATCAGTCCGACGGTAAAACAGTGAACAACGACACGTAACGATGACGAAAGTCTGTCGAAACGCTAGTCCAAGGGGCTGCTGCCACTTGCTGCTCTCGGAAACAGCCAGCGAGGAAACGGCCGTGCTAGGGGGCCTCCAGGGGATCGCCGGTGACACGCGGCGTCGGGAAACAGGTCGGCGGCGGCGGCGGAAAACAGCACGGCCGCGGCTGTTCAAGCGATGGGGCGGCGATGTTAGCCCGAGCGGCGTCGGAATCAGCAGCGGGGGCTGCTGCGACGATGGGGAAACGACGAGGGAGGCCGTGGCGATCGGAAACTCACAGCAGCGGTGGATCTTGCCGCTGCTGCCGCTGCTTGTGCGAGGAAGACGGCAGAACCGGGGGGGGGGGTCTGGGCGGCCACCGGCAGTGAACGGGGCTGTGCGGCGATCGGGGAACGCATGCGGCGTCCTGCGAGGCTCCGGCGGTGACGTGCGGCGGTCGTGGCGATCGGGAGCAGGACTGCGACATGGCTGCACTCGCCGTAGCTACTGCAGTGCGAGGGGGTCTCGGCGGGGCAATCGCGGGCTAAGGCGGCGTTGTTTGGTCGTCGGCGGTCTCGTGCGGTCGCGGTGATCGGAGGTGCAGCGGCCGGCGTGGGTGACGGGGTCGAGAGCGTGGGTGAGAGGGAGATGCTTGCGGGGGGAGAAAGTCGAGTTGATGGCGGCTGAAAGATGAGTTTGCCTTAGGTTTTGGTTCACGTGAATATTGGGTAGGGTTTAATAATAATAAAATTTTGATATATAAATATAGGATTTGGGTTAAAAGTGTGAGGGGTTTAGGGATAGAGGGTGTGCAATCTGGGATAAGTCTAGGGGACAAATAGAAAAGCAGTTTAGGAACGATATCATGAGATTAATTAGAGATATAGCCAGATTTGGCTATCAAATTCGAATTTGAACTGGTTGGGCTAATCAACGGTCGAGATTTCTCCGAGCGATATCTCTCAATCCGGGCGTCAGAAAAATAATCCGAAAATAACGGGGTGATCGTGGAGACGAGACATACAGATCTACAGAGCCTCATCGTGCGTTATGCCTACCAAAAATTTACGTAAAATCGGAAGCTGCGTTTTAAGACAAAAGACTAAAACGCCCCTATCATTCCAAGTCGTTTTGCGAGAAAACGAGCCGTGAAATGACATTCCCAAAAATTACTATAAAATTCTACACTCCCATATGGTCACAACGGCATATCACATCACATATTTTGGAATTCAGAAATAGCCAAGTAAAATATGTGCACGATAAAGCACGTGCACGTAGAAAATTCATAAGGTCAGAAAGCGACCGTTACATTCTACCCCACTAAAATAAAGATTCCGTCCTCGGAATCAACAACTCTAATCAGTAAACAAGAAAGGATAACGCTCTCTCATCTCCTCCTCGCGCTCCCAAGTGGACTCTCCGGGTGATCCGTGACGCCATATCACTCTCACCAGGTCGACTACCTTATTCCTTAATGGCTTCTGTCGACGGTCCAAAATCTGCACAGGCTGTTGGTCATACTTCAGGTCCGGGCGGACCGTAATCTCTGAGAAATCCACAGTGTGCGATGGATCACTGATGTACTGACGTAGCTGAGATACGTGGAATACGTCGTGAACTCCCTCCAAAGATGGTGGCAGAGTAAGGCGGTAGGCCACTGCTCCCACACGCTCCAGCACATCAAATGGTCCAATATACCTCGGGCTCAGCTTTCCCTTCTTCCCGAAACGAATAACTCTGCGGTTCGGAGAAATCTTCAGGAAGACGTGATCTCCTGGCTGGAACTCTAATGGTCTCGTCTTGGCATCAGCCCAATGCTTGAAACGATCCTGCGCAACTCTGAGCTTCTCCGTGATGTCTCTCACGACATCACAGCTTTCACTATCATCTCTGGACACAACAGCTCCCGATCTCCAATGTCATCCCAGCTCAGTGGCGATCGACATTTCCTTCCATATAAGGCAGCAAACGGCGCCATTCCAATGCTCGCCTGGTAGCTGTTGTTATATGAAAACTTCACCAAGTGAAGATGGTCCTCCCAAGATCCCCTTAAATCGAGCATACAAGCTCGCAGCATATCCTCCAGAATCTGAATAATCCTCTCGGACAGGCCATCGGTCTGTGGGTGGTACGCCGTGCTGAAACTCAGACTTGTACCCAAATTCTCCTGAAGACTTCTCTAGAACTGAGATGTGAACCTCGAGTCTCTGTCAGACACGATGCTCATGAGGACTCCGTGTAAGCGTACGATCTCCTGCACGTACACGGTCTACGTCACAACTATTTCCAAGAGGAAAATTAAAAAAAGGAGAAAAAACGAAATTTTACCTCTAGATATTTCCTCGCCAAGACTTCCGTAGACTGGCCCACTCGGAAGGGGATGAAATGCGCAGACTTAGTCAACCGATCAACGATTACCCAGATTGCGTCGTTCTGCTTCGGGGTCCGAGGCAAACCAGTCACGAAATCCATCGTAATATGTTGCCACTTCCACTCCAGAATAGGAAGCGGTTGTAGCAATCTAGCCGTACGATGGTGCTCAGCCTTCACCTGTTGGCATATCAAACACTTGACAATGCTCCGTGCCACACTCCTCTTCATGCCAATCCACCAGTAATTCAGACGGAGGTCCTTATACATCTTGGTGCCACCAGGATGTATAGAATACGGCGAGCTATGAGCCTCGCTCAAAAGCTCCTCCCGAACATCACCTGCAGGTACGCAGAGTCTGCTGTCGTACCGCAGCGAACCATCCTCATGAATCACGAACTCCGTCCGTAGTCCAGCTTCAACCTGCCTCCTGATCCTCTGTAGCTTCGGATCTCCTGCCTGTGCTACCTTGATCCGATCTACGATCGTGGAATGAATCTGTAAATTCATGAATGAATGAACCACACCAGGTAGGATGACCTCTAAATCCATCTCTCTCAGCTCCTGCTGAATCCTCCAGTCGGCAGTATGCATCATCGCAGTAGGAAGTCTACTGAAAGCATCGGGCACTACGTTCACCTTCCCTGGGTGATACTGCAAGTCTATCTCATAGTCAGCCATGAGCTCTAACCATCGTCTCTGACGCATGTTGAGCTCCTTCTGCGTAAAGATGTACTTCAAGCTCTTGTGATCGGTGCAAATCTTCACGCTCTCACTCAGCAAGAAGTGCCTCCAGATCTTCAGTGCAAATATCACCGCTGCCAACTCCAGATCGTGCGTCGGGTAATTCGTCTCATGAGTCCTCAACTGGCGAGAGGCATACGCGACCACGTGGCCATGCTGATGCAAAACGCACCCTAGGCCCTTCCCTGATGCATCACAATATACTTTGAAGCATCCGCTCCGATCCGGTACAGCCAAAACCGGTGCCGTGGTCAACCTCGCCTTCAAGATACTGAAGGCCTCCTTACAAGCATCAGACCAATGAAACTCAACATCCTTCCTTGTCAGCTTCATCATCGGCTCTGCAATCTTCGAGAAATCCTTGATGAATCGTCGATAATAGCCTGCCAAGCCAATAAAGCTCCTGATATCAGACGCTGACTACGGAGTCGGCCAATCTCTGACTGCTCTGACCTTCTCCGGATCTACAGATATGCCATCACCAGACATCACGTGTCCCAGGAACATGACTCTGTCCAACCAGAACTCGCACTTACTATATTTGGCGTATAGCTTATGTCGCCTCAGCGTCTCCAGCACTGTCCTCAGATGACAGCTGTGCTCCTCCTCAGACTTCGAGTAAATAAGAATGTCGTCTATGAAGATAACGACAAGCTTATCTAGGAAGTCATAGAAAATCAAGTTCATCAAATTCATGAACACAGCTGGAGCGTTGGTCACGCCGGAGGGCATAACCACGAACTCATAATGTCCGTACTTCGTCCGGAAGGCTGTTTTCGGAATATCGTCCTTCTTTACCTTTAGCTGATGATATCCGCTCCTCAAGTCCAACTTCGAGAAAACTCTCGAACCTCCCAGCTGATCAAAAATATCGTCGATGCGCGGCAGTGGATACTTATTCTTCACTGTGACCGCATTCATCCCTCGATAGTCCATGCACATCCTGCGAGACCCATCCTTCTTCTTCATGAGCAATACGGGTGCACCCCACGGTAACACACTAGGGTGGATGAAACCCTTCTGCTACAACTTATCTAACTATTTCCGTAGTTCCTTAAGCTCAATAGGAGCCATTCGATACGGCGCCTTCGATATCGGCTGCGCTCCTGGCATCAGGTCAATACCAAATTCTAGAGCTCTGTCAGGTGGTAGACCCGAGATATCCTCCGGAAAGACGTCGTCGAAGTCTCTGACGACTGTTGGTCGGTCGATCTCCATCTGCATAGCTGCGACAATCAGCACCTCCGGCTTGGCCCGAAATCTGATAGGCCCAAGCGACTCGTCTCTGCTACGGAAATCGAACTCCAGATGGCCCGGAACCGGAATACCACCCTCTTGCTGTGGCATTCAATCGACGCGTGGAAGTCTCCCAGCCAATCGATGCCAAGAACGACATCGAAATGCGGTAGATCGTGGACGATGAAATCTGCAAATAATTTGTGTCCACTGACCACCAAAGGGATCGATCGACAACCCAAATTCACAGTCACCACTCCGTTCCCTGTGGTGATGTCCTAACACTTAGGAAGTGTATGGATGGGAATGGAGTGTCTTGTTACAAATCTCTGGGATAAGATGCACATGGATGCACCGGAGTCGAACAAGGCCAAGGCAGGGTGAGGGGACACTAGAATGGTGCCTAGGATACGAAAGAACTATGGTCAAACCAAGTTACTCTAACAAACAAGGCAAACAAACATAGCTAACATTAAGATCTACACTACGAAATGAAAGTCTAGATTCGAAGTATACCTGCAATAACTCCATCCAGCTCCTCTGTCTCAACATCGGTCATGGTGTAAGCCGGCCTCTGAGGTTGCACTGCCCGCTGAAACATCTGCCTCTGTGGCGCCAAGGGTGGTCCACGTATAGCAGCTCCTCTCTGAACCGGGGTAGGTGCTCTACTCTGTAGCGGGGCTGATGCTCCGACTATGGCATGACGCGCTCTCGGACAATCCTTAGCAGCGTGCGAGGCATCTCCACAAACCAAGCACAATCCCAGCTTCTTCCTACAATTGATCTGAAAATGTCCTGGCTTGCCGCAGAAGTGGCATGGTCCCTTATTCTGACTCTGCATAGGTGCTCCTGGCCTCTTGAAAGGCACTGTCTGAACTGGCCTCATCGCCGGCCTAGCAGGTGGCCGGTACTGCTCCATGGGACGCTTCCCCCTATCAGCTGGAGGGTCAGGTAGACGCGATATGGTCTCATGGTTCCTCGCGGCATTCAGCACCGCTCCCATGGTCGTGAAATCTGTCGAAGACATAGACGCCTGAATCTTCGGACGCAGTCCCTGACGTAAACGATCAGCTCGTTTCTCCTCCTTCCTCACCATATGTGGGGCAAACCGACTCAGCATCTTGAACTCTGCCTCGTACTCGTCGACGGTCATATCCCCCTGCTTCAGATCTACAAATCTGCTCAACAGCTCCCTCCTAGCAGCCTTGGTGAAATACTTATCCTTGAACATCGAGCGGAAGGTCCTCCAGTCCACTGGCTTCTACAGGCGCCTCTCCTCAATGCACCACCAGTTCCTAGCATTCTCTATCAGCTGCATCTTCGCTTTCTCAACCTGGGTATCATCGGGAATCTTCACAGCAATCAGCTTCTCCTCAGTACTCAGAATCCACTCATTAGTAGCCAACGGTCCTTCCTTCCCAGAAAATGTCTTCGGCTGAAGCTCATTGAACTGCTTCACTCCCGGAGCAGCTCGATGGGCAGGCGGAGGCGGTGGTGGTGCAACTGGAGGAGCATGGGCAGCACGGTGGGACTGCTGAACCAACTGGTGTTGCACGTCCATCATCTCTTTCATCACGCCCAGAAACTGGCGAAACTCTCCGCCCTGGTCTTCCGAAACTCCATCGCCTTAGTTCCCGGATCGGGTGACGCGTCGTCCTGCCATCCTATTGTTAAGAAATACAGAGATTAGACTCGTACAATTTACTGGATCACAATAAAATGAATGTCAATACTCCTATTGTTCCGTACTTGCAGAAAGAATTGGGACCTGCATGGGCCACCACTAAAACCTGTCACGCCCCGCTTCCCAAAACAACGGAGGCGAAGCATGACTAAGGCCCGCTTAGGCCGGGGTGAGAAGCCCGGACCCAATAAGCGTCTGTATGGTACTCCAAGACGAAGGAACAAGTCCATGCATGTTAGTACAGAACAATAAAAGTACTGAAATGGAAAACATTCATCTTATTCCAAATATATCAATCCAGAGTACTGAGAGTCTACAAAAGCCTGAGTCGGCAACAACGACAGAAAAGTAAACTACTGGTGCAAGCACCCAACCTAGACTGAAAGTAAACGGTGCTATGCACCCAACAAAACTACGGTGGAACCTCAGAATCAGCAACACGAAGATCTCTAACTCTGGTCCTCCTCGAGCACGTACTCAGGATCGACGTCCTCCGGCTCTACGCCCTCGGGTAGCTCTGCCTCGTTGACGTACTCTGGCTCCACACCTGACGTACAACACCAAAAGAAAGGAACTGTACGTCAGGTAAAGTCTACAAAATAGGTCAGACTCTACTGCAAGTGTACCGAACTATTAAACATCAGTTTACTGGTTGATTAGCATACTGGGGTTATAACAGTGTAACAAGAAGAAGTAATGCTGCAGGAAAGTAAAGCGTAGCAAGTAGTAGCCGTAGCGTGTGCTACTACAAGGGATCACTCGGAGAGTGCCCTATTGCCCGCAGGCTGTGTATCCGTACAAGGGATCACTCGAAGAGTGCCCTATTGCCCGCAGGCTATGTATCAGTACAAGGGATCACTCGGAGAGTGCCCTATTTCCTGTTGGCTGTGCAAGACAAGACACAATGTGACATGGTAGGGATAGTTCTTCTAGGGTGTCCACACGCACGCACACACAAGATAACCCTATGGTGTCGAAAGTTGTTGTTGTTACGCCTAGACTTCGTCGTCAAGTCTAGGTCGTCAGGGCGTCCCGGATGCTATCATTTCACGTCCGGTTCTAATTGTTCACAGTCTAATAGTTCTAGTAGTTTAAGGCCAATGCACGGCCAAAAACGCAAGTGAGTGCACTTGCCTGTGGTGGCGAGCGTGTCGTTTGTCCGGGTCGTCGCGTCCAGTCGTCGCGTCCGCGGTAGTCCGTCTGAAACAGTGTCACGGCGACGGTGTCAGGCCGCGTTTTCAATAAATCCTATTTAGGTTCGTTTCTAGGTTATCGGGACTACCCTAATTGTCAGAGTCACGTTTTGGTGTTTTATCAGGCTAGATCGACCACTACCCTATATGCACAGAAAATTGTCCGATGGTCGATTTCTACAGTGAGCAGCGTTTTACTGGTGCGGAAAAGTAAATTTAATTATTGTTGTCCAGTTTTAGTTAGGTTTTCTGTTTCGCTACGGTGTGGGTTGTGCTACGAGTTAAGGGGAACCAACCTCTCCGGTGTTCGATGTGGGATGAGCGTAGCGTCTGAACGGTAGAAGATCTACGTCGTCTACGGCGTCTCGGCCACGGGTAGCGTAGAGAAACTCGTCCGGGAAGCGGATGAAGTGCGGCAGCGAGCACGATCAGTCCGACGGCAAAACAGCGAACAACGGCACGTAACGGCGACGAAAGTCCGTCGAAACGCTAGTCCAAGGGGCTGCTGCCACTTGCTGCTCTCGGAAACAGCCAGCGAGGAAACGACCATGCTAGGGGGCCTCCGGGGATCGCCGGTGACACGCGGCGTCAGGAAACAGGTCAGCGGCGGTGGAAAACAGCACGGCCGCGGATGTTCAGGAGATGGGGCGGCGGTGTTAGCCCGAGCGGCGACGGAATCAGCAGCGGGGGCTGCTGCGACGATGGGGAAACGACGAGGGAGGCCGCGGCGATCGGAAACTCGCAGCAACGGTGGATCTTGCCACTGCTATCGCTGCTTGCGCGAGGAAGACGGTGGAACGGTGGGGTCTGGGTGGCCATCGGCGGTGAACGGGGCTGTGCGGCGATCGGGGAGCGCAGGCGGCGTGCTGCGAGGCTCCGGCGGTGACGTGCGGCGGTCATGGCGATCGGGAGCGGGACTGCGGCATGGCTGCGCTTGCCGCAACTGCTACAGTGCGAGGGGGTCTCGGAGGGGCAGTCGCGGGCTAAGGCGGCGTCGTTTGGTCGTCGGCGGTCTCGTGCGGTCGCGGTGATCGGAGGTGCAGCGGCCGGCGTGGGTGACGGGGTCGAGAGCGTGGGTGAGAGGGAGATGCTTACGGGGGGACAAAGTGGAGTTGATGGCGGCTGAAAGATGAGTTTGCCCTAGGGTTTGGTTCACGTGAATATTGGGTAGGGTTTAATAATAATAAAATTTTGATATATAAATATAGGATTTGGGTTAAAAGTGTGAGGGGTTTAGGGATAGAGGGTGTGCAATCTAGGATAAGTCTAGGGGACAAATAGAAAAGCAGTTTAAGAAAGATATCATGAGATTAATTAGAGATATAGCCAGATTTGGCTATCAAATTCGAATTTGAACTGGTTGGGCTAATCAACGGTCGAGATTTCTCCAAGCGATATCTCTCAATCCGGGCGTCAGAAAAATAATCCGAAAATACCGAGGCAATCGTGGAGACGAGACGCACAGATCTACAGAGCCTGATCGTACGTTACGCCTACCAAAAATTTACGTAAAATCGGAAGCAGCGTTTTAAGACAAAAGACTAAAACGCCCCTACCATTCCAAGTCGTTTTGCGAGAAAACGAGCCGTGAAATGACGTTCCCAAAAATTACTATAAAATTCTACACTCCCATACGGTCACAACGGCATATCACATCGCATATTTCAGAATCCAGAAATAGCCAAATAAAATACGTGTACGATAAAGCACGTGCACGTAGAAAATTCATAAGGTCGGAAAGCGACCGTTACAATCAGCACGATTATGGTTATGAGAAGTTGTTATCAAAACGTTTAGTAATTTCATTCACTAAAATCCGAGCTGTGTATTTTAAAACTTGTAGGTATAAATACTTGCCTGGTCGATGTGAGTTGGGTGTCCAGGCGATAGGAAAGAGGCAAAATTTATCTGCATCCTGGATTTATAATATCAAACTAAGAAATTATTAACCAAATATTAACTAACATTTATATCTTTACATGCTCACCCTATATAAACTAACATACTATGTCACTAACTCATACCACACTAATTATATATATAATGTAAACTAACACATATAATAATAATATTAGTTACGTATGATGTCACTAATATACAAGTTAGTGTTACTAACATGCTCTGTAACTAATACATATGATGTCACTACCACATAACATAGTGTTACTTATATATGATAATAATATATTATAAACTACTGTTCACTCACTGTTTCGAGCGTCTTTATCACACATGCGGTGCAACGACGAACAACGATGCATGCAACTGCTCTCGGGGCTGACAGAGTGGTGTTCGATGTGGCGGTGATCCGCGGTGGCGCTGTCAGACTGCGAGGCGAGCGGCGTCGTCGGAGTAGGTTACGGTGAGGGTAACAGACGGGGTCGAGGGTGCTGGAGGAAGGTCAGAGGCAGCTGGGGGTCGTCGGAGCTTGTGGAGATGGGCGGAAGGCGAGGTGGTAACAGAGAGGAGGGAGGCTGTGGGCGTTGGGTTTTTGAAGAAGAAGAAGGAGAGTAAGAAGGAGAATGTGCTTTCATGGGTTGTTTTGATCTCGTGGGTTGTTGTGTTAAGATCCCCCAGATCCGCGTGCTTGGGTGAGTTGAGATTCAGCGGCTGTACTGGCAGGTTGGTTGAGATTTGCGGCTGAGAAGCGATCGTGTGGGATTTGCATGGGTTGGTTGCGAACATGGAGGGTTGTATCACGTGGGGGAAAATTGATGAGATCCCTACGAGATTTCGTGAGTGAAGAAGTCACGAAAATAAAGAGGGCAGTAGTTTAGTGGGGTTTTGTTGCAGAGGATCGTGGGTTTGAGGCATCCGCAAGAAATGAGGAAAGAGGTTAGTTAGGATAGATACCCGAGTTATTTGGGATTAGATTTATTATTAGGGAATAGAATTTAATTAAGATAAAATGTTAGTTAAGATAAGGGAATCTATTTAATTAATATATAGATTAAGATTATAATTTAGTTAGGATGTTGGATCCTGGGAATCAATTTAGTTAAGATTGTTTAAGATTTGAGTTGGTCAATAATTGATCTATTTAAAATATTTTGGATTATATATGGGAATGGATTTGGTTACAATTTGATTTGGAAATCAGTCTGATAAAGCTTTGATTCGTGGAAATAAGTTTAGTTAAGGTGTTCCGATATTTACGATTTCGATTTGATTGGGAGGATCAGTTCAGTTAAAACATTTGAGTTATTGAGTTTAAATTAGATTCGTTGGGATTCCTTAGGATAGGATCGGATTCGGTAAAATCAATATAGTTAAGATTGGACTAGGAGAATGATCTAGTTGAGATAATCAGATTATTACTATCTCGTCCCTGCAATCAACGTCAACCAAAAGTTATACCAAAAGTTATAAAGAAAATACGATTGTGATCGTGAAGTCACGAGGATCGCGAATAAGAAATCCGATCACGAGTTCGAGCTTGGAGAAAAATAATAATAAAATCCCAAGATAATTATTCAAATAAATCAACTAACAAAAATACGTACGAAATACGTACGTACAGAAACAGGCCGTTACACCTTTATTTTTCAGAAGAGGGCAATCGACTTTTATATGACCTTTCTTATTGCAATTAAAGCATCACGGTGTAGTTTCCTCCTCTTCAACTATTTCCTTTTTTCTCATTCCCCATATGCTTCCAGTCAACTTCTTGTTGTTTCATATGAACTTTTTAAAGCTGTCAGCTAGGCGGTCGATTTGTTTAACATTGAATCATTCGGTGACTCATTCTTGAACCTGGATGCTTTGAAGGCCAAATTCTTTTCATTTTTTCCTTCTTTTCAGATTTCTCCTCCTTCTTTGGTGCACTGTCATTGATCATCTTCAATTGTACTCATATGCCATCAATTTTTCCATTAATTGCTTTAAAAATGATGTTCGCTTTATCATGCGCCTTTTAAATCACAGTTTGCTTTTGGATCCAATCTCCAGACAATGAATATAAAACCTTTCGGACCAAGTCTTCCTCTGTGATGTCCTTTCCTAAAGCTTTTAGCTCATTGACAGTATCTACAAAACGTGAAAACATGTCATCGATATATTCATCGGGCATCATAACAAAATTTTAAGATTTTTAAGAGCATTCTAATCTGAATTTCTTCACCTCAAAAGTTCCCGCATGTGTATCTTCAAGTCTAGTCCAAATATCCTTAGCACTAGAGCAAGAATTGATACTGTTATATTAAGTTTTATTGAGACAACAATACGAGATTTCTAACTAATCAGTTTCTTTCTGCTGCTCAGGTATGTACTTTTCAACTAAGGTGAAGCCATTACTAACTATTTTCCATAATGCTATATCGATGATATTGATGTGTATAGACATGTGTTGTTTCCAATAACCATAGTCCGTACCATTAAACAAATGTGATCTAAGATATGATTGTCCTTCTTTTTGTTGGATATTGGACTCCCCGGATTTGGTTTTGGATGATGAACAAACATAAATATATCGTGAACTAACTCTTTGTGAGCGCAGTTATGGAGATCGTCGCCAAATTCATATGAACATCTCAAGCGACGTCTCAAGACTTCTCAAAGCACGTGATCGTATGCCTAAAGCTTCGTTGAAGCTTATGGACCATTTTAGAAGTCATGAAGATTCGATTGAAGCTTTTGAAGACGGTATCGTCAAGTTTTATTTATAGTCTTTTAAGCTTCTTTCGTAGAATGTTAAGCCTTGAGTAGGTCTTACGGTTTAAATCTTCATAACGCTCATATCTTAGATCATATGATCTTTGTAGAAGTCCTTACGAACTTTCCCGAAGCATCGCGCTTCGTTTTGCGACTTCTTATGCATGTTAGCTGGTTCAAGAAGAAGAACCAACCGACTAGATGGTGATCTAGTCGGTCGGCCAAGCTTCTTGGACTGACTAGTTTGCGTCAGTCAATTCATAGATCTTTACTGTTTAAGTTAGTCGGTCTACGTTGACTCACCGACCGACTAGTTTGTGAACTAGTCGGTCAGTGATGCTTTTTTGACCGACTAGTTGAGCTTCTACTGTACATGCCAACTTACTGTTTATCGTTAGTCGGTCTATGTTCATTGGCGACCGACTAGTTAATGAACTAGTCAGTCAACTTTTGTTCTTGGACCGACTAATTCAATTTGTACGCAGACTATTTGTTTTATCTCTTAGTCGGTCTAAGTTCATGCACCGACAGACTAGTTGTGAAACTAGTCAGTTGGCAAGTGTTCTTTGACTGACTAGTTCTGTTAGTCTGAACTTCGACCTATTCTCTGTTCACCACTTAGTCGGTTCATGTTGATTGACTGACCGACTAGTTGATGAACTAGTCGGTCGGTGGTTGTTCTTTGACCGACTAGTTTGGTTCAGAATAGAGCCGTTGGAGCTTTAATTGAAACGGTTTTTTCTCTCTCTTTCCTCTAACCTATATATACTTGGAGTGCTGCATTCATTGCACTCAAGGCTGATATTAAGAGAAGTTTAGAGATCAAAGAGAAATCATTCAATCCCATTTAAAGCTCTTTCATACCAATCTTGAATCTCTTCTCACTCTTATTTCAAAAGAGAGATTCATTGATTGTGAGCCTTCCAAGCGAAGTGCTTGATTCTAGGTCACCAACAACCTCATAGCTCTCCATAGCTGATCTACATCTTGGAGCTAGGGTTTGGTGCCTCTTCATCTTCTTGAAAATCCGTTTTGCCCTAAATCGTAAGTTTTACTCAAGGCATAGGATTTTGTCGGTAAGAATTTCTATTTCAATTTACTTTCATATAGTAAGTTTCACTCTCGGTTGTGAGAGTGTGCTTGTGATCCCGGGTTGTGGGAGTCACATTTTCATTTGTGTATGATTTGACTTGTGAAGGTTTTTCACAAGTATTTCCTAGTGGAAATCTTGAGTTAGGGTTTCTAACTCGAGTATCCGGAGGGGATCCGGGTGTTTGGGACGTAGGATCACCGGGAACAAGTCGGGGAGACTTGGGTGGATCCGAACCCAGTTATATCGTTTGTTTGCGATTGTTTCTTTGTTGTCTAACATTTACATTTCCGCATTTCCTCATTGTTTGGTAGAGTTTGCAAGGTAATTAGGAATTAGCCTCTTAATTATTTTAATGTACTATTCACCCCCCTCTAGTACTTGTGCAGTAGCTTAGCAGGGCATTACATTTGGTATCAGAGCCAAGTCTATAGTTATGTCTGCCAACGACAACAAAAGCGTTCGTCCACCTTCCGACTATAGCACCTTCAAGAACCGTGAAGGAGTGTCTTCGGTAATGGAAGGACACTCCTCAACGAGGCCTCCATTCTTCAACGGTACCAACTACGGGTACTGGAAATACCAGATGGAAAATTTCCTCCGGAGTGCTTCACTATGGAGGACCACAATGAAGGAGTACGTCGAGCCCGCCGAAGAAGATTTCAAGAAGTGGACTCCCGCGGAGATCGCCGCGGAGGTAAGCAATGCCAAGGCAATGAACGCCTTGCAATGCGCTTTGGAGCCTGAGGATTTCAATAAGATATGCACATGTAAGAGTGCATATCAAATATGGAACTCCCTCCTCATTTTGCATGAAGGGACAAGTAGGGTAAGAGACTCTAAACTCGTAGTAGTTAATAAAGATTACGAGTTTTTTCATATACTATAGGGTGAGAAGATGAAGGAGTATTATGCTCGCTTCGTCGACATCACAAACGAGTTGGAGGCTCTCGGTAAAACCTACACTCAAAAGGAGAAAGTCTCGAAGATTATCGATGGACTTCCTTCTTGTTGGGGGAAACGGACCTTCGCCATCGAGGAAGGTAATGATATGAAAACTTATACCGTTGTTCAACTAATGGGTACCTTAATGTCATATGAGGTACGCAAGGATAGCAAGTTGAAGTTGCAGGACAAGATGAAGTCCTACTTAAAGCAAGATGAGCCAAAGAAGAAGGCTATTGCTTTCAAGGCCACTCCATCAACTTCCACTTCAACCGATGATGAAAACTCGGAAGACGAGTTGGACTTGGAGTCCATGGCACTCATGGCAAAGAAGTTCAACCGGTTCTTTCGGAAAGGTAACTATAAGAACAAAGCTAAATTTGGTTCTTCTAACGCTTCCTCTCCTTCGTGTTTCAAATGCAACAAGCCAGGACACATGAAAGCGGAGTGTCCTCAAAATAAGCAAAAGGAGAAGTGGAAGGCGCCGAAGTTCGACAAGTCCAAGAAGTACAAGAAAGGGTACAAAAAGGGGCTTGTCGGGACATTCACAGACTCCGAGGATTCCTCAAGCGGAGAGTCGGATGATGAGCAAGTGGAGCAAGCACACATATGCTTTATGGCTCGAGAGGAGCATGATCAAGGATCTTCCTCCTCCGATGATAGCGACAACGAAGGCGATGAGGTAACCATGGATGACCTTAGAAATGCTAATGAGCAATTATGGTCTAAATACTCTAAATTAGTAAATAGATATACTAAGGTAAAAGATGATTTAGCTAGCATCCAAACCTCGCCTAAAACTATCATCACCAACAACGACACCATTGTTGAAGAGTTGAGAAATGAGTGTAAATCTCAAGTCTCAACTTGAACATGTTAGCATTGAAGATTCGGAGGAACACAAGATAGCGGATTTGACTTCTCAAAACTCGACTTTGAGTATTGAGAACGAGAATCTCAAATCTCGTGTTTATGTGCTCACATCGCAAGTATCCACTTTGGATGCTTCTATGCGTTCTCTCACCAAGAAATATGAGTGCACATTGGGCCGAATCAATGAATTCAATAAGGGTAAGGGCCATTTGGATAATATCCTAAATGACTTACCTCCGGCCAATCACCATATTGGTTTGGGGTATAAGTTGGGAAATTCATCCAAGTCGGCCACTACCTTTGTTAGGCCAACTTCCGATACTTTGACGAGTGGTAGCAAACACTCTATTGGTAGTTCAACTACCAATGGTGCTTCCACCTCGTACACGCCCTCTTTTGGAAAGAAACCCACTATGGGTGGACCTCCAAAGAAGGGTCATGCTTATATGTACACAAATACCAGCCACGTAGGAACACACGTCCTACTCCACATGCTCACTCATATCATGATTTTTATGCACCACATCCACGGGCACGTGCATACCATGTGAGACACCCTCATGCACGTGTTCCCCCACATGCATATGTTCACCCTCATCATCGTATGAATAATTATTCACATGCACCATTTCATCATGTTCCTTATTCCTATCCACGACATGCATCACGTAGAAATCAACAACGCATGCATGCACCCAATAGGATGAGGGCTCCCAAAATCTTCACTATTTGGAGCCCAAAGGACACAAGCATGAATGAAAAACAAGTTTACATGAATGCTTATTTTTCGAATGTTGTGCATAGTGATAACTATGTGGGGAAGTCTAAGTCCAATTGGACTTGGCTTCCAAAGGTCTAATCTTTTGGACCCAATGACCTTGGGTAACATGATACGATATTTTCTATCTTTAGGTACTCAAGAGAAAGAAACGGAGCAACAACTTTAAATTTAGCTCCAAGAAGAATTGGATACTCGATAGCGGGTGTTCAAAACATATGACGGGTGACGCTCAATTGCTCTCCGGAGTGGTGTCCATCGCAAATGGGAACCGGGTAGTCTTTGGAGGCAACGAGATCGGAACCATCATAGGTGTTGGCAAAGTGGGTAATCCTTCTAAACCACTTATATGTGATGTTTACCTTGTTAAAGGATTAAACCACAATCTCATTTCAATAAGCCAACTTTGTGACAAAGGTTACAAAGTTAGCTTTGCGAAAGGAATGTGCCATATTTTAAGAAAAGATAATAATGAATTATTGTTTTTCGACACATGCCATAAGGATATATATATCCTAGATCTTCCAAGATCACATGAACAATGTCTCATTGCCAACACAAGTGAACAACACTTATGGCATCGACGTTTTGGTCATGTGAACTTTGGAACACTATTTAAGCTTTCCAAGTTAAATTCTATTAGAGGCTTCCCTAAGCTTGTCTTTCAAAAGAAAAGCTTTTGTGACTCGTGTCAACGAGACAAGCTTCCAAAATCTTCATTTAAACCTAAGAAAAGCATTTCTTCTAAGCGGCCACTAGAGCTATTACATCTAGATTTATTTGGGCCAACTAGAGTTGCTTCATTAGGTAATGCTAGATATGGACTTGTCATCGTTGATGACTTTTCTAGGTTTACTTGGGTATTTTCATTGAGTAATAAAAATGAAGCTTTTGAAAACTTCACAATTTTTGTTAAGAAAGTACAAAATCTCATCAGAACCACCATTGTCACTATTCGTAGTGATCATTGAGGGGAATTTGAGAATGAGTCTTTTGAGACATTTTGTGATGAAGTTGGTATTACACACACCTTCTCTTTCCCTCGCGCACCTCCTCAAAATGGTGTTGTTGAGAGAAAGAATAGGACGCTAGTGGAGTGTGCTCGCACTATGCTTGATGATAGCCAACTTGGCCATCAATTTTGGGCGGAAGCGGTACACACCGCTTGCTATGTGTTTAATAGAATACTTTTGAGGCCCGGCACTAAACAAACTTGTTATGAATTGTTGTTTGGTAGATTGCCTCAAGTTAAACATTTTCGTGTTTTCGGTTCGAAATGTTTCATTAAAAACATGTATGGTAGTTTGGACAAATTCGATCCAAGATCCGATGAGGGGATTTTTGTTGGATACTCCTTACGTAGCAAAGCCTACCGGATATACAACAAACGAACCTCAACGATCGAGGAATCGCTTCATGTTTCATTTAATGAAGGATTTGTTCCAACTAGAATTACTAATGATGATGACTCTATGGATGTCTTATGTGATTCAATTGGTAATTCTAATTCTAATAATTCTATTGATTCTATTGAGACTAACCCAACTAATGAAGTTTTTGAGAATGTTCCTAGTGATCAAGGTATTCCCAAACGGCTTCATACCGTTCGTGACCATCCTCATGAGCAAGTCATTGGCAATATCCATGATAGTGTCAAGACGAGATCGCAAGTGAACTACTTTGCTCATTGTGCCTTTGCCTCCTCGATTGAGCCAAAGAATGTTAATGAAGCGTGAGAAGATGGTGCTTGGATCTTAGCCATGGAGGAGGAACTCATTCAATTCGAGAGGAATGAGGTTTGGGAGCTTGTTCCTATGCCGTCGAAGAACCACACCGTCATAGGGACAAAGTGGATCTTCAAGAACAAGACCGACGAAAACCAAATCGTCGTCCGGAACAAAGCTCGGTTAGTTACTCAAGGCTACCGTCAAGAGGAAGGTATTGATTTCGAAGAATCCTTCGCTCCGGTAGCTAGATTAGAATCAATTAGATTATTATTGTCTTTTGCATGCCATAAGGATTTTAAACTTTTTCAAATGGATGTTAAAAGTGCGTATTAAATGGAGATGTTGTTGAGGAAGTTTACGTTTCTCAACCTCCGGGTTTTATTAATGAAAAATTTCCAAATCATGTTTTTAAACTTAAGAAAGCACTTTACGGTTTGAGACAAGCTCCTCAAGCTTGGTATGACCATTTAAAGAATTTTCTTTTGGATTTGGGTTTTAAAATGGGAGAAGTTGATTCCATATTATTTGTTAAGTATTCGAATAATGATATAATTTTAGTTCAAATATATGTTGATGATATCATTTTCGGTGCTACTAACTTTGGTCTTTGCGAAGAGTTTTCTAATGTGATGAAGGATCAATTTGAGATGAGCCACATGGGTGAGCTCAAGTATTTCTTAGGTCTCTAAATTCGCAAAATGGACGATGCAATCTTCATCCACCAAACGAAGTACACGGTGGAGTTGCTTAAGCGATTTGGAATGGAGAATGCCTCCGGGAAAAAGACTCCAATGAGCACGACTACACATCTTGATAAGGATACGGGCGGTAAAGATGTAGACATTCGTCTATATCGAGGTATGATAGGTAGTTTACTATATCTTACCGCAAGTAGGCCCGATATTATGTTTGCCGTATGTGTATGTGCTCGTTATCAGTCTCAACCTAAGGAGTCACACTTAGTAGCGGTAAAACGTATTTTCCGTTATTTAAGTTACACACTTGATTTTGGATTACTTTATCCAAAATCTAGCACGTATGAGTTAATCTCATATAGTGACGCAGATTATGCGGGATGCAAATCTGACAGGAAAAGTACTAGTGGCACTTGCCATTTTATAGGAAATTCTCTTGTCTCTTGGTTTTCCAAGAAGCAGAATTCTGTATCACTTTCAACCACCGAGGCGGAATATATTGCCGCCGGTGCCGCGTGTGCTCAAGTTCTTTAGATGAGACACACACTTAAAGACTTTGGTATAAACTGTGATACTTGCCCTATCATGGTTGACAACCAAAGTGCAATATGTCTCTCTAAGAACCCGGTACACCATTCCCGTTCTAAACACATAGATGTCCGACACCATCTCTTATATGATCATGTTGCTAAAAAGGACATCATATTAGTGTACGTTGAAACCCAGAAGCAAATCGTCGATATTTTCACGAAACCCCTAAAGGAAAACTCCTTTGTGCGGTTGCGTCAAGAATTGGGGATTATGGGTGAATCCGAGATTTAGGATTCATTTTTATTCAATAATCTTGCATGCTATTCAATTTCATTATATTTGCTCATGCTAGATTTATTGGAATTTTCTGGATTTTTGTTGAATTTTCGGAATTTTCGCTCGATTTGTTCTTAAACGTCAAATTTCAGATTTTCGATGTTTAATGGGGGTAGTATAATGATTAATGAGAGTTTTACGATGTTTCGTCTAAGTGCGGTTAGGAGAGAAATCAAAATTTCAAAATTTTCAATTTTTGGACTCTCTTAGTCGGTCCAAGTTCATTGGACGACCGACTAGATTCAGTTCTAGTCGGTCAGTGAATGAGCTTAGACCGACTAAATCTTGTCAGGAAATTTGGCTTCAGTTACTGTTTACAACTAGTCGGTTCAAGCTCATTGATCGACCGACTAGATCGTGATCTAGTCGGTCAGTGCTTGAACTGTGACCGACTAATTGTGACGGGGACAGTTGTGTCTTTTGAGCTTCCGAACGACTTAAATCCAATCTATTCGACTTAAACTCATTCTAGTCGATCGTTTTTCTTCTCCAGCTCAAAACCCCTGAAAACCCTTGATCTTCCACCTCTCCCTCCGCCGTTTTCCGATCAATTTCCGGCCGTTCTCCGTCGCCGTCCGTCGATCTATCTCCCTAGGGTTTGTTCTCACTCCTCTCCTAGCTATCTAGGGTTAGATTTTTAGCTCCTAGGCTTAGGGTTTGTATCTATTTCGGCTAGGGTTTCATTTCGGCTAGGGTTTGATCTCTAGGGTTCTAGAACTCAATTCCTTGTTTGATTGTGTCGTGTATTGTCGCGCTTATGGCACGTACACGTATTCCGATCCATCCTTCGAGCCCTTTGCCTATGACCGTAGAGCCATCCCCTACGGATCCCGATCAACCTACGCGAACCCCTCCTAAACACCGATCGAAGACCACCCAACCCTCTTCGTCTTCGCCTCCTCTTAAGCGTAAGAGGACGGCGACAGCGAAGCCCCGAGCTCAATCTCAGCCCAAGACCAAGCCTATGTCTTTTCGAGCTCCCACTCCACCCGGTGCTTCGGATTCCGACACCAAGTATATACCTGCGACTGAGACCCCTAGGGATCCTACACCACCTCCTAGGCAACCTGAGTCTAGCTCTCGACCCCGTACTTCCACACGTAAGCCTAAGGGAAAGGCTCCGATGCCGGTTAGAGGTGTCGATATTTCGTTGTGTCACGACGACCCTATGTGTCTCGTGGCTTACAACCGTATCGAACACTGTCCGCTACTTCTGGAGCATTTCGTATAGTTTTCTGACTTCATAGGCCTCGTAGATCTTCTGTCGTCTTCCGGTCTTCTCGATTACCTTCGATATGACCCTAAGGTGAACCCACACCCTTACCCTCGCCTCGTGAAGATCTTCTATGCCAATAGGGTTCGTGATCAGTACGACGAGACCCACTCGATTGAGACTACTGTCTTGGGGACTCCGATAGTCCTCACGGCAGAAATCTTAGGAGAGGTGTTGGGTATCTCCTCGTCTGGCCTTCTTCCGTCAGATATCTCCGTCGATGACATTTCCTCCCTTGACCAGGTTATCCTTTCTGAGATCTTCCACGAGATTCCTCCCACCATGATTGGCGTTCCCTCTAAGTCCTTCAAGCCGAATGCTTGGGTGCTAAATTTGATCTTGAAGTCGTGCTTACTTCCTAAGTACGGCTCCTCCTCTCTGCCATCCCAGCCTTTCTTGAAGCTTATCTATGCCATCTTCATGGGTAGCGAGATTAACTGGGCTCGGATTATACTCGATAAGATAGATTCTTTCGAGTGTATCCGGAAGTCCACGAAGTCTGCGCATATCCCATTCCCGTGCTTGTTGACTCTCGTATTTCGCCACTTTCGTGTCACTTTGCCTCGTGACGATGAGCGCCCTCTCGGTCCCCCTTTGAACGCGACGGCCATCAAGAAGTCTCTTGCGGCGCTCCGTCATGTTCAGCGGACGACCCCTGCTGCTTCAGCCTCAGCCTCAGCCTCAGCTGCTCCCTCCCTTACTCTTGCTGACCTCGCACGTTCGATCAAACGTGTGGAGTCTCGGTATGCTCGCACTGAGGAGATTCTTTCTCGTATCGCTTCTCATTTGGGGATTGAGATCCCTCCATCAGTTTCTGACGAGGACGAGGAGCTGGATGATTAGGAGATTCTCGAGCTTGCTCGTGCTGCTGCTGCCCGTGCCCCTGAGGGTACTCCTGTTGCTGCTGGTGCTTCTGGTGAAGCTGCTTATTCTGTTAGTGACCCCGAGAGCACACCTGTTGCCACTGTTCTTGCGGTGGATACTACGACTGGTGCTCCCGAGGCCACTACCGTTGCTACTCCAGAGATCGTCTCTCCTATCGTACCTGAGATCACTTCTACTGTCGCTCCCGTGGACACTTCAGCTGATCCGGTGACCACCTCTCCTGCTGCAGAGCCTGCTGCTGTTGGAGATCCTCCCGCTTCCTCCTGAGCTTCTCTGAGGACTCTCCGATGCACTTTAGATGATAGATCTAGTTGTGAGAGAGTGTTGGGTAGGATAGAGTGTGGTTTGGATATTTTTGACATTTTGATGTATTTTTGATGTATTCTGGATAGATGTCGGTATGTTTTGTGATACTCTGGTATATGTGTGATATGATGTTGTATTTTGTGCCCCGATCGTTGGATCGATGTTATGTATGTCGGCGATGTATCATTTTGTTGTACTCATGCTTCATTCATATATATATACATCGATGTTGACATTTCATTATTTTGTGCACATTTAATATTTTATATGTCTCTGATGTTTTGATTTCGTCGCTCGACGAAAATACTTGGTTAAATAGAATTCATTTTATGAAAACATAGAATTGTTTTCCATGCACTAACTTAACCAAGAATGTTGATATTGGAGAGTATATTCCATAACTCAATCCGTAAAATTGATTTGAGTTTTGATGATTTTATTTTTTGATTTTCGACTTTGGTCTCATTGACACGGTTTGATTTAATTCGTATTTTTTCTTTGGTGTCACTTGGACCGTGGTTGTATTCTACGACTCCGGTGCTTTTATTTGAAGCCATTATTGTTGTCGTTAATCTCCTCCCACTCTTTTTGCTAATGCCAAAGGGGGAGAGATATAATAATGACATGTGCTAAATGATAATTTAAGCATTTTTCCAAGAATCTAATTTGATATATTAGATTCAGGGGGAGTTAAGACATAAAAATTGGATTTCAAATCCGATATTTCAATAATAGATTCTCATTTTTATACTTTACTCGTCTGCTTGATGCGTAGTATTATTATTAATTTTGGAATTAACGTGTCATCAATGCAAGGGGAGTAAGTAAATTACATTTGAATCATTATTTTTGATTATTATTTATGTTGATTTGTCATCACCAAAAAGGGGGAGAATGTTGGATATTGGACTCCCCGGATTTGGTTTTGGATGATGAACAAACATAAATATATCGTGAACTAACTCTTTGTGAGCGCAGTTATGGAGATCGTTGCCAAATTCATATGAACATCCCAAGCGACGTCTCAAGACTTCTCAAAGCACGTGATCGTATGCCTAAAGCTTCGTTGAAGCTTATGGACCATTTTAGAAGTCATGAAGATTCGATTGAAGCTTTTGAAGACGGTATCGTCAAGTTTTATTTATAGTCTTTTAAGCTTCTCTCATAGAATGTTAAGCCTTGAGTAGGTCTTACTGTTTAAATCTTCATAACGCTCATATCTTAGATCATATGATCTTTGTAGAAGTCCTTACGAACTTTCCCGAAGCATCGCGCTTCGTTTTACGACTTCTTGTGCATGTTAGCTGGTTCAAGAAGAAGAACCAACCGACTAGATGGTGATCTAGTCGGTCGGCCAAGCTTCTTGAACCGACTAGTTTGTGTCAGTCAATTCATAGCTCTTTACTGTTTACAGTTAGTCGGTCTACGTTGACTCACCGACCGACTAGTTTGTGAACTAGTCGGTCAGTGATGCTTCTTTGACCGACTAGTTGAGGTTCTACTATACAAGCCAACTTACTGTTTATCGTTAGTCGGTCTATGTTCATTTGGCGACCGACTAGTTAATGAACTAGTCGGTCAACTTTTGTTTTTGGATCGACTAATTCAATTTGTACTCAGACTATTTGCTTTATCTCTTAGTCGGTCTAAGTTCATGCATCGACCGACTAGTTGTGAAACTAGTCGGTTGACAAGTGTTCTTTGACCGACTAGTTCTGTTAGTCTGAACTTCGACCTATTCTCTGTTCACCACTTAGTCGGTTCATGTTGATTGACCGACCGACTAGTTGATGAACTAGTCGGTCGGTGGTTGTTCTTTGACCGACTAGTTTGGTTCAGAATAGAGCCGTTGGAGCTTTAATTGAAACGTTTTTCTCTCTCTCTTTCCTCTAACCTATATATACTTGGAGTGCTGCATTCATTGCACTCAAGGCTGATATTAAGAGAAGTTTAGAGATCAAAGAGAAATCATTCAATCACATTCAAAGCTTTTCATTCCAATCTTGAATCTCTTCTCACTCTTATTTCAAAAGAGAGATTCATTGATTGTGAGACTTCCAATCCAAGTGCTTGATTCTAGGTCACCAACAACCTCATAGCTCTCCATAGCTGATCTACATCTTGGAGCTAGGGTTTGGTGCCTCTTCATCTTCCCGAAAATCCGTTTTGCCCTAAATCGTAAGTTTTACTCAAGGCATAGGATTTTGTCGGTAAGAATTTCTATTTCAATTTACTTTCATATTGTAAGTTTCACTCTCGGTTGTGAGAGTGTGTTTGTGATCCCGGGTTGTGGGAGTCACATTTTCATTTGTGTATGATTTGACTTGTGAAGGTTTTTCACAAGTATTTCATATTGGAAATCTTGAGTTAGGGTTTCTAACTCGAGTATCCAGAGGGGATCCGGGTGTTTGGGACGTAGGATCACCGGGAACAAGTCGTGGAGACTTGGGTGGATCCGAACCCAGTTATATCGTTTGTTTGTGATTGTTTCTTTGTTGTTTAACATTTACATTTCCGTATTTCCGCATATTGTTTGGTAGAGTTTGCAAGGTAATTAGGAATTAGCCTCTTAATTATTTTAAAGTACTATTCACCCCCCTCTAGTACTTGTGCAGTAGCTTAGCAGGGCATTACACTTTTTGGTTATGTGTGTCATGAGAATATTGATGGATCGTGATCTAAGCCTAGAGGCGGGGGTGGGGTGGGGTAAATAGGCTTATAAATTTTTTTCAGATGCTTATAACATATTCCTACTCAATCAAACAATCACAGAGAAAATATGGTCCAGAAATAATAAAGCAGCAGCATTCAAAAGTGCACACGATATTACCCTGGTTCGGTCGCCCCAGACCTACTCCAGCCCCAAAGTAATCACTAGAATAATATTGTCAAGATACAAACCATAAATAAATTCGTGCCCCAACACTCAACTCACCAATTATTGTATCTCACTCTCCAAAGTGTCGAATAATACTATCCTAGCGAAAACTTTCCATTGACTAGCCCCAACCAGTCAAGAGCCCAAAATACCCAAAAAAGAAAAGTGTAATACAAAGATCTATCAAATCAATCACAAATGATAATATGATGAACAGTCTAGAGCGCTCAATTTATGAAGATTGAATAGTCCTTATCGATAAGCTCGTCGCCAGCTTTATGTTGGCGCAAACTGTGTCTCAATTCGATGTCTGGATCTCAAGATATAGCCCTCCGAAGTTTGCTATGCAAATCTGCCTGAATCTGGTCTGTGCGTAAATCAATTCTATGTTCTGCAGAATCGAAAGCAGTCTATGCGTAAAGTAATTAAATAACACGTTTTCTAGAAAATGCAGTAAAATTCCATGAGCTCAGAAAAATCTGAATAAATACTCGTTGAAATTGTGGGATCGTCATCTTCGACAAAAAAATAATAAAGGACAGATTTGATTACTTTTGTAGAGAGAAATTCTAAAATCTTTGAAGTGCGTTGTAGAGATTTGAATTTAATATAGAACTTCTCCCTTGTGCTTTGTAGATCCCCTTGCTTGGTTGATTGAAGATGATGTGGTCTTGTACTCTTGGTTTTTGATGCTTGATGGAGTAGTTGTGCGGCAAGGAGAAGCACTTGGAGCTGTTTCTTATTTGAAGATGATGAGAGCTATGAACCTATTCAGAATACAACTCACGCTAAAATAAAAATAACTGATTTAATATAGAGATTAAGATCAAAAAAATATCACCATAATGTAGAGCGTTGGTTGTGATCGTCCCGGCGCCAACGATTCTTCGATCCGAGCTCTGTGGATAGAGTTATGTACTTTTCAGCATCGTCCGTCGAGCACCTTCTTCTTCTTGCAAATTGGATAATCTCTTTGAAGTTTTGGAGGAGAAAATTCGGCCAAGATGAAGGGAAAATAAGTCTAGGGCCGGCTTTGTTTGCTTGTTCTCTCTCCTTGAGGGGTTTCCTTATAGAAATAGGAATTGTACTTATAGTGCTTGGACCCAAGTAATTGGATTAAATAAAAACTCCTTGAAACTGATTTGATATCTCCAAATTTATTTGATCTCATCTCATCTCTTTGGTCCAATGAACTTGTTCAATATCCTATTCAAAATAGAACTCCTTTTGTATCCAAATGAGATCTAATTTGAATCCAAATTCAATCTGACCAAGTCCAATGCCCTTAATCCAAATTGATTTGGACTTGATTTTGATCTCGTTTTGAATTTAATTTCGTATCACTCCACATCATGTTGACCAAGTCAAATTCTCGTAATTTACAGATTACTGTCTCTCCATCTTTTGCTTGAATTTACGTCATCGCCATTACTTCGAATTTGCCAGATTGCCATCGATTAATAAACACATCATTGCCATTGATTGCTCCGTGTTTATCTTCACCGGGAAACACTTAACAAACACATCAAAAATATTCACGAAGGTTTGTTATCATCAAACAAGAAATCAACAATCGTTGTATCCAACTACACATTGTATCCAACAATCTCTCCCTTTTGATGATGATTGATTTGGGTTGAATAATGCATATTTAACACCCCATTTAGCCCTATTTTGGGCTTATATGATGCTTAATTGGTCTGTAATATGTTCGTATTTTGTATATCGTCATTTATTAGAGAAATCACTTGTTTAAGCACAAAACAGCAATAAACTGAGTATTTCTACACATTTTATATTTTTCATAGCTAGATCTCGATCTCACGATTCCAACGACTATTTATTTGTATTTTTCTGAGATCTGTGCTAATTACTATGAATTTTTGAATACAGAATAACCTTTTAAATGGAGAAATACGGGAAAATACAGTCAAAATACGTCGTATATATGCGGGGCGACGTGGCAAGATCTCGGCGCTCCATTCTTCATCCAACGGTCGCTGGCAGTCGACGACGTGGCTACATCTCGCGTGTCGATTTCTAATCAAACGGACGACGTCGATTCCAAATCCAGCTAGCGGAGAGCGCCGGTGGGACACGTGGCAGCATCGGACAATCTCTCGCCTTCATCCAATGCCTCAGCTCCACGGACGATGCGACGATCAGCAGACCGCTCGATCTTGATCTGACGGCCAACGATGAACACCGAAGCGAATGCGGAGCGTGCGAACACGGGGCTACATGGCGTAATCCTAGGAGCTTGCCGCTGAAACGAACGGACCGATGAATTTTGAAGCGAATTCTGATCGGAGTCGTGATTCAAATCAAGGGGCGAAATTTGCAACCGCCTGGCCACGTGGCGCGATGAGAGCACATCACGCATTGATCGAACGGTCAGAATTTGATCCGACGGTGGATTTCGGGTTTGAATTGAAATGAAGTGGGTTTGGACCTGCTAACGCAACTAAAACCCGTAATGCTTGTATTTAAGGTATTCTAGGGGTTTTGTTGTGTATGCTGGCGTATTGGGGGCTCTAGGAGACATATTTTGCCATGAAATTTGGAGGCCCTGAGGATAGAGGCTAGTTCTGTCATCTGAAGGAAATTTGGGGCTATTTGGAGAGAATTGGTGACATTTTTCCTATCTTTAGCCTTGTATTTTGCGTATTTGGCTTAGAATTGAAGTATTATTCACGTATTTTGAGGTTTTAATGATGTATTTGTCTATGAATACTGAATATATTCTCTTCATGCATGGTTAATCTTCATATGTGTTGGTGTTGATGTAGTTAGGGTGTCGTAATCATTGATTTTGATGTCTTTTCCCCTATTTGCATTGTATAATCGCGTATTTTGTCGATTTCTACATATATCTTGTATGGGTATATTATATAGAGACGTGTGCATGCTTGAATTGAATATGATCTTTGCGGACTTATTCGTGATGTGACCCGAGAGGGCACTTGTGTTTATTTTCCCGATGAAATCGACATATACGTGATTACCTTCTTGGCACTATTTCATGCTCTTTATCGCCATACTTCCCGACGTTCTCGTGCCCTAACCGGATGAAACGTTGAGTTATAGAAATGATATTTATAATCATTGATTGCATATACCCTAACGAAATCATTCCCAACACATACTTTCCATATTAGTACCCCAATATCAAATTCACCGTAATTATCGTAGGATTTTCTTTTATTCTTTTAAACTCTTGATACCATAACTTTATACTTGATAGGTGGTTGTTTATTACCGTATTATTACTCTTTACAAACTGAAGTTCGTGGTTTTGCAGGTCAGTTGTCCCGCGGATACGATACCTGGACTCACCAGGATTATTACTTGTTCGATCTCCTGCACTTGGGAGTAGGGTTTACATATATTGAGACGAGTCAAGTTTTTGGCGTCGTTGCCGGAGATAACAATACTTGTGATCTACGATTTCAGTTCGTATGGAGGAACATTCGGTGAGATCCTTCCATCTTATAGTTTATGATTTTTTATTAGTTTTTTGTTTCGTTTTCTCTTTATAAAAAATTCAAAAAAATGGAATACATGAAATTCTATAGCATAAACAATTGGTATGATGCAGAGTACAATGTTGCACACAAACAAAGGATGGAGAAACTCAAGATCGCTAGTTTTAATCAGACTGATTGTGAAACTTTCTTTCAGGCCTGGAGGAGGTTCACAGACATAGTATTGAGCTATCCGCAGCATGGGTACACAACGAAAGAGCTTATGGAGTCCTTCTTACTTAGACTACCAACCACAGCTGCAGGAATTTTTGGGAGTCATGACGTCGACAGAGGCGTGGAAATACATGGAGTCCTTAGAAGAGACTGATCAGATCATTAATGAGACTTCAAGTGTGATTCAACGGAGCCTTCATGCCCTGATCAAGGAGAGCAAAGCGTAGACGTACCATTGCAACCCTTGAAAGAGGAAGTTCAATTACTCATTCAGACACAGGATGCTACATCCCATCAATTCCAAGGAAAGTTTCTTGCTCGGAGTCGGCAAATCCAGCAATCCATTGAAAATCTTACTCTGATTGCCACTTGCTTAGAAGAAAATAATTCTTGTGAAATCCAATTTCAAGAATCTAATATGAGTTTATCTTTTATTGCAGGCATATCGAGCGAGCTATGTCACGATGAAGTGAAAATATCAACATAGCAGGAAGTGTGTGCAAAGGAGAGGACGAGCTAGCAATTTTGGATGAACAGGAGGATGAGACAGCTGGGAACATGAGTTTAGAGATTATCATTATGGAGCCCGAACCACTCTTTCCCCCAGTTTTTTTTCCCAAAATCATTTATTCCTCTCCCCAATGACTGAGCATCATACCGAAAGTAGTGCATATCTTTCAGGGAGTAGTCATCAATATGCTTTAATTTAATTCACCTATTTTGATGACTACATTTGGAATACTTCTATTGAAAGGAATTTAAGACTAAAATGGATTGACGTAACTCATCTCTTGCAGGTTACAGGTGAACAGCTTATAGAGATGCTGGGAATTACGTTACTGGGATCCAGTTTAGCTAGTGAAGGAAGATTACTCACCGAGGAGCGCAATGAACAAATAGACAACTTCCTCCACCATTAAAGATCTGTGATCCGCCATTTGACTGCGGTGTGTTCTTTCCATTAGTGTAGATTTTTATATGCTTTCTAGGATGCTTGCTTTTGAATAAACTCGTACCCTTTTGACATTGAGGACAATGTCCATCTTTAGTTGGGGGGAGTGTATGAGACCTTAGGATTTTTTAAAAAAAACAAGGCAAAAGAAAAGAATAAATCACCATTCTCATCATTTATAGCTCCTTCACATATCACAAATGCGGATGATTATGCATTGATTGAGTTCTAAAAATTGTTTATGGCTTGAATTAAGTATTTTTCCTTCATGGAATTACTGTTAATATGCTATTCATGAAAACTTTCAATTACCATGATTAATATCTCGAAATAGTTTGAATTTATTACATGCATGCTACGGTGATGAAAAAGCGTAAGTATACACTATTTATTAGAACAGTTTTCAAGTTGAAGAGGAACTTGGCCATTGTTACTAATGTTTATGTTCATATTTATGGGTGTTGAGTTGCTTATGAAAAAAATTGCAAAAAAAGTGAAAAAGAAAAAGTGCATCGTTCCCTTGAGTTCATTGATTAGCTGGGTCTTCGTGCCTCAGGAAGTATTGGAGATTCGCGTCTAAAGATGAATGAATTGCGAGTGCATCCAAAAAAAGAGAGAAGAAAATAAAACTTAGATGATTCGAGTATTAAGTTCGAGGGGCTCTTCTAAGCCTAAGTCTGGCCTAGGAATCATTAACTGAAAGCTCGCTACAAGAATCATTCTAAGTCGTCAAAAGAAAAGAAAAAGAAATAAAGAAGAAATGGTGAATAAACTAAGCAATTTCAATACCCACGATTTAAAACGATCTTTTTGAGATGCCAATTCCTTGGAAATAAGAAAACTAGAATATAACGACGTGTTATACTTTCGCTTGCACAAAACAATGCTTGCATGTTCTTTATTCAAATTAAATTAGAGAAAATATCATGTGATTGATCTTGTTCATGGATTGTGTATATTGATGGTCAAAATCATGTTGAAAAGCGTATTATTGAGCCATGCCATACGCGATTGATAGAATTTATTGTTTTATTAATCATTCGACTTCATTGCTCTTTTTTCTAGGGACTAGCAAATCGCTAGTTGGGGGGTGTGATTCGGATTGAATATTGCATATTTAGCACCCAATTTAGCCCTATTTTGTGCTTATATGATTCTTAATTGGTCTCTAATACATTCGTATTTTGTATATCATCATTTATTAGAGAAATCACTTGATTTAAGCACAAAACAACAATAACCTGAGTATTTCTGCACATTTTATATTTTTCATGGCTAGATCTCGATCTCACGATTCCAACGACTATTTATTTGTATTTGTCTGAGATCTGTGCTAATTACTATGAATTTTTGAATGCAGAGTACCATTTTAAATAGAGAAATACGGGAAAATACGGTCGAAATATGCCGTATATATGCGGGGCGACATGGCAAGATCTTGGCGCTCCATTCTTCATCCAACGGTCGCTGGCAGTCGACGACGTGGCTACATCTCGCGCGTCGATTTCTAAACAAACGGACGACGTCGATTCCAAATCCAGCGAGTGGAGAGCACCGATGGGACACGTGGCAGCATCGGACAATCACCCGCCTTCATCCAACGCCTCAGCTCCACGGACGACACGACGATGTGCGGACCGCTCGATCTTGATTTGACGACCAACGATGAACACCGAAGTGAATGCGGAGCGTGCGAACACGGGGCTACATGGCGTAATCCTAGGAGCTTGCCGCTGAAACGAATTGGACGCGATGAATTTCGAAGCAAATTCGGATCGAAGTCATGATACAGATCAAGCGGGCGAAATTTGCAACCGCCTGGCCACGTGGCGCGACGAGAGCGCATCCCGCATTGATCGAACGGTCAGAATTTGATCCGACGGTGGATTTCGGGTTTGAATCGAAATGAAGCGGGTTTGGACCTGCTAACACAACTAAAACCCGCAATGCTTGTATTTAAGGTATTTTAGGGTTTTTGTTGCATATGCTGGCGTATTTGGGGCTCTAGGAGCCGTATTTCGTTATAAAATTTGGAGGCCCTGGGGACAGAGACTAGTTCTATCATCTGAAGGAGATTTGGGGCTATTTGGAGAGAATTGGTGACATTTTTCCTTTCTTTAGCCTTGTATTTTGTGTATTTGGCTTAGAATTGAAGTATTATTCACGTATTTTGAGGTTTTAATGATGTATTTGTCTATGAATACTGAATATATTCTCTTCATGAGTGGTTAATCTTCATATGTGTTGGTGTTGATGTAGTTAGGGTGTTGTAATCATTGATTTTGATATCTTTTCGCCCTATTTGCATTGTATAATCACGTATTTTGTCGATTTCTACATTTATCTTGTATGGGTATGTTATACGGAGACATGGGCATGCTTGAATTAAATATGATCTTTGCAGACTTATTTGTGATGTGACCCGAGAGGGCACTTTTGTTTATTTTCTCGATGAAATCGACGTTATATGTGATTACCTTCTCGGCACTACTTCATGCTCTTTATCGCCATACTTTCCGACGTTCTAATGCCCTAACCGGACGAAACGTTGAGTTATAGAAAAGATATTTATAATCATTGATTGCATATACCCTAACGAAATCATACCCAACACATACTCTCCATATTAGTACCCCAATATCGAATTCACCGTAATTATCGTAGGATTTTCTTTTATTCTTTTAAACTCTTGATACCATAACTTTATACTTGATATGTGGTTGTTTATTACCGTATTATTACTCTTTACAAATTGAAGTTCGTGGTTTTACTGGTCAGTTGTCCCGTGGATACGATACCTGGACTCACCAGGATTATTACTTGTTTGATCTCCTGCACTTCGGAGTAGAGCTCACACATATTGAGACGAGTCAATGACAAACTGCAATAAGATTTGATCAATAAGGTCTATAAGATGTCATCGTGATAAGTGGTTGTGAAGTGTAGTAATGCATGTCAACATGATATAAATCATACACAAGATGCTCCCCTATTGACATGCTCCCCCTATTAAATTACTCCCCTAAAGGGTGCTTAAACCTTGATCAAATCTATACATTATTTTCCCTCTTTTGTTAACATCAAAAGAGCACAGAGTTTCATGTCATATGCAATATAAAAATAAAGTATTATTAGTCAAGACATGTGATCACATTAAGACAATTAAAAAACAACCACTTGATATTCAAATTAATCTCATAACAATGATTAATACACCTTCGTGCTCGTGTGATGATTAAGAATTAAAATATATATGGAGAATTTTCATGAAAAACAATCAATACAAATCAACTTTCAATATAACATATATTCTTTTAAGATTGATTTCCCCCAACTTATGAATAATGAGTTCAAGTTACCAACACCCAAAACATAGCCTATAAGGACTCTTAGATGTGGGGTGGCATTGCTTGGCGGATATAACACCAACACTTAAGATTAATCTTAAAGTATAAGTTTGATATCCGTGGGTTGTCTAATTGCCATTAACAGTATCCATTTTCCATACAAAGCTCTTTCATTTCTCTTCTATTTCATTAATATGCATTTTTTTAAAAATAACACTTTATTTTATTTTCTTTTCATAAGCTCTAATTTTTATCCATGGCAAGATACTTCATATCTCGTAGAGTAATATGTTTTTCAATATTTTTTAATTCATCCACCAACAAACACTTTCCCAAATTTCATGAAAACAACTCCATATGTGTAATAACAATTAATCTCGTGAAAATGTAGGGTGAAGGTGTAGAAATCAAGTCGTTCAATTTATCAAACATGTCATGATCATTTAGAAAGTCTAAAATGCAATTATAGTCATGACAATAATACAAGATTTCTACATGGATATGAATATCATTCAAAAGTATAGTTTTAATAAATAAAAGAGAGGTAAACAATAAAGCTCAAGCTTTATACAGTTTGCACTTTCTCATTTTTTATTTTTCAAAATTTCAAATTTTTGGCTTTATTTTTAAAACAATTTTCTATCATCAAAGAAAATCAAAAGCACACAAAGAAAACACTCCTAAAAAATCACTCATAAATCACACCAAAAATAGACACATCAAAAAATCTTATGAAGGTACGCAATGAGTTCAAATAAGAAATCATATCTTTGCGTTATCGTTTGGCTAAGGAACTTCAATGAAATGCGACGTCTAATCCATAGTTCATTGTCCCTCCATGGAAGATGTTATGTGTGACCTTGGAATCCAACAAGCTCCACCAGTGTTAGTCATAAAATCTTTAGGAAGCCATACTTGTTTATACTTTATTTTCAGAAAGACGAGATCCTTAAGATCCTACACATAAAGAACATTGTTTGTCAGTTACTGGACTCATTTACCGACAACCAGAAGATTGTCAAATCACACATCCCTACTGCAAATACTCCAGTTAGGGTTGACATCCTCGAGAATGGATATAATCCACCAGCAGTAGAAGTGGTTGTTTCTCAACTGAAAAGAGGCAGAGCACCAGGCTCCAAGGACAAAAATCCAAGAAAAAGAAAAAACTCATGGAGACATTATGACAATATCACCACAGAAAAATGAGCTTATGTCAATACCCTCACCCCTCCCGGAATCAACTGCAAAGGAAAAGCCAGGAGAAACTGAAATATCATTAAATTATGTATGTATATGGGAGGTGTTGGACAAAAAGTGTACAATCGTCGATGATGACTTCACGTTTCATATTTTCATTCACGTCGTCGAAAGCGACGATGATAATGATCCACATTCCGTTGCTGAATGCAAACGAAGAAATGATTGGCCAAAGTAGAATGAGGCAATAGAAGTAGAACTGGACTCGCTTAAGGAACATAAAGTCTTTAGGAAAATAGTCTAGACACCAAACGGTGTCAAACCTGCAAGATATAATGGGTATTTGTCAAAAAAGAAATGAAAATAATGAGATCACACACTACAAAGTAAGACTTGTAGCATATGGATTTTCCCAAAGACTGGGTATAGACTATGAAGAAACATACTCACTAGTAATGAATGCGATCACTTTTCGATTTTTGATAAACTTAACAACAAAAGAAGGATTAGATATGCAACAAATGGATGTTGTGATTGTATACCTATGTGAAAATCTTCATAAAGAGAGAAATATGAAACTTCCTGATGGTTTTTCATTTCCTACAAATTTAAAAGATAGACCTCGGAACGTCTATTCTATTAAGATACAAAGATCATTATATGGTCTTAAACAATCGGGAAGGATGTGGTATAATAGACTTAGTGAATTTTGTTAGGATCGATAAGACACCCTAGAGGGGGGTGAACAGGGTGAATGCGGAATTAAAAATATTTAACGAAGCAAGCACGTTCAATTAATATGATTTGTAGAAATAATCACAAGCAGTCAAAATATATGTAGAAAATAGCAGACAACCAATCACATATGACACCAAGATATACCTTGGTTCGGTCAACCTTGACCTACTCCAGCAACCCCTAAGATCTACTCTTTGATTAATCAGTTTCTCCACGCCTACACGACACTATGAACTCGCAACACCCTTTGCTCCATGCCCAATAGCTCTCTAGACTCGCAACTCACTTTGATAAACTGAACTAACCAAACAACCTAGACCATGTCTCGATCATATCCCATGCATCGAGAATCCCCCAAACTACAACACGTAGCTTGCACAAAAGTTTGTAAAAATAAGATGTACAAAGATCAAAGCAATGTCTCAATAATATATTCAGAGTTTAGAAAAGCTCAGATTGATTTGTTGTGATGTCTTCTTCATTCTGCATGTGCACATCTTTCCAATGGCTCTGGCTGTTCGTCGTTTGGATGCTAGTGCAAAAAGTTGCCTCTGTCCCAAGTTTGACCGTCGTATCGTCTCCTTCTTTAGCTATGAAGATCCCCCGAATTTTTTGGACCTGATCTATGATTTCTTTATCTCAGATTGTTCCTCAACACGTCAGGGACACACAGTAGAAGACGGATCGTCAATCAGACTTCTGGATCTGTTGGAATCGGCAAAATACCATAGGTATCTCATTGACTTATATATGGTAGAGTCCTATTGGGTTTAGAACTCTTATTGGGTTCAAATTCCTCTCAAAACCCAAATTTAAACCCAATTCCAAGTCGGCAGCAATTCTGGCCTTGGATCTGCTTCACAAATGCGGAATTGGCTGAGGTAATGACATGTGTACAAGAGATTTGCTCAAATCTAAAAACCATGCATATTTCAGCCGTATTTGAGTATATTTTGGCATATGAAAAATTCGTAAATTTTTGAAACAATAACCAAAATTCCCAGAGCCCATTCTTCACCTTGTAGAATTTTCTCAGCCCTTCTCTTCTACTTTAGCTCAAATTCCCTTTATAAGAACTCCGTTTCTTCACGTATATCGCCCGTATACGTGACATTTCATGTGCCAAAAAATTCCTAAATTCACCATAAAATTCCTGAGAGTTATTTGACATAGTGTTCACTATTTTGAAGAGTTTCACTTTATTTTGTCGTTGTTTGCTTTGACATCCCCTTAAAAGTACTCAATTTTCCTTCGTATTCAAGGGTATTACTCCGTATTTCTTTGCATTTCTTCGCATAATCAACTCCATCACGAGTATTGTCTCCACCATCATGTTCCACAGTCTTCATAGTCCTATAATGACCTGAAATACACTTAACAAATACATTAAAACAGTTCACACAGGTTTGTTGTCATCAAACAAGAAATCATAGACAACGATGTTTCCAGCAATATCCCCCTTTTGATGATGACAACCCGCAATTAAGATTTGATCATATAAAGCTCATAATCATGTCATCGTGCTTGTGTTTGTGAAGTGTGATCATGAAAGTGAATGGGATATAATAAATCATACAATTGTAAGGCTCCCCCTTTTGACATGCTCCACCTATTTGGATACTCCATATTAACATGCAACCGATTACTTTAACATCCAAGATGGCGGTTCAAATCTTATAAATTTCTCCCCCTTTATTTTCATTAAAAGTCCACAAAAGATAATATTTCATATGCATATAGAAAATAAAGCATTATAAAACATGGCAGATGAATACATTAAGACCATCACGAGTAGTTAATCAATATTCAATAATTTAGAACTTCGATTATAAATATCTTTGTGTTCGTGTGTGATGATTAAAAGTTAAGTTCATAGGGAGTTGACTTCATGAATTCAACCTTTTCATACCAATATTTTCCATATGTATAAATTTCAAAGATTGAATTCCCCCACTTCATGAAACATGAATTCAAGTTACAAACACCCATACATGGCCTATAAGGACTTTTAAACAAGGGGTGGCATTGCTTGACGAACAAAACATTAACGCTAATAAATAAGAATTTCATAGCATATTGAATGTATATGTGTTGAGACTTAGCCAAGAATTGTATCCATTTTTCATACAAGCTCTTTATATATAATTTTTCTTCCTTTTTGCAATTTTTTTATTTTCTTTATCTTGAGCATCAATTTTTATTCTTAGCTAGACTCATCATATCCCATCAAGATGTAAACATATAATTATCCACCTTCATACACTTTTAACATATTCATGAAAAGCAATTCCAAATGAATAATAGCATTTAATCCGTGAAAGTGTGATAGAAGATGTAAAAAATCTAGTTTTTCATTATTGAACATTTCTCAACTAAACATCAAGTCTATTATGCATGCATAGCCAAGAAAATAATACTAGACATCTAAAGGAATATGAATTTCATCAATATTTTCCTTTTAAATCAAACAAAGAAAAGATATTCAATAAGCTACTCTTTTTATTAAGTTTTCTTTTCCAATTTTTTTCATCCTTTTTTTCTTTTCCAATTTTTTTCCTCATCTTTTTCATAAGAATCTAAACATGCTAAGAAAAAGAAGCATAAACTCAAGGAAAAGAAAATCAACCTAAAAGAAATTTAATAATGAAACACACATTTAAAAATTATCATATGAAGGTAATTAATACTTTACAATCAAGCAAGAAATCATACCTTTGCATCGTCATCTTGGTCAAGGAACTTCATTTAATTTGACATTGAAATCCAAGTTCCTCGCCAAACCATTTTTCCTTCTTACTTGGAAGATGAGTTGTGTGGCCTATTCACCAACATAGGTCCACCATCGTTCTTGAATGTGCCCTTAGGAACCCAAACCTGCTTGAACTTTAAGTACTTGTTCCTATTCCAACAATGATTAAAAGTGTGTCCATATTTTCCATAGCGCATGAATCTTGCAACAACACCTTTACCTTTGTTAGAAACATTAGTCTTATGCACATATTTCAATTTAGCAACATTCAAATTTGCATGCATAACATTCTTTCCTTTAGCAACATTCATGTTCTTATGCACACCATTATTAAATCCAGGTCCTTTTTTATTGTTTGCATATACTTGATTATTCAATAACAGATTCAATGATTTTTCACTTATAGCAAACTTTTTCATGCAATTTTCCAATTCATGAACTTTGGATTTAAAATAAAGATTCTCATCAACAAGCATTGAACAATCGTGAGATAAAAACATCATCTTTCTTTTTCAATTCAACATTCAAAGCATCAACATTAACTTTATGCTCATCTCTTTCAATTTTAATTTCATGCAATTCTTTTTCAGATTTAGAACAATTATCACAATCTAGTTTATTTTTCAAGCAATTGTCTTCTAAAGCTATGCAGTTTTGACATTCTTTATTAAGCAATGAATTTCTTTAAGATCTAAGTTTCTTAGCCTTAGCAACTAACCTTTCAATTTCATTAGATAACAAATTATTCTCTTTGAGCATGGCATACCATATTCTGACTAAATCACCATAAATGGTTGAGTTACCTCATCGTTAGATTCTTCTCCACTTGAATCATTGTGTGCCATCAAACATAGATTAGCTACATGGTTTTGATCATCCTCGTTGTTGTCATCCCATGTAGACACCAAAGCTTTTTTATTCTCATCATTTTCTTTACCATTTGCCAACAATGGACACTCCACTTTGATGTGTCCAGATTTCCTGCAATTATTGCAAATAAGTTCCTTATTAGAGCTAGAAGGAGTTTCTTTAGACATAGAAGTGACACTTTTATTTACAAGAAGTTTTCTTCCCTTTCGATTCTTCTTATTGCGTAGCCTCTTTCTGTCACTTGAGGCATGATTCTCAAAAGGTTGCTCGCTTCCATATGTCATCTCCAAGGTCCTCCATATTTCATGCGCAAACAAGCGATGAGAAATAGAGTCAAATACATTTCTATTTAAGCTGCAATATAAAATATTCATTGCTTGAGCATTTAGAACACATGATTTTTTCCATCTAAACTCCAATTATTTTTAGGCTTATGAATTTCAATATAACCATCTTCAATGAGGTACCACGTATCGAAATCCACAGATAGAATATAAACTTTCATCCTTGCCTTTCAATAATCAAAATCATGTCCAGAAAATATAGGAAGCCTATTATAACCTTCAGCGACATCAAGTGAAATATTCATGGCTACGACATCATGTGAAATATTCATGGCTGTGTGTGCTTGCAATCCTACACACACACACATGTAAATTAAACCTGGCTTTGATACCACTTGTTAGGATCGATAAGACACCCTAGAGGGGGGTGAATAGGGTGAATGCGGAATTAAAAATATTTAACGATGCAAGCACACTCAATTAATATGATTTGCAGAAATAATCATAGGCAGTCAAAAGATATGTAGAAAATAGCAGACAACTAATCACAGATGACGCCAAGATATACCCTGGTTCAGTCAACCTTGACATACTCCAGCAACCCCTAAGATCTACTCTTTGATTAATCAATTTTTCCACGCCTACAAGACACTATGAACTTGCAACTCCCTTTGCTTCACGCCCAATATCACTCTATACTCGCAACTCCCTTTGCTAAACTAAACTAACCAAACAACTTAGACCCTGTCTCGATCATATCCCATGCATCGAGAATCCCCCAAACTACATCACGTAGCTTGCACAAAAGTTTGTAAAAATATGATGTACAAATATCAAAGCAATGTCTCAATAATATATTAAGAGTTTAAAAAACCTCGGATTGAGTTGTTGTGATATCTTCGTACTTCTGTAGTGCACAGATTCCTAATGGCTCTGGTCGTTCATCGTTTGGATGCTAGTGTAGAAAGTTGCCTCTGTCACAAGTTTGATCGTCTTATCGTCTACTTCTTTAGCTACGAAGAGCCCCCTAATTTTCTGGATCTGATCTGTGATTTCTCGGTCTCAAGTTGTTTCTCAACTCGTCAGGGACGCACATGAGAAGTGTAGGAGGATATATGCACATAAGGAGATTTATCCTAAGTGTACGTCTTGTTCATAGAATATATGGTATTTATTATCCTAAGTATGAATTTGTTTGAATAATATACTTAGATAATATCTATAGACTTATAGTTAGGTCCTTACTATCCAGATAAGATCTCGATTTTTGAGTAGTAAGCGACTGTATAGAAACTTAAGTCTTAAACGGTTCGTGGTCATAGATGTGTCGAGAACTAGATATCGGCACATCGGATAGAACACTGTGTCTTTGTCTTACCTTAGGGTAATGATGATCTCATAGTCATTCGACTTAGTGAAGTCGAAGACGAGACACAGGTGTTCATTGGAGAATGAGTTCATTGAACGACCAACATAGAATTATTATATGGTTATACTTTAACTAAAATGTCTATAATAACTCCATGATGATGATAAGTAAGCTGGTCCTTAAGACGTGAAGTCATTTGTACGAACCTGCGAGTGAACAGTGTCGCTTAGACCTATGATCTAGCTTCGAGGCTAGGCCTGCTGAAAGATCTTAGGTTAGGTTACACCTGAAGCTCTCGAGGTAAGTAGATGACTAAGATGGGATTCGTCACTTCCGTTAAAGGGAAGTTAGTGTCACAGACTCAGTATGGTCTTTGTGTTAATCCTCGGCCGGGGTACGTTGTAAGATGTACAACGTGAATACAACAAAGACTGCCGTATACTGACCAATGTTGTCTAATGGGGTTGACAGTAAACTATACCCTAGGCCAACAGAGACATGGTCTTGACGAAGGGACTATAGCTAACGACATTCATCACTGACACAGCCAAAGTAAATCCAATGATACTTTTGTCAATGGGTCGATCACGTTATGATGATTCTGAAACTGGGAAGACAACTACTGCTTGTGGTGACCGTCGTCTAGGGGTTTCAAGCCACAACCTATAGTAAGGTCAGGCTGTAGGGTCTCACACCGAGTAGCGTTCGTGTCTGAGTAATATGAAGATTAATAAGAGAGATTCATTCGATGGAAAGGAATAGTTGATGTTCACAAGCCAGTTGTGGGACTAAGTCGTAGATGCAATAGGGACATTATTGCATTTGATGCAAACAAAGATTAAACATGTCGTAAATTAGTTACGACAATATTTGTAGGAACAAATGCATTGGAAAGGGTTACCTGGTCGACGGGATCATCCTGGTCTAAACACAGGTTCAAACCGCGTCCAAATCAGATTTCAAACGAGCCCAGAAACGCAAAAACAATCAAAGGCAAAAGTGGGTTAGACCCACTGGGCTAACAGGCCCATCCGCGAAGGGTTAGCGGGTGCCCGACCACTACTGAGCGGGCACGGCCTGCTGCGACAACGGGCGCGCGCCCGCTGCACAACGGGCTGGCCGCCCGCCCTCCTTGCCTTGGGTGGGCACGCCCGCTAAGCCTAGCGGGCGCACCCGCAACTTAAGTGATTGTAGGACTTTTTGAAACCCCTAATGACAGCTACGAAAATTGATTTTTTGCCCATCTTTGGGTAATTGTTTGAGGGGTCAAACAAATTCGAAATTCGTCACCGTTGGGTCCTACGCGTTCACCATTTGAAGCCCATCGAATTAATAGCTTGTTTGGTGTCTAAAGTTTAACGGATAAAGAGAATTAATTCGTTGAAGTAAGTCTTTATGAAAGGCTTACTAAAACTTCAATTAAGCTAAATTAGCTTAATTAATTTCTCTTCAATTTGACAATTATCCCACATTGCTCGCAACGAAAAGAGAAGTGCCGACTCCCTATATAAATAGGGGTGCACTCTCTTTGTTGAAAATTGCACCAAGTCCTCGATCGAGTATCTTCGGATTTTAGAGCAAGCTCGATCTACGACTAAACTATTCTCTCTCTCTTCTTCCTATTCTCCCGACTAGTCCTAGCAAGACTACAAAGGGGGTTTGGATTCAGATCCAGACGTCTAAGACGCGGGTCTACTCAGAAACCTTCTACCGCGTGTGATCGGCTTGGAGGTGGGAGTCGGCTCGGGCAGATCGGTTCGAGGGTGAGAGGCGACTCGGGTGGATCGACTCAAGGCGGTTTGGCTACGAGGAGCGTCTGAAGACGGTGCGGTACATCTTGCCCGCCGCAGGGTCAAAATTCCGGGTATGTTCTCTAAGTAATTTTAGTGTAGTTTAATTTCGTCGCAGTAGAATAGATCCCTCTTGGGGTGGTCAGATCCACCCCAAGTTGGCATAGATCGGGCTAGGTTCTGGCTCCCTCAGGGCCTAGCTAAATTGTTAGCTAGATAGTTTTAATTTTCCGCTGCGCTTTATGCCTCTGTGGTCCGTCCTACTTAGGGCGGACATAGATCTAAGCTCTGAGGGTCCGCGAAAACCCCTACAGTGGTATCAGAGCCACTTATGCATCTGGATCTATTTTGCGACGATTTTAAATTCTTTAAATTGCTTGTCTTGAACATACGGACATTTTAACTTTATGTTAAAATTTGTTTGATATTTTTTTGTGTTTCAAAATTGTTTTGCAACATGAAAAATTTGTTAGGGACGATTTAAATTTTATGCGATAAATTTAATAGGTCTTCCATGTTTAAATGCTTTTTAAAATTTTATTCTATAAGATAAAATAATTTTTGCGAGCATTTAAAAGTTTTATAGTTAATGTAAATATAAGGACGTATTTTATTTTGGAAATTTAATTCTCTTAAGTTACATAAAGGTTGGAAAATTTTAAAAATTTATTTGAAAGCTTTTAAAATTAATTTCAAATGATTTTAAAAATGTTTTAAAAATGTTTTAATGTATATGTAACATAAAGAAAAATTTTATTTTCATGAGATGAAATTATAAATTTATCTCTTTTAATTACATATATGTTTGAAGATTATTTTATGCGATATTTTTAATCTTAGAAATGTATCGTTAAAATTTTTAAAGCTTAGGTTTGAATTTAAAATTATTTGATAATTTTATGAAACCTAGTTTTATGTGATAAAAATGCTTCAAGCTTTAAAATTTTAGTGCTTTAAATTTAAATGTTAAATTTTAGATTTGCAAGTTATTTAATTATGTAGATAATTTTAACTTGCATGTTCTCATTGTATGTCACTGATTGAACCTTTAATTTATGCGATTAAATTAGTTGGTTTATGTTTTAATGGACATGATGAATAAAGTATTCATGAACCCTTTAGGTTAGCCATTAACTGGTTAACACTTTATAAGATAAAATTTTAATGACTAGTGACATGCTACGTTTTAAATAAACAAAAACAACATCGAAACCTAATACTAGATTAGGGTAGTCCCTTTTGATTGACAATCATTAAAATAAATCGTTTAAATGATGATTAACATAAAAGGACTATTTTGAAAAATATTGTTATTGTCTTATTAAAATCCTAATAAGATTGGGGTAGCACGATGAACATAAGAACCTTATAGTTGATAAGGATCTAATAAAAATTGTTCAACAAATCCATAAAATTTCGAATTTTAGGATCCACTAGTTGATAAGGATTAACTAGTATTAATTAAAAGCCATTTAGTTGATTGACGAACATAGAATTGATGAACCTCCTTCAATGGAACATGATGTCGGTCAATGTGCTTGGCTAAGTTTGTTGGACCACCCTAGCTAGTCTAGGGGCCAAGTGGTCCTGGCTTAGTCAATTCCCTGGCCGCGTCCGCTGGACCGCAAGGTGTCGATTCATGACTGTGTAAGTCTATCGACTATACCTAAGTCAAATACGATATAATCTTATTCAAGATAAATCGTAGCCCTCCTTGTTTTAGGAGTTGGCAACTGTAAGACCCGTGTTACGGTTGTTGAGCTACATTCAAGCTGTGACATGACAATCTTATAGAAACTGATTTCTTGATAACGTCTTGACTTGACCCAAACCGTCGTCTCATGCATACACCGAGCGCAGGCGTTAGTCTAACCAAAGATGTAGTCTAGGACCTGACCCAAACCGTCGTCTCGTGCATACACCGAGCACCAGAGCAAGTCAGGCTAGACATGAAAACAAGGGTCTGACTAGGCTAGCCATTGTGATTTGGATGAGCACACTCATGATCACAAATGACTAGGGGTAAAAATCGATAGGGAATCATATTTAATATGATTGATGATGAGTTCGTCTACCGACTGCAGAGTCGGATAACTTGTTGAGACACACTCAAGGTTATCAGACTCAGGGTAGTCGGATCCCTATCTCACAAATGTTATTATATAATAAACTGTTTATTATAATGGCTTTAATAAATTTAGTGGGAGAATATAGTTTTATTAAAAACCATTGAAACTATACAACGAACATATACGGACTAAAGTATCTACTAAATTGCAGAATGGATTCGGGTCTTAAGTATATGGTAGAGAAGGACGTGCTCGATGGAAAGAACTATAAGGATTGTCTTAGGAATATTAAGTTAGTCATTTCTCTAGCCGGGATTGGATACGTGCTGTTCGAGGACGCTCCGGAGAAGCCGGACGACGATGCGACCTACGAGGAAAAGGAAGCCTATAAGCTATACCAGAGGGATGCAGAGAAGGCCAGGTGCCTTACTCTGGCTTCAATAAATAACGAACTGCAGCGGAATCATGACCAATTGGATGTTCAAAGCATGCTTCTGAATGCACAAGAGTTATACGGCAAGCGGTCCAGAGCTGCCAAAATTGAAGCCACGTGCAACCTCTGGGGCACAAAGACGGAGACATGGCCCGTACAAGATCATGTCATTAAGATGATCGGGTACGTGGAAGACGCTGCCCAGTTGGGTTTTGTCCTGGACAATGAGATGCCTGTGGACATTATCCTTAAGTCTTTAACCCCGGACTTCAAGCCTTTCATTACTGGTTTCATTATGAATAGTATTGAAATGGATCTTCCCGATCTTCTCAACATGCTTAGGCAGTTTGAGGAAATTGAGAAGAAACCAACTGCATTGGTTGTTGGTTCTGCTTCTTCAGACCAGCCGAAAGGCAAGAGTAAGAAGAGGCAGGTCCCACAACCTGCCAAGGCGAAGAAGGGGAAGAAAAAGATGAAAGGGGCCCCGTCAAAATCTGAGTGCTTCCACTGCCATAAGATGGGCCATTGGAAGAGGAACTGCAAGGTGTACCTTGCAGAAAAGAAGAAGGGGCATACTGATGCCTCTACCTCAGGTATAACAAATTAAATTCAATAAAGCATAATTATTTCCATAAATGCTTTATCACATAGTATGAGATACTAAGACATCTGTGTAATGTATACAGGTGGCTGATATGAAGCAAAGGTTGGAAGAAGTTCCGAGATGGTCGGCATCCGAGCAATCGTTGCTGCTTGGGCCGTGCAAAGACTTCGAGAGACATGAAGAAGAGGGAGCTGATACTTATTCTCTTAGATGAATAAAATGTATCATTCCTCAAAGTGAAAACAATGATTGAGTGATTAACACTCAAATTTTATTTGATAAACAAATTTTGATTCATTATATGAATCCGTTGTTTTGAATGAATGTCTCGGGAAATGTGCTTTCCTTTGAAATTGAAATTTGTTGAGAATGGCTTAAATTTCTATGAATGTGGCTATCTAAGTTGGTTGCATAAATTCTCGAACTATGATGCAGAGCTTCAGAAAATTTTGATTGTTTGGAGCTGAGTTAATGTTATAGTCAGTCGATAGTTAAGTATAGGTTCCAGGAGCGTATAAATTGTGTGTGATCACAATTATACGCATAATTAAGATTAATTCTTAATAAACTACATTTGATTCTTAAAGAGTTAATATTAAATGTAGTTAAGGAAAAAGTACAGTGTAGGATGTTTGACTGAGAAAGTCAATGTCAAGATTCCTTAAACCGATCTTGACTTGACTCATTCGTCAAACCCAACCTGACATTAGTATGTTCCATCTAAAGCACTTATTAATTGGTTATGCTCATCATATATGCAGTCTAAATATGATTTAGATATATGATTGAAGTACTTAACCAGATAATTCTTAAAGTCAGTGGGAGCTAGCTCATATACTTAGTTCCAGTTTCTCGGACTAAGTAAAAAGGATTCCAACTCATTTGAATCATCTATATAAAACATTGAATCAAAATAGTTTTGATTTAATCGTATATATAGAGAATTAGGGTGTCATATATGTACTTGACATATTGACACAAAAAATTGGAATGAGCTGAGACTGACTTATAGAAATGTTAGACCCTACATCTAGATTGTATGAGCTAATTGTTAGCTATACAAAGAAAGGAAAAATTGATCCAAATCATTTTTCAAGGATCAACCTTGTGTGATCAAGAGACGTATAAATAATAATCCATTAAAATGCATTATAGATACTCGTTAGTAAATCTACTCTTAGGTTTGTCATATAAATGTCCAATGTGACTGATATGCTATAACAGTATGAGATACCGAGATAAATAGCCTAAGTGCAAGTGGGAGATGTAGGAGGATATATGCCCATAAGGTGATTTATCCTAAGTGTACGTCTTGTTCATAGAATATATGGTATCCATTATCCTAAGTATGAATTCGTTTGAATAATATACTTAGATAATGTCCATAGACTTATAGTTAGGTACTTACTATCCAGATATGATCTCGATTATGAGTAGTAAGCAACCGTATAGAAACTTAAGTCTTAAACGGTTCGTGGTCATAGATGTGTCGAGAACTGGATATCGGCACATCAGATAGACCACTGTGTCTTTGTCTTACCTTAGGGTAATGATGATCTCATAGCTAGTCATTCGACTTAGTGAAGTCAGAGATGAGACACAGGTGTTCGTTGGAGAATGAGTTCACTAAACAACCAACATAGAGTTATTATATGGTTAAACTTTAACTAAACTGTCTATAATAACTCTAGAGTGATGATAGGTAAGCTGGTCTTTAAGACCTGAAGTCATTTGTACGAACCTGTGAGTGAACAGTGTCGCTTAGACCTATGATCTAGCTTCGAGGCTAGGCCTACTGAAAGATCTTAGGTTGGGTTACACCTGAAGCTCTCGAGGTAAGTAGATGACTAAGATGGGATTCGTCACTTCTGTTAAAGGGAAGTTAGTGTCACAGGCTCAATACGGTCTTTGTGTTAATCCTCGACCGGCCAACAGAGACACAGTCTTGACGAAGGGACTGAAGCTAACGGCATTCATCACTGACATAGCCAAAGTAAACCCAATGATACTTTTGTCAATGGGTCGATCACGTTATGATGATTCTGAAACAGGGACGACAACTACTGCTCGTGGCGACCTTCGTCTAGGAGTTTCGAGCCCCAACCTGTAATAAAGTCAGGCTAGAGGGTCTCACACCAAGTAGCGTTCGTGTGTTAGTAATAGAAAGATTAATAAGAGAGATTCATTCAATGGAAAGGAATAGTTGATGTTCACAAGCCAGTTGTGAGACTAAGTCGTAGATGCAATTGGGACATTGTTGCATTTGATGCAAACAAAGATTAAACGTGTCGTAAATTGGTTACGAAAATATTTGTGGGAACAAATACATTGGAAAGGGTTACCTGGTCGACGGGATCGTCCCGGTCTAAACACAGGTTCAAACCTCGTCCAAATCGGAGCTCAAACGAGCACATAAACGCAAAAACAGTCAAAGGCAAAAGTGGGTTAGGCCCACTGGGCTAACATGCCCATCCGCGAAGGGTTAACAGGTGCCCGCCCGCTACTGAGCAGTCACGGCCCGCTGTGACAGCGGGCACAGCCTGCTGGTTGCAACGGGCCAGTGCCCGCTGCACAGTGGGCACGGCCCGCTGTAGCACCGAGCGCGCGCCCGCTGCCCAGCGGGCTAGCCGCCCGCCCTCCTTGCCTTGGGCGGGTGCGCCCTCCTTGCCTTGGGTGGGTGCGCCTGCAACTTAAGTGATTGTAGAGTTTTTTGAAACCCCTAATGATGGCTACGAAAATTGATTTTTTGCCCATCTTTGGGCAATTGTTTGAGGGGTCAAACAAAGTCGAAATTCGTCACCGTTGATTCCTACGCGTTCACCATTCGAAGCCCTTCGAATTAATAGCTTGTTTGGTGTCTAAAGTTTAACTGATAAAGAGAATTAATTCGTTGAATTTAGTCTTTATGAAAGGATTACTAAAACTTCAATTAAGCTAAATTAGCTTAATTAATTTCTCTTCAATTTGACAATTGTCCCACATTGCTCGCAACGAAAAGAGAAGTGCAGACTCCCTATATAAATAGGGGTGCACTCTCTTTGTTGAAAATTGCACCAAGTCCTCGATCGAGTAGCTTCGGATTTTAGAGCAAGCTCGACCTACGACTAAACTCCCTATATAAATAGGGGTGCACTCTCTTTGTTGAAAATTGCACCAAGTCCTCGATCGAGTAGCTTCGGATTTTAGAGCAAGCTCGACCTACGACTAAACTATTCTCTCTCTCTCTCTCCCCTTCCTATTCTCCTGATTAGTCCTAGCAAGACTACGAAGGGGGTTTGGATTCGCATCCAGACGTCTAAGACGCGTGTCTACTCAAGTGAAACCTTTTACCAAGTGTGATCGGCTTGGAGGCGGGAGTCGGCTCGGGCAGATTGGTTCGAGGGTGCGAGGTGGCTCGGGTGGATCGAGTCAAGGCGGTTCGGCTACGAGGAGCGTCAAAAGATGGTGCGGTATATCTTGCCCGCCCCAGGGTCGAGATTCAGTTATGTTCTCTAAGTAATTTTAGTGTAGTTTAATTTCGTCGCAGTAGAATAGATCCCTCTTGGGGTGGTCAGTTCCAACCCAAGTTGGCATAGATCAGGCTAGGTTCTGGCTCCCTCAGGGCCTAGCTAAATTTTTTAGCTAGATAGTTTTAATTTTCCGCTGCGCTTTATGCCTTTGTGGTCCGTCCGACTTAGGGCGGACACAGATCCGAGCTCTGAGGGTCCGCCAAAATCCCTACAAGAAGATGGCTTGTCAATCGGACGTATGGATCTCTTGGAATCGGCAAAATACCCTCCCTATGTATCTCATTGACTTATATATGGTAGAGTCATATTGGGTTTAGAACTCTTATTGGGTTCAAATTGCTCTCAAAAACCTAATTTAAAGCCAATTACAAGTCGGCATCAATCCTGGTCGTTGGAACTGCTTCACAAATGCGGGATTGGCTGGGGTGATGACACGTGTACAAGAGATTTGCTCAAATCCAAAAAACCATGTGTATTTTAGCCATATTTGAGTGTATTTTGGCCTATAAAAAATTCGTAAATTTCTGAACCAAGCATCAAATTTCCAGAGCCCATTCTTCACCTTGTAGAATTTTCTCAGCCCTTTTCTTACACTGTAGCTCAAAGTCCCTTTATAAGAACTCCGTTTCTTCGCGTATTTCACCAGTATACGTGACATTTCATGTGCCAAAAAATTCCTAAATTCACCATAAAATTCCTGAGAGTTCTTTGATATACTCTTCACTGTCTTGAAGAGTTGCACTTTATTTTGTCGCTGTTTGGTTTGACATCCCCTTACAAGTACTCAATTTTCCTTCAAATTCAAGGGCATTACTCCGTATTTCTTTGCATTTCGTCCCATAATCAACTCCATCATAAGTATTATCTCCACCATCATATTACATAGTCTTCATAGTCCTGTAATGACCTGAAATATAGTTAACACATACATTAAAACAGTTCACACATGTTTGTTATTATCAAACAAGAAATCATCGACAACAATGTTTCCAACAAATTCCTTGTACAACAAGGATTCCATAATAATGAAGTCTGCCATTGCATCTTTATAAGAGCAAGGGAAACATGATTCGTCATAATTGCAGTCTATGTAGGCGATCTAAATCTCATTGGATCTTCTGAAGAGATCATTGAGATATTTGTAAGCCTAACAAAAGAATTTAAAATGAAAGACCTACGCAAAACAAAATTCTTCCTTGGTTTATAGATTAAACATCTAAAATATTGAATCCTGTTACACCAAACCACACACACAAAGAAATTATTACAAAGATTTCACATGGACCAGTGTCATCCATTAAGTACACCTATGGTAATACGATCCTTGGATGCAAATAAAGACCCCTTTCGTCCGCTAGAAGAGGGAGAGGATATAATTGGTCCTGAAGTCACTTATCTGAGTGCTAGTGGAGCACTTCTATATTTGGCTAACTGTACGTGTCCCGATATAGCGTTTGCAGCGAATTTACTAGCCAGTTATAATGCAGCACCCACAAAGCACCATTAGACCGGGGTTAAGCACCTTCTGTGCTACCTCCAAAGGTCAACAGATTTGGGACTGTAATACAAAAGAGAATTATCATCCACACTTATTGGTTATACTGATGTGGGATACATGTCTGATCTCCATAATGAAAAGTCACAAACATGGTATGTGTTTACTGTTGAGTATTGGACTTCTCCCTACTTGGTGTTAATGATGAGCAAACATAAATACTTGTGACTAATCCCATATTTTGCAGTTAATCCATTGCCTAAGCTATTTATGAAGATATACTTGCAATGAATGACTCACAAACGTCATTGAAGGCAAATGACATGAATTGGTTGATCGTAGATAATGACTGAAAATCTCCGTGAAGACTTCAAGCTCATACGATAGAAAGAAGATATTATTCGTCAATGTAATTTTTCTTTTATCTCTTCTAGTATGTAGCTTAGAAGTAGAACTTTGATGGAGCACTCACACACATCTACATTCAGTTATAGGAATTCATTAGATCAATTGTCCTTTGACTCCAATTCATTTCTCTATTGGTTGTGCAAGGATTGTATATAACAGTCGACTGCTTAACAGTTTACAGTCGCCTGCCTCAAAAACAGTCAACTGTGTTTTGTTCTACAGTTGTCTGTTATGCACAGACTTTTACAATATAGTTTTGGGCCTTCTCTGATTATCTAGCACAGGCTACTGGTGAATGATACACAGGCGCATGTCCTTGTGACAGTTGACTATGTTTTGTAAATCAGTCGCCTGTCGATCCTTTGCCCTAACTATGTTTGATCTGACTTTTTCGGCCAGTCGACTAATGTTGTATATACAGTCGACTGTCTCTTAAATCAGTCGACTGTCTATGCTACAACAGTCGCTTGTCTGTGAGTCATTTCTTTGACTCAGCTCTCTGGAAATTTCTCAGGCTTTTGACAGTCGTCTGTTTAAGGATATACAGTTGCCTGTTCTGATTAACAGTCGACTGTGTTCCTTGCATCAGTCGTCTGTCCTGTTACTTGTGAGATTTCTAGTATTTATCCAACTTACCCATCTCTCAGCTAGTCTCCTCTCGAAGAAATTACAGTAGCCTATTGGTTTAACAGTCGACTGTCTTTGCTTCATCAGTCGACTATCCACGTGGTAAGTTACTGTTATGAATTCTCACCTACCCTTGCTGACTGTGCAACAGTCGACTGTGACTGTCGCAAGTTCAGATTCTATCCGTTGAGATTTTTCTCACGGATTCCGATTGGGTTTTTGCCTAAACTGTTTTGTGGATTTGAGAAAGCTATAAATAGAGGATCTACTATTCCATTGGAAGGTTACTCATTGATTTGCAAAAACTCTCAAGCTTTCATTTCCAAAGATCAAAGCTCTCAAATCCCAAGCCCTAAGTATTTTCAAATCTTGTTCTCTTGCTCTCCAACCTAGAACCAAAGAGTGATCATCTAGGTAATTGGTGCAGTCAAGAGAAAGGGCTTCTCCTCTCTTCCAAGAGAGTTCTTCAAAACACATCTCTCTCCACCTTCAAGTTCTACTTCAAGGCATAGGTGATTGTAAGTGTTGTTTTCATTATTTCATAACTTTCGTTATTTGAGTTTTGCTCTCGGTTGTGAGAGTGGTTTGCTTGCTCCCAAGTTGTGGGAGTCAAGGACATCGATTGTATTCGATTGCACTTGTAGAGTTGCAACAAGTGGGCTTTAAGGAAACCTCAAGTTAGGGTTCTAACTTGAGTATCCGGTGGTATCCGGGTGGTAGGGACGTAGGATTACCGGGAACAAGTTGGGAGTTGACTTGGGTAATCCAAACCCTTGAAACATAATTGTGTTTGCAATTGTTTCTTATTTGGGTTTAATTCTATTTCCGCATTATTTGTTGGATTGCATTTTATTTGGCGTAAATTCCTTTTAAATTTGCATAAACACTGTTCAACCCCCCTTCTAGTGTTTTCCCCATAGACAGTGTCCTTACAATTGGTATTAGAGCACAAGGTTATATCTATGGCATCCAACAACGTTCCACCGCCGCCTTCATACAACAATCATGATCGTGATGGAGTGTCCACACTTTTTGAAGGTCAATCTACGTTGCGCCCTCCGTGTTTCAATGGTACAAATTTTAGCTATTGGAAATGCGGGATGGAGACGTTCCTTAGGAGTGCTTCGCTTTGGAGAACCCTCCATAAGGAATACGTCGAGCCCACCGAAGTAGAATTCGACAAATGGACATCTTCCGAGAAAACCGCCGAGGTCAACAATGCTAAAGCAATGAACGCTCTTCATTGTGCATTGGACCCGAATGCGTTCACCAAGATATGCACATGTAGGAGTGTGATCACTCCATATTTTACACTTTTTTCCCGCATGTTTGCATGCCATTTAGATCGCCCAAATCATGCTTTTCAGGATATTGCGATACTTTTCACGATTTGTAGTTTTTGTCGTATTTCAGGTGATTTGGAGCGATTTGGAGTGATCCCGAGATACGCCTACTCCAGAGTGTCACCGACAACCTCCCCGAGGGGTATTTTGCCATTGGAGAGGAGCGGAAGAAGAAAGAACGTCGCAGGAGCGACGAGGAGGCAAAAACAAGCTGTTTGGGCATTTTTGGTGTCTCACTCGGCCGAGTGAAGGAGTCACTCGGCCGACCAGCGAGACCCCGCTCGGCCGGCCGGATCGGACACGCTTCATATGTGCACTCGGCCGAGCATCGGAAGCCACATCGGCCGAGTGACGAGATGCTGACCGCCCGAGTGGCATTCAGACGACGCCCATCCAAAAGAGCAGACATACTGTTTTTCGTCTACCTGGGCTTCAGAAGACCCACTCGGCCGAGTGGAAAATGCCGACCGCCCGAGTGTATAGAAGCCATCGGCCGAGTGACGATGACTCACTCGGCCGAGCGACCCCCGAAGAGAAGACCCACGAAGACCCAGACTTACTGGAAATTTTCAGGGTTTCTTACTCGGCCGAGCGACTTTTGTCACTCGGCCGAGTGAGCCGCGCTGCCTGTAGCGTAAATTGCGATTTTCAGGCTGCGCAGGGGCATTTTGGTCACAGTTTTTTGGACGATTTTGGGGTGTATTTAACCCCAGTTTTTGACCTAGGTTAGGGAGCTTTTCCCTTTACTTTTTGCAGCTTTTTAGATTAAAATTTTTAGCTTTTGATTATTGTGATTGGAGAGGAGAGAAAAGTTTATTTTTGTTAGATTCTTGGAGAACTCTATTGGTTTGTCTCTCTCTCCTTTAAAAATACTATTTTTATTGCTAATTTAAATATTGTGATGAATTCTCTTGTTAATTCCATTGATTATTTTTGTATTTGTGCTATGAATTGTGAGTAGTCCTAACGTCTTGGGGCGTGGGGATGAACCCTACGAGCCCAATTTCTGATTTGTGATGATTTGATGGAAATATTACTAGAATTGCTATTATGGTTAGTTTGGGATCGATTTAACACGGATAGATAGGTGTTCACATCGATTGGGATTTGCAAGAGATTGGATCCCAATTCGATAGGAAACCCTAGAAATCCGAATTGGGTTGAAATTGAGTTTCCGAAGTATCGGTTTGCAAGAGATTGGACCGATACTAGGGTTCTCGATCGCGATTCCATGCCGATACCTGTTTGCAAGAGATTGGACTGGTAAGAACTATCCCAACCTAGGTCGTGGCTCGAGTTTGCACGAGAGTGGGCTCGGGGCGCGATTGAACGATGATGTTGATCCTAATGCTAGCTTGCCTAGGCTAGGGTTTGCAAGAGATTGGACCCAAACCTAGGATAGCTATAGACCGGCAACAGCGCGAGAGCGTGAGCTAGGTTTTACATTCAGTTGCAACTAGTTCATCCGAAATTCTACCCTAGCAATGTTGATACCAATGAATCACATTGACGAGATACGGTGAGTAGCGGGGATTCCCCATTCCCTAGGCGTCCTTTATTTGATTTGATATCTCCATATTTTGTCTGACGGTTGTGACAGGATTGCCAAAGGCAAATTCCCTCTTTTCTGTTCTTAATAGCCAGGTTGTTCGGAGAAGACACCGTCATTCGTCCTCCCTGTGTTCGATAACCCGCTCGCCGCTACACCGTGCGCTTGCAGTAAAACTACAACCGTCGCTCCGGGACGTGTATCCGGGGTGCGATCAAGTTTTTGGCGCCGTTGCCGGGGAGGCGATAGTGTTTGATCTTATCACCCTAGCTATTACTTCTTTTTGTTTTTATTTCTTTATTTTTTATCTAACCCTTCCACTGTGCTAATCATTTCTTTGAAACTCTGTTTTCTCATTGCATGTACACGAGATCAACGGCGGACCCTGAAGCTATATTATTTGATCCCGAGATTGAACGTACTGTGCGGAGAATTAGAGCGGAGAGGAGACAAAATCCGGAAGGGAGGTTTATGACCAACCCGGAAACTGCGGAACAATTGGCGGCAAGGATGGCGAGGATCATTTCCATTCGCGATAGGCTTCGGCCTAAGACCTCTTCTACGACCTCATCCATTGCCGTGCCGGAGTTGGCGGCCGACAAGAATTTTGAGCTGAAGACCGGACTAGTGGTTCTGATGCAGCAGGATCCATTTCATGGGAACACCCATGAAAATTCTCACTACCATATCCAGCTATTTTTGTCGAAGTGCGCCACATTTCAGATGCCGGGCGTCACCCTAGATGCCATCAGACTGTGCCTCTTCCCATTCACATTAAAGGACAAGGCTCTTTATTGGTTGAGGACGCAAGCTGACGGAGTCTTTACCTCATGGGACGAGTTGGCGAGTGCGTTCATTGACAAGTTCTATCCGCCCTCCAAGACGGTAAAGATTAGGAGTGCTCTTATGTCCTTCAAGCAAGGACCTCAAGAGACACTCTATGAGGCTTGGGAGCGTTTCAAAGATCTGCAGCATCAATGCCCCCACCATAGCATCGAAGATTGGGAGCTAGTCCATAGCTTCTACAATGGTCTCCAACCGGGGACCAAGCAGATTATTGATGCGGCGGCAAATGGTGCCATCCTATCGAAGTCTCCCGACGAAGCTACGGCCCTAATTGAGGAGATGGCCTCAAACAATCAACAATGGGGCGATGAGCGAGGACACTCTTCGTCCTCCTTGAAGCCATCTAGCATTTATGAGGTAAAGGCCGTAGCGGAGCTGACAAACAAGTTCGATTCTCTTCACAAGGTAGTGGAGAGACTGGAGAAGTATATCACGGAGCCCCAAGGAACCCCTTCCACCTCCGCACCAACGAATCAAATGTGTGATTGGCAAGACCAATCTCAAGCTATGTATTTGGGAGGCGAACAAGGAGATGGATCTTTGGAGCAAGTCCAATACGTCACGGGGAATCAAGGATATTGGGCCAATCCGGCCACTAGAAACCATCCCGGTTTCTCATATGCAAACAATGATGGAGCATTGAACCCGCCGCAACAACAACCTCAACAAGCTCGACCGCCACCACAACAACAACATTATCCACCGAGGGGGCCTCCGCAACATAATTTCCCACCAAAGCAACAAGTTGGACCCTATAGGCCACCCGGATACAATCAAGGGTGGAGAAATCCAAACCCCCCACAAGCTCATCAACGATCTGAATTTGAAGCAAAGGTGGAGGAGTTTATGGTCGAGCAAAAGAAGATAAATGCTTCCTTGAAGGCGGGTCAAGACTCTCTTACAACCATTGTAGGCCAAATTTCGGAGCAATTGGCGTTGCTCAATCAGAATACTCAACAATTGCCGGCTCAACCCGAGCAAAACCCACGGGGCGCCACCGGCCACATCAATGCCGTGGTTGCCATTACAACTAGAGGCGGGAAGGACACCACTCCCGTCATGATTCCTACCGAGGAGCCCGTGGTGGAGAGAGTAGAGCCAATTGAGCCGGCCGTTGAAGTTGAGAAGGAGAAAGAGCCACAAGAAAGAGAAAAGTCCAGAGCGGAGCAATTGCTTGAAGAGAGGCGCTTTATGCCACCGGTCCCATTCCCCCAGAGGCTTGCTAGAGCAAAAATGGAGAAACGGCTAGCAAAGTTTCTCGAGTATTTAAGAGGGGTAAGCCTCAACATTCCTTTCCTCGACGCCATCGTTGAAATCCCGACATACGCCAAGTTCCTAAAAGACTTAATTACGGGAAGAAAGAGGAAAGAGAAAATCATGCTCGCCGAGGAGGGTTCGTGGTTCACCAAGAGAGAGAAGAAGCCGGCTAAATTCAAAGACCCGGGGAGTTTTCGAATTCCTTGCACCTTGGGCGGCGTCCCTCTACAAAAGGCATTGGTGGACTTAGGGGCTAGCGTTAGCCTCATGCCTCTCTCTATGTTCCAAAGACTAAACACCGGGACAAAATTGAAGCCTACCGACATACGGATACAACTAGCCGATGGGCGGATCACAAGGCCGGTAGGGATCGCAGAGGACATCCCGCTACAAGTCCCGGGGGCATATGCTTGCCATGCGACTTCGTGATTATGGATATTAAGGAGGAGGGAGATACGTCGTTAATACTTGGACGACCGTTCCTCGCCACCGCCGGTGTCATTGTCGACGTACGAGAAGGTACCCTAACATTGAACGTCGGCAACATCGAGGTGGAGCTTCATATTCCTAAGGCAATGAAACACATGCCTTACCACGAGGAGCTGGACTATATGGACCTCCTTGACGAGGTTATTGAGGAGGCGATCCCCCATTTGATCGGCGCTCTATTCAATGAAGATTTCGAGGAAGGGCTGGATTTGGACCAAGAAGGGAAGATAAATGAATCCCCTGACTTCTCCACTGAAATTGACGAAGGCGACGCTGATGTCGCAAGGATTCGAGAGCTCTGCAAGCTCTCAAAATTGAAGTCTCCGAAGAAAGCTCCGCCGATACGGAAATCGGTGTCACCAGTGAAGCCGAGGACCGGAGCAAGCTCTAGGTTGGGGGAGCCACCCCCCAACACTACCCGAGGCAAAGGAGCACCGAGGAAGGACGTCCCGCCACAACATCAAAATTTAAGCGTTCTCCCCGGAAAATTTGACGGGTGCATCTCCTATGCACCAAATATCCCGCATTAATTGAAAATCAAAGGGGGTCGAGCTCACGACCTTAAACGAGCGCATGTCGGGAGGCAACCCGACGGTTATCGCTTTATTTTTACTTTTCCTTTATTTTTGCTTTAGAAATTATTAGTGTTTTGAGTCGTTCGCCCAAAAATTTCGTGATAACGGGTCCTATTTTTCTTTGACAGGAGAGGAGAATAAGGTATCTATCATTAGGAGGATGAACAAGGTGATGAGGAGCGCTCCAGGAAGGCGCTCGATGCTTAGGAGGAAGATGAAATCGACTGGAGGAAGAAAAACAGAGTTTAGATCCCAAACGAAGACAAACAGCAGAGAACAGGGTTCACTCGGCTGAGTATACTAGTCACTCGGCCGAGCACACAAGTTCGTCCGCCCGAGCGGCTCACGAACGAGGGAAGTCTGTTGTACCCAACTCTCTGTTTCTTTTCTTGATTTCAGTATAATTGCCACTCGGCCGAGTATATATATTCACTCGGCCGAGTAAAACTGATACACTCCTAGGGCGAGTCTTGCCGAGTAGCTTGAGCCACTCGACCGAATGGACTTACTCCACTCGGCCGAGGGTGGCAAGGCCACTCGGCCGAGTCATTAGCGGGGGGAAATTTTCCAATATTTTCCGTTGAGTTCACTCGGCCGAGCGACTTAGTCACTCGGCCGAGTCGTAACTTTTTCTATAAAAGGGGGCGGGGGGCGCATTTTTCGAAACGAGCAAAACCCAGAATCGCCCGACCCCTCATCTCCCTCGCCCGCTGCCCTCGCTCACTCGCCCGACCACGCACCCCGCGCCGGCGCTCGGCCACCCAACTCTGACCGATCGTCGGAGTTAGGTGATCGTCGCCACCCCTCGCCCGAGTCGCCGCCGCCCCTCGCCCGAGTCGCCGCCGGCGGTCACCTCGCCGGCCGAGCTCCGGTAACCCAATTTTTCGCCTATTTCACCTCTTTTGTGTATTTTTTGATGATCCATGTGTCTAACGAACCCCAAACCCAAATTAAATTCAATTTCTATCTATTCTACCACTAACCCCCCATACGTTTTGAATATTACACGCTAATCTCTTCGTTTTATGCGCAGGTAAATTTGGGGAGCTTAGGGGAGCCCAGGGGAGCTTCCGGGGATTGTTTCGGGCTACGTGGAGGCGTCGTCTTTGCACGCTTCCATTACCTTGCTCTCGCGGTGTGTCGCGGTACACTCTTTCCTTTATTTTTATGCACGCCGCATTTTTCACATATTTGGTGAGCTCCCGGGGGCCATATGCCGCCCCAGACACGGCCGAGGTCGAGGAGAGCTTCCGCCAAGCGGAAGCGGTCGGATGATGCCGGCCCCTCCCATGAGGTGGAGGAATCTCCTCCGCCTACTCCACCACACCCCGTTCACCCAGCATAGTCTGCAGGCCCCGCACACCCCGCACAGCCTGCAGAGCCCGCACACCCCGCACACCCCGCACAGCCACTCCCTGCCATCACACTGCCCGTACCACCGCCACCGGCTCCACTTGTCGGGCCGCTCGGGATTACGTTCCGAGACGACGCACACCGTGTCGTCTTCAAGCGCATTTCCCAGCGCTCGATCGTACCCTCCAGGTTCGCACACCTTGCAGACCTAGGACTCCTGGGGGTACTCGAGGGGATGCTCACGTTGTATGACAACGTGGGCTGGCGAGATTTCTTCCAGGTGTCGGCGGACACGTTTCTCCATCCGACACTTGAGGTCCTTAGTTCTATCGCCCGGACCGACGAGGGATGCTCGTTTTGGTTCATGGACCGGGAGTGCAGGGTCACTCTCGGTATGATGAGAGCATTCTTCTCGTGGCCCGATGTCCCTGGGGCCGACCGTGGTTACGCCCCCACTCACATTCCCCCACCTTCGTTTGATTCCGGTGCCTTCTGGGCCCGGATCACGGGTCTACCTGCCGCCTTTGACCCTAGTAGGGCCAAGGCCTCGGCCATCGTCCATCCCTGCCTCCGCATAGCTCAGTGCCTTATGGCGACTACCTTTTTGGCGAGGTATGAGCCTGGGACGATGTCCACGCCGGAGCTTTATATGCTCTATGCGATGACGCGTCCCAGAGTTCTAGCTAGGGACAGTGACGAGTTGGTCCCCCGCCGTCGTGATTGATATCGCGAGCTGGTTTTTGGACCGCATCATCGTATCGGTGGGCGCTCGCTCACCGATATGCTGCGGCGGTCTGATCACCCTGCTCACCTTGATGACCGGCGAGGACCTACCGGCCGATTTGCGTCGTTCTCCGGGCCCCACTTCATTGTCCATAGACGTTATGGCCCGGATGAAGATGCTTCGTCCGCACGGTGAGCGACACTGGGTCTGGCTGCACGGCCCCTACGGTGCCGATTACATGATTCTTCCGAGCCCAGCTCGGACACAGATTGCACCGGCCCAGGTGGACTGGCTCCCGGCGATGGATCTTCTGATCCCCGCCGCATACGTGCTCGAGGCCGAGGAGGCCGAGCAGGCCCACACTACCCATGCTGCACCCACTGACCCAGCTGCGCACGATGTCCCCATGGCCCCTCAGCCTGTCCATGCACCTTCTGCCGCTCCTGACACTTCTGTCTCCACTTCTGCCAGTGTCGGGAGCACACTTGCTGGGCCCACCACCACCACGCCTGCTGCCACCACTGACCCTGCCGCTACCTCCACGCTCACCACCACCACTACCACTTCCGCCTTGCTGGCCCTCTGTCCATTGCGCCCGTTTCCTCTGCCCTACCCGAGCGCCCCCCGACCATAGTTGAGTGCGGAGAGCCCTCTTTTGATGCCGTCGTGGAGACCGTGGTTTCCACCTCTGTCTCCACCGCTGCCGTATTTTCTGAGAGTGTGGTGACGTCTGTCTTCACTTCTGTGTCACCGACCTCTCTGGCCACCTCGTCGCCACTTCTATACTCCACTTCCGCTGCTGTTGCTTCCACTTCACGCCAGCCTGCGTCCCAGCCTCACCCTGAGGCTAGGCCCACACTTGTGAGCACAGCACCCTACCTCCACATGCCTGCTGAGCCCATCACATACGCCACCCGAGTACACCAGCCTCGTCCTGCACAGCACCGACAGGTGCGTCCCTCTGCACCACCTCCCCCCGACACTGTACTTCTGAGCATTCGTGCTCTCGAGGGGGCGGTGAGTGCCCTCAGAGGGGACCTTAGGACCATGTATGCCACCGTCACCACCGTGGCCAGCCGTTTCGACCTTCTCCCAGGCATTCACTACTGCCTCACGCAGATTCTCGACCGGCTCCCTCGCGTACCGACCGTACCCACACCCACCCAGTAGGTACCCACCCCCACCCCTACCCACACCCAGCCTGCTTCCGTACCCACACCCACACCCACTCAGCAGTCTGTTCCCCAGCCACCACCACCACCACCACCTCCGCCTCAGGACGGAGACAGCGCAGCCCCACCTTCTTAGGCACCCTTGATGCCATTGACCTTTTTGCCGTCGTGCTGCCCGTCTCTGCTGGGTCCTGACGCTTTTGCCCACCCCCACCCCTCACTGTTCTGGATACACATTTTGATCATATATTTATATATCATTTTTGGGAGAGAGGGAGAGTTTTTGGTGTCACACTTTTATATCGTATTCACTCCTATATCTGCATGCATCATGTCCGCATCATATTTTTCATTTATTTTATTTTATTTTCCATTTTTTATCATGCATGCATCCTCACCTACCCCTCACTTTACACGTCTCTTGGTGTGCCACACTTCGCACATTGAGGACACTGTGCACTTTAGCTTGGGGGAGTGAGTTCTCACGTTCTTTTCGATTTACCACCTTTATTTTTAGTTTTTTCACGCCATTTTCTGTATTTGCACTCATTTTCATCACTTTTTCTTCTTTTTACCATGCATCACGTTTTTCTTATTTTCTTTGTGTGTTGCATTGTAATTAGTTTCATTTTCCCTTTATCTTTATTCCTTTTTCATCTCATGCTAGAGATGACTTTTCTGTGATGATGATTACGTTGCGTTAGCTCTCTCTATATATGCATGCTATATTTGTCATGTCTTAGACTTTATTTCTGATATCATATGCTATGATTTGCCTTGCATCTAGAGATAGTAACCCACACTTTTTCCGCATGAAAATGGATGAAATTTTATTATTAGCTGAGTCTGAATATTCATATGTATGCTATCGCAAAAAACACACCAAGATTCACGCATTGAATGCTTATATCTGGAGTACCGTTTTTTTTCCTATATCACTTCTATATGCATGATTTGTACATTTCACTTCAGGATGATTGAATGATGTTAGCTATGATGAATCTGGATTAGTTAGTTTTTTTGTGATCGAAACTGAGTAGATTAGATTACCCTGCTGAAGTTGTCATGCACGTCCTATAGAGTGAACTGAGAGACATATTTATTTCTTTCTCCACATATCTTGAACATCATTTCTCTATTTTAAAATCATTGGTGAATCTCCCCTTAGCGATTCTAATATATGGCATTTCCCCCGCTATTAATTCCTAGCTCCAAATTCCCTAAAAAACAAAGAAAAAGAAAAAAATTCTTGTATATCCTTATTTCTCTTTGATTGGGATCATTGTGTATATATGAATTCAAAAAAAAAGAAAAAAAAGAGAAAGAAAAGAAAAAGAAAAGAAAAAGAGAAAAGAACCTCAATAAAAGATCACATCTCATGTTCTCTCTTTCTTTCCCTCTTTCTGTTTTTATTTTTATCACTTTTGGAGCTTTATAGAAATGGGGATGTAAATATTTTTTATGCCACCACGCTTATAGATAAGCTTGGGGGAGAGAATCCATTGATGTGTGAGAGAGTGATTACTTGACGTTGCACGACAACCTAGGCTAAGTAATATTCTATACTCGGTGAGATTATTTTTAGCTTCACGAAATCCAGAAATCTATGCCTAGCACTCACTTCATGAAATCCATGCTTTTCTATTCTTTCTATTCTATTGCGTGATATTCTTATACTCCTCATAGAAAGCATTCAATTGAAAAGTGTGTGATCTGCGATATTGTATACCGCTTTAAATGATTCAGACGATGTTAATTCTAAAATTATTCCGTTTTTCATGATATATCAATATTCTTGGGTTTTCTATTTCTATTTGCACCATTATACTATGATATCGAAATAAAATTCTTTGACATGTGTTTTACATTCGGTGCATGCTATATGATTGAGCCAAACCCACGTCCTGAGAAAATGATCTAGCAGCTTCCCTCTTCGCTTTCTTCTTTCTTCTTCGTTTTTCGTTTTCCATTTTTCCGCCGTTTTCGTTTTCGAAATCCACCAGGTTCGCCTTTTACTTATCTTCCTCGAGGACGAGTAAGAGGTAAGCTTGGGGGATTTTGATCACTCCATATTTTACACTTTTTTCCCGCATGTTTGCATGCCATTTAGATCGCCCAAATCATGCTTTTCACGATATATCGACGATATTGCGATACTTTTCACGATTTGTTGTTTTTGTCGTATTTCAGGTGATTTGGAGCGATTTGGAGTGATCCCGAGATACGCCTACTCCAGATTGTCACCGACAACCTCCCCGAGGGGTATTTTGCCATTGGAAAGGAGCGGAAGAAGAAAGAACGTCGCAGGAGCGACGAGGAGGCAAAAACAAGCTGTTTGGGCATTTTTGGTGTCTCACTCGGCCGAGTGAAGGAGTCACTCGGCTGACCAGCCAGACCCCGCTCGGCCGGCCAGATCGGACACGCTTCATATGTGCACTCGGCCAAGCATCGGAAGCCACATCGGCCGAGTGACGAGATGCCGACCGCCCGAGTGGCATTCAGACGACGCCCATCCAAAAGAGCCGACTTACTGTTTTCCGTCTGCCTGAGCTTCAGAAGACCCACTCGGTCGAGTGGAAAATGCCGACCGCCCGAGTGTATAGAAGCCATCGGCCGAGTGACGACGACTCACTCGGCCGAGCGACCCCCGAAGAGAAGACCCCCGAAGACCCAGACTTACTGGAAATTTTCAGGGTTTCTTACTTGGCCGAGCGACTTTTGTCACTCGGCCGAGTGAGCCGCGTTGCCTGTAGCGTAAATTGCGATTTTCAGGCTACGCAGGGGCATTTTGGTCACAGTTTTTTGGACGATTTTGGGGGGTATTTAACCCCAGTTTTTGACCTAGGTTAGGGAGCTTTTCCCTTTACTTTTTGCAGCTTTTTAGATTAAACTTTTTAGCTTTTGATTATTGTGATTGGAGAGGAGAGAAAAGTTTATTTTTGTTGGATTCTTGGAGAACTCTATTGGTTTGTCTCTCTCTCCTTTAAAAATACTATTTTTATTGCTAATTTGAATATTGTGATGAATTCTCTTGTTAATTCCATTGATTATTTTTGTATTTGTGCTATGAATTGTGAGTAGTCCTAACGTCTTGGGGTGTGGGGATGAACCCTACGAGCCCAATTTCTGATTTGTGATGATTTGATGGAAATATTGCTAGAATTGCTATTAGGGTTAGTTTGGGATCGATTTAACACGGATAGCTAGGTGTTCACATCGATTGGGATTTGCAAGAGATTGGATCCCAATTCGATAGGAACCCCTAGAAATCCGAATTGGGTTGAAATTGAGTTTCCGAAGTATCGGTTTACAAGAGATTGGACCGATACTAGGGTTCTCGGTCGCGATTCCATGCCGATACCCGTTTGCAAGAGATTGGACGGGTAAGAACTATCCCAACCTAGGTCGTGGCCCAAGTTTGCACGAGAGTGGGCTCGGGGCGCGATTGAACGATGATGTTGATCCTAATGCTAGCTTGCCTAGGCTAGGGTTTGCAAGAGATTGGACCCAAACCTAGGATAGCTATAGACCGGCAACAGCGCGAGAGCGTGAGCTAGGTTTTACATTCAGTTGCAACTAGTTCATCCGAAATTCTACCCTAGCAATGTTGATACCAATGAATCACATTGACGAGATACTGTGAGTAGCGGGGATTCCCCATTCCCTAGGCGTCCTTTATTTGATTTGATATCTCCATATTTTGTCTGACGGTTGTGACAGGATCGCCAAAGGCAAATTCCCTCTTTTCTGTTCTTAATAGCCAGGTTGTTCGGAGAAGACACCGTCATTCGTCCTCCCTGTGTTCGATAACCCACTCGCCGCTACACCGTGCGCTTGCGGTAAAACTACAACCGTCGCTCCGGGACGTGTATCCGGGGTGCGATCAGAGTGCATATCAAATTTGGAACCATCTCATCGTTACCCATGAGAGAACGAATAAGGTAAAACTTTCAAAGTTATATGTTACCGTGCAAAACTTCGATTTATTTCATATGCAGGACAATGAAAGCATTGCATCGATGTACGGACGTTTTACCGACATCATCAATGAATTGGAAGCCATTGGCCAAATATATTCCGAACCGGATAAGGTAAGGAAGATCATCATGGGAATGACCTCCAAATGGGAAAGAAGAGCGATCTCCATCGAGGAGGTCAATGACGTGAAGAACTACACCGTGGTGAATCTCATCGGGACTCTTATGTCTTACGAAGTAAGACGGGACAACCGATTGAAGATTGGAGCCATGATGAATCCTTCGGAGGCCAAGAAGAAAGCTTTGGCATTCAACGCCAATTCATCATCCTCCGAAAGTGATGAATCCGAGAACGAGATGGATTTGGGTGAAATGGCCCAAATGGCGAAGAAGTTCCAACGCTTCTTCCGCAAAGGTAAATTTCCCTCCAACAAACGTTTTGAGTCTACTAATGCTACTTCCTCTCTTTGCTATAAATGTAATAAGCCAGAGCACATCTAGAGGGATTGCCCAATGCTAAAGAACAAAGAGAAATGGAAGGCACCGAAGTACCACAAGTCCGATAAGAACAAGAGAGACAAGAAGAAAGGACTCGTATGTACCTTCGACGACTCAAGTGATGACTCATCAAGCGATTACGATGATGAGAAGGGTGAGAGCGCCCACATGTGTTTCATGGCTCTAGAAGACCCACTCTCTTATGAGAGTGATTCCGACATAGACGACACCGAGGTAACAATGGATGAGCTTCGTATTGCTAATGAAGAACTATTTGCTAAATACCAATCTTTAATGCTTAGATACACTAGCTTAAAGAAATTGAATATTAGCAAGTCATCCATTCCATGCATTATCAACAATGACACCATTGTTGATACTTTAACTCTTGAGAAAGCAAACTTAGCTTCTCAAAATGCCACTTTGAAAGATGAGGTGAATACCCTCAAATCTCAACTAGATCAAACACATCCTAAGGATAATAGTGATCTAGTTACACGTCACACACAATTGGGTTTAGAGAATGATTCTCTTAAAACTCAAGTACACGAGCTCAAAGCACGGGTGTCCACCTTGGATACCAACATTTCTTCTTTAAAGGAGAAATATGAGCTCATGTCCTCCCGTATTGTAAGATTCAATAAGGGAAAAGGACAATTGGATGATTTGCTTGCAAACCAATTTCTGGCCACACATCGTGTTGGTCTTGGATTTGTAAAAGCGAATGCATCCAATGCTCGCACCTCCTATAGTGGTGTCACTATAGATTTTGTGAGGCCTTCCTCCGGTGCATCCACAAGTGGTGTCAAAGATACTATAGGTAGCAATCCTACCAAGAATGTCACAACTTCACCTTCTCTTCTTTTTGGCAAGAAACCCACTAAGGGTGGAAACCAAAAGCAAGGACATGCTTATATGTACACTAATACTCATCCACGTAGGAAATATCCTACTTCACAAGTGGATAATCATGACGCATTCTATGCTCCGCACCCATGGACACGTACACAACCACACATGAGAAATACTCATGTACATGCTCATATACACCAGTATGCTCATACACATCATTCTGTCATGTATGCTCATCCTCCACATGTCATGCATGATCCATATGCTTCATATAATATGCATGTTCCTAAGCATACATATCATCCTAGAATGTACAATGCATATCCTCCACCACATCTCTATGCTAGAAATCATGTTCCTAAGAAGCATGCACCACATAGAAATCCAACACATATGCATGCAACTAGGAAGAGGACTCCCAAGATTTACACTATTTGGGGTCCTAAGAACACTAGTCTTAATGATAGGAATGCTTATGTTAATTTCTATTTTCATGATGTGATTAGAAATAGTAATTATGTTGGGAAGCGGAAGTCCACTTGGACTTGGCTTCCAAAGGGCTAATCCCCTTGGACCCAACAAACATTGGGTACCATAAGCGTATGGTATATTATATAGGTACCCAAGAGAAAGAAGAAGAGCAATAAATGTCTTATTAGCTCTAAAGGGAAAGGATGGATTCTTGATAGCGGTTGCTCCAAACACATGACGGGAGATCCCTCGTTGCTCTCCGAAGTGATTAGCATCAAGGATGGTGCAACGATCACTTTTGGAGGTAATCTAAAGGGAACCATCATAGGAGTAGGTATCGTTGGTAATCCTTCCAAACCCTTAATTACTAATGTTTATCTTGTCACAATCTCATTTCCATTAGTCAACTTTGTGACAAAGGTTACAAGGTTAACTTTGGAGAAGGATTGTATACTATTATTGATTGTGATTCAAATGTTTTATTTTCCGGTATTAGGCGTAAAAATATTTATTATTTGAGCTTGCCTAAAACCGTAGAACATTGCTTAGTTGCTAACATAAGTGAACAACTATTATGGCATCGCCTTTTTGGTCTTGTTCACTTCAAGCACTTATATAAGTTAGCTAAGCATGATCTAGTCAAAGGTTTTCCTAAGATTGCTTTTAATAAGAAAAACTTTTGTGATTCTTATCAAAGAGGTAAACTAAGTAAATCTTCATTTAAGCTTAAAGAAGGGATTACTTCTAAGAGGCCCCTAGAACTTCTTCATCTAGATTTATTTGGGCCAACTAGAACCGCTTCTTTAGGTAATGCTCATTGTGGATTAGTTGTCGTTGACAACTTTTCTAGATTTACTTGGGTTTTATTCTTAACTAATAAGAATGAAGCTCATGAAGAGTTTACCAAATTTGCAAAGAAGATTCAGAATCTTTTAGGATCCACCATTATCACTATTCGTAGTAAACCTGGAGGAGAATTTGAGAATGAATCTTTTACTAAGTTTTGTGATGACACCGGGATAACTCATAAATTTTCCTTTCCTCGGGCACCACCACAAAATGGTGCTGTAGAGAGAAAGAATATGAATCTTATTGAGTGTGCACGCACTATGCTTCATGATAGTCATTTTAGACTACAATTTTGGGCAGAGGCGGTGCATACGACATGTTATGTGCTCAATAGGATCCTAGTGAGACGCCGAACGAACAAAACTTGTTTTGAGTTGTTTTATGATAAAAAGCCTCAAGTAAAATATTTTCGTGTTTTTGGTTCAAAATGTTTTATAAAGAACACAGTTGGTAATTTAGACAAATTTGAGCCAAGATCTGATGAAGGAATTTTTGTTGGATATTCCACACGTAGCAAAGCCTACCGGATATACAACAAAACTTCTTCAACGATTGAGGAATCTCTTCACGTATCTTTTTATGAAGATTTTGATTTTTCTCATGTTGATGATGATAATGTAGATACTCTTTGTGATTCTCTTAATAATGTAAAGATTAATGATTCTATTGTTGAGACTAACACTTCTAACGAAATTGCTGAAGTTGTTCCTAGTGATCCAGGTATACCCAAAGATTATCCGACCGTTCGTAACCATCCCCATAACCAAATTATTGGAGATATTGGTGTGGGTGTTCGAATGAGATCGAGAATTGAAGAATTCTCTCATTGCGCATTTGTATCTACCATTGAGCCAAAGAACATCCAAAAAGCTTGTGAGGATAGCTCTTGGATAGTGGAAATGGAAGAAGAACTAATGCAATTCGAGAGAAACGAAGTTTGGAAACTCGTACCTCTTCCAAGTGGTCACCAAGTCATTGGGACAAAATGGATCTTCAAGAACAAGACGGATGAAAACGAGGTAATCACACAGAACAAAGCAAGGTTAGTAGCTCAAGGCTACCGGCAAGAGGACGGTATTGATTTCGAAGAATCTTTTGCCTCCGTAGCTAGATTAGAAGCTATTAGGTTTCTTTTATCTTTTTCATCCCATAAGAATTTTAAACTATTTCAAATGGATGTTAAAAGTGCATTTTTAAATGGGGTTGTCAATGAAGAAGTTTATGTTTCTCAACCTCCCGGTTTTATTCATGAAAAATTTCCAAACTATGTTTTCAAACTTAAGAAAGTGTTGTATAGGTTGAGACAAGCTCCTAGAGCTTGGTATGATCGACTTAAGCCCTTTCTTTTGAATTTAGGTTTTAAAATGGGAGAAGTTGATTCTACACTCTTCATTAAAGATTATGAAAATGAAATTCTTTTGATTCAAGTTTATGTAGACGATATTATTTTCGGTTCTACTAACTTTAATCTTTGTCAAGAATTTTCCAAGTCTATGAAGGATGAGTTTGAGATGAGCCACATGGGAGAGCTCACCTACTTCCTTGGATTGCAAATTCGACAAATGGAGAATGGCACATTCATACATCAGACAAAGTACACATGGGAGCTTATTAAGCGATTCGGGATGGAATCTTCTTCGAGCAAAAGGACTCCCATGAGTACTACTACTCATCTACACAAGGATGAAAGCGAAAAAGATGTAGACGTTCGTCTATATCGAGGTATGATCGGTAGCTTACTTTAATTAACCGCTAGTAGGCCCGATATAATGTTTTCTGTATGCCTTTGTGCTAGATATCAAGCAAGACCTAAGGAGTCACACTTGATTGCGGTTAAACGAATATTTCGTTATCTCAATCAATCTTTAGATTATGGGTTACTTTACCCTAAGTCTAGCACATATGAGTTAATCTCATATAGTGATGCCGACTTTGCCTGATGCAAATCCGACAGGAAAAGTATTAGTGGCACTTGCCATTTTTAAGGAAATTCCTTAGTTTCTTGGTTTTCTAAGAAACAGAATTCGGTGTCATTGTCCACGACTGAAGCGGAATATATTGCCGCGGGTCTTGCATGTGCACAAGTTCTTTGGATGAGACACACTCTTAGTAACTATGGTGTCAATTGTGATACTAGCCCTATCATGGTTGATAATCAAAGTGCTATTTGTCTTTCTAAGAATCCGGTACACCACTCCCGTACCAAACACATAGACGTGAGACACCATTTTATCAATGATCATGTAGCTAAGAAGGACATCATCTTAGAGTACATTGAAACCCAAAAACAAATTGCTGATATCTTAACTAAACCTCTTAAAGAAGATTCATTTGTGAGGTTGCGTGGAGAATTAGGAATTATGGGTGAATCTGAAATCTAGAAGCTCAATCTTTCATGTTATAACTCTTTTTGAGCTCATATCATTTTGTTGCCTATCTTCATGTGCTTTATTATATTTATATGTTAAGAAAGGCAATTGTGATTTAATTGATTTCATGAGTTTTTGATATTGATGGTAGTGATTTGTGTTTCAATGGATTTATTGTTTTTACATTATTTTTTACGATGTATTTGTGATTAGAGTATAGGTCCTAGGGTGAGTGTTCTTATTCTCTGGAAGTCTATCTCACTGTGCATTTTTGGACCAGGACAGACGACTGTATTTCCTCCTACAATCGACTGCCCTACTCTATCTCCTCAGTCTGAGATTTTGTATCTTTCGCACATCCGACTGATGATTGTTTTCCAGTCGACTATTATTTTAACAGGCGACTGAATTTTAGTCATCAGGCGACTGTTCTCTCTGTCAAATTCTTACAGTGCTCTCTGTTATTTTTGATGAACTGTATTAATTCTCGGCCAGCCGACTGTTGAGTATATGTCAGTTGACTGTCCAACGGACAGGCGACTGCGTATTACTTACCAGTTGACTGCCCATCTTTCTGAGCTTTATTGTTATCACTTCATCCAGTCGACTGACATTTGTTCACCAGTCGACTGTCTTCTGTTGAGACGGCTCAAGTGATTTGATCTGGGCCGCCAATTCATTGATCCAAAAGCCCATATTCATTCCCAAACTTTTATATTCGAGAAAGCCCGATCATTTACCCACGTCGACTCTCTCTCATCCGATTCGACCGCTTCGTCTTCCCGCTCGATTTCTCTCAGCCTCAGCCGTCGATCTTCTTCCCTTCATGAGTCGATTTCGTGTTGTCGTTGCCGTCGATCTCCTCCTCCCCATTCGTCGTTGCTTCCTCGCATCTCCTCTAATTGGTTTGCTTCTCTCTCTCTAGCCCTTCGTTCGCCGTGAGTCTTTCGAATTCTTCGTTTATCATTTCTCTCTCTCGATTCCATGGCACCCAAGGGTAAGGGAAAATAGAAAGTCTTTGCTCCTAAACGACCTAGGGCACCCAAGAAACCAATATCCAAGAAGAAGAAACCCTACAAAGCCCGATCCAAGCATGCCGACTCTCCCGTGCAGTCTTCTTCGCAGGGATATTCACCTTCTGTTTCTTCTTCAGACGCTCAGCCACTGATTCATCGTCAGCGGAGGCCCATTGGTGTTAACATCAATGAGCCTGCTGCTGTCGCTCCCCATCAGTCCCCGATTGCTTCGAGCTCTTCAGAAGAGCCTCCTGTCGTACCCCCCTCTGATC